>BMAO01038410.1:0-320792 GCA_019973975.1 Trichonephila clavata
TCTTGGATTTAAATTCAAAACAAAAAAAGTAGAGCTATTTTTCTAGTAGATTGGTACATTGTATACCTTTCTCAACGCTGCCAAGTTAAACTGAGATGGAGTATTATAGAAATTCTAACTTTAACCCCTTAACTAGTTTGCCCGTACACCTTACGGGCTACTGAAAGTTAGCCACAACCGGTTTGCCCGTGCGCTGTACAGGCACCGAAATTTTTTCTTTCTATATTTTATTTGCACAGCCATTTTTATTCCTATAATAAGGTTATTAGTATAGTGTGTCTTTAGGAGATGCAGAGAGAGAGTTTGTCCATGGTACTGAACTACTCCATTCAGAATTTTGGTAGTGGTGAAGGTGAGAATTTTTCACTGAAGGCAAGAATATATTTTCTTGAAAATATTGCATAAAGAACAGGGATATACAAGGCAATGTACAATGTGTTGCCTAAGAAGATGGATAGATAATCCAAAGAAGTCGATATTATCTCTATCCCCATTAGAATATAAGACTTAGTGTTACACTATTCTTCATATTGTGTGTGCATATTTATATGCACACACACAAATGAAATCCTATCAATCGTATGAAAAAGAGGTATGAACATGAAATTTTTTGGTAAGTGGAAGAAAATATATTTTAAGATATATGTGAAATATTCTTCATAGTACGCAGAATTTACTTATTAAAAGCAAACATTTAAGGTGTTTTGTGTTCAAAAATTATAAAATAAAAAATGGTGAGTAAAATTTTAAACCGGAGATTAAAATAAAAATCTTCCATTTTCGCGCGTTCTGTTAATTATTATGCTTAGTTACATGCAGTTAAAAAATGGGCTTTTTTTTGGGAAAATTTTGGTCAAAAAAATTGACCGCTTAAGAGGTTAATCTATGAAGCTCAGACAAAAAATAATTATAGAATCGGAAAGATCATTTATTTCGTCCCGATACGGTATAATGTTTTTCTACAAAATAATATTTGTATTTCTTACGATTTTTTTTAAATAAGTCAAAATCGATGCGTTTTCATGAAAATAATGTCTGAATCGACGCGCATGAATTTTTTTTGTTTAAATGAATCGACATTCCGTAATAAAACAGCTCATGATTTGCTCTTTTGGAATCAGTCATTTAAAAAATAAAATATCGAAAAAAATTTTTAAGATTTTTCAAAAAATATTAAACATTTTAATATTTAATAACTTTGCCATTTATGAAGAAAATCTCATAAAACGTTTTTTCGTGTGTAGGATAATATTACCCAAGATCTGTACGAAGATTGAAAGAATTGCTTAAAATTTACGGATTTAAGAAAAAATTGTGTTTTTCGTCTAGTACCCTTTTTGCGAGAATTCATTTAGCTCGACTGTTCGAAAATAACCGGCTAACACCTAGCAACAATGATGCGTTGAATGAGATGAACAGACTAAGAAACCTGTCCAGTGATAACTAAAAAGTAAAAAATAAATTTAAAGTAAAAAAACTTTTTTTAAAAACAAGCTTTTATTTAAACGCGCTAAAAAGAATAAAATAATTTTTTCTTTAAAATTTTTTTACTATCAACTTATAACGTCATTACACAATTTATATGATATAAAAGCTTATCGCGAGATTTACCTCTGCAGATAAACAAGTAAATTAAATTACTTGATCTGATTGATTTCAATTTCTTAAAATTTTCAAACTAAGTAAATAAGAGTGCTTTAATCTTGCGACAAGCTTTTATATCATATAAATTGTGTAATGACGTTATAAGTTGATAGTAAAAAAATTTTAAAGAAAAAATTATTTTATTCTTTTTAGCGCGTTTAAATAAAAGCTTGTTTTTAAAAAAGTTTTTTTACTTTAAATTTATTTGATAACAGATAACTGGTATTGGTTAAAGACTTTTAATGATTTTAAGATTTAGACAAGACAATTACAGCAACATCGGGTAGAAAGTATAGCTACCATTTACCTCTATTTAATT
Source organism: Trichonephila clavata (assembly GCA_019973975.1). NCBI lineage: Eukaryota > Metazoa > Arthropoda > Arachnida > Araneae > Nephilidae > Trichonephila > Trichonephila clavata. The sequence continues at coordinate 1,964 of BMAO01038410.1, forward strand.
TTGAGAATTCCAACATTATGCTATTTATAGTAAATTAGAAGCAACTTTGTGTTCACGAGTACTAGTAAAAAAAAATTTTTTTTTAATATTAATTTCTTTTTGAATGGAGGAAAAATATACTAACTTTTAAAAGTGGTTCATTGATTGAAACAAAGTTAAATATAAAATATTTTAGCCTAAAGTTTTCCTAAGAATATAATTCACCTGGACTATTCTACGATACAAGACACTTCTAAAAATTAACAGATTTAATAACTAAAATTAGTCAACGGAAACATCAATGCATTCTCGAAATAAAGGTTTGTCATCCACGAAAAAATGAAATTAATCCTTTGTATTTTAGTGTTGCATTAAATAGAATACCTAAATTTAATAGCTGCTTGGGCCATTAAATTCAACTGCAAATGAATAAAAAAATTACTTTGAACTATCCTGACGTTTTTCAAACTGTGGGTGAACCCCCTTGGGGGGGGGATAACATTACAGGGAAGGCGTGAGCATATCGAACAGTCGAAAATAAAGGATGAATTAAATATATACAAATAATTTACTGAAAAGAATCAAAAGAAAATATATACATTCTGATATAATAAATAATATGCCATGTACGTTGTTATAATATACTTATAAGTTTATCTGTACAGTAAAATACATTTTATAATTAATTTGTCCACTTTAGTAGTAACTATTAAACTTGTTCTTAATTTCCTTGAGCCTGTTGTGTACAAAATTTGATAACTTGATAATTTTGTGTTATTTATAATTAGTCTTATTGTGTAATTTCAGCTTTAAAGTACATTATTATTCCATTCAATACAACGTTATTGAATGGGGGGGGGGGGGGCGTGATGAAAATTTAAGATTGAAAGTTGGGCCACCAACATTGCAAGTTTAAAAAGCACTGAATTATGCTTTATAATCGGATGGTAACAAGAGAAGTATTTTTGTGCGATAACTCTTAATTAGTTTAACTCTGGTCTTTATAAATCCCTGGAAGTGCGCCAATTTTGCATATATTTTTTTTACTTAAATTTTGTGAAGCTATTTTATCCGTTGACTATATTCTAAATTATTTATTCCATATTATATTTCATAATTTATATGTAAAGCACATGTGCAATCGTCGGATTAAGTGGGTGTTCTATCACGCACAGGATCAATGATTCATGCAACGATCACAAAAATTTACCTGTGTACTCCATTAAATATAAATGTACAAGCTGGTACCTCCGTTCTTCGCACGGGTGAATTGAAAAAATAAACAATATAGATTGTGAAGGATTAAGAAGTTTTTAATGAGTTAATTTTACGCAAATTGCAAATTACTCGGAAAAAGCTTTTTGCATATTTCAGCTGAACAAAAAAAAAACTATTTGTTAAATTTTAAGTCTGAAAAGCTTATAGCTGATAAAAAAAAGGATGATTTTTTTACTTAAAACACCCCGTAACTCTTGTGGGTCGGTTTTTGAAAACTCCTTTCTGAGCTAATCTCTGTTCAGCAAAAGTAACATTGTTACAAATTGTGTAATGAACGCTTAAAACAGTGTAAATAATTTATATCTGGATGTGTAATACGTTAATATTACTTTCTTATATATTTATTTTACGTAAAAATTATAATGACGATTCAATGGAAACATAGCGAAATGTTGATGATAGAGCCAAGTTGGCATCATTTTTGGCGACCACGTTCGCAACCTGCGATTGATTGAATGGTACAGAAGTTTCTTTGCTGTAGAGCCACCTGGTGGGAAGCTGCAACAAAGATGACACAAAAACCATCTCCACAAAAATATACATATACATGCCAGTTTTCATAGTGATTGGTTGAACGGTGCTGGAGTGGAGCGATTTCATATATACAAACATCCCTTTATATAGGTAGATTTATCATACTCTGTTCAACATTTTTCAAGTGAGTATACTTTAGCCAGGACCAAACTCTTCAAACCGTGTTCAAGCGGATTCCTAACCAAATCCGGACTCGCATTTAGCTATTTATCGGTATTAAAATTAAACAACATTGTAAAACTTGTGCAGTAGAGTAGAATCCCGAAACCTCAAGCACACGATAAACCGACAATCCAGATAACTCGGCCCACCCTTGCAGATATACAAAAAATGTGGTTCCAGTATGATATCGAGCCAGGCATTATGTTCGATGTTATTGCTGCTGTCATAGTTAATGGAAAAAATGTCGGGAAAATGATTAAGACGTTAACGCGCTGAAGATACCGCACAAACTCCAAAAAAGTATCACATGGTGGGAGACTAAAAGCTGTAGAAACCCCCCTTCAGTATTTTGAAAACCAAGGTGCGTCGTTAATGGACTGGCTGTTCCTTCGTTGTCTTCATGATAAAGTAGCAAAACGGACAGTGCAGCATAGAAAACAGGATATTGCGCATTTCTTCAACATCAAAAAAAGTAGCTAGCTTTTGCAAATTCAGGCTTCTTAATTTTCATTATAGACAGTTTTATACCTTCAAAAAGTATATTTCTGAGGTATGTCTGGTAAGGCAAACTACTATGTACTACTTTTATTTATTTGCTTCATTTTTTGTACAGAAAATGCTCTGTGACTTCATAAAATACGTACTTTTCCTTTGTTTCACGGTATTTGGCAATTTATATTCTGTTGCATTCTTAAGTAAACAATGCATATAAATGCAGTACAACATTTTATGTGGAAACACTCGTATGTATTTTTTTAATCCCATTCTCGATAACTCGACATTTTCCCAAGCTCGGCCACCCTTCGGTTCAAATTAGGCAGAGTTTTCGGGATTCTGTGTGTATATCTCTAAGTTTGTTCAACCATTATTCGGCTACTACATGGGTAAGGGAAATAAGGTTCAAGGTTATTCTGTATAAATCATGCTTACTAATGGCTTATTCAGGCAATTATTTCAAAATATTGTTTGAGAAACATCGTATTATACCAAGAGCACATGCCTACTTAAAATAAACACGGTTCAGTGAGAAAACTTACACATGATAAAGGAGTTCATTAATTGATATTGCTCGTTGAGCTACATTTCTCAGAAGTTACAGCTAATCCTAAAATACAAATATTGGACTTTACTTAAAATATAAAACGAGTTCAAAACTAACTACATAGATTTAATAAAATTACGTTTGGCATCTTATTCTGAAAATCGTAAGATAAATATTTGAAAATTACAATTAATGCTTATTTTCCGAAATTCGTACTACTATGATTTAAAATTGGCACTCGCACTTAATTTGCAAAAGAAGCAAATAGCAAATAGAGGTTTGACTTAACTTTGCAATTTTTTTATCACTATGTCTGATGCCTGCCAGATATGAAGTATTATATAATTGTTTTGTTAGTAATATATTGGTGTTTGTTTCAGTAAACAAATGTAATTAGATGTTTTCAATAAATATCATTTCACTGTTTTTTCACCTGATGGTTAAAGAAAGAGCTTACTTTTTTACTGTTAGATAAATTTGTTTTAATTGGGTCTGTAGGTTCTCAAATTTAAACATTTATTTGAGTTAAGCCACTACTCAGATTAGCTCTTGAGTTAAACTCTTTTGTTTTTATTTTTTATTAAAATTGCACTTTGAAGCTGCGCGTGATCTATTAAGGACCCACAAAATAATTTTGAACCTCAGTCACTGAAGACTACACCTGAGCTAGACACCATTTTCATATTTCCACAGCATACAAGATGATTATTTGAATTAAACCATTATCAATCCTTCTACATCAGTTCTCCAGGGTTTTATCGCATACCGTTTACGTCACCAAATGGATTGGTCACCGTTTGATAATTATATCACGGTGCCTTAAAGGAGGGAGGGGATTGTTTATTTTTAATTTTTGGATTTCAAATTTTAATTTTATTTAGTTTAAACATAATTTCAGAATAAAATATAGCCATACCAAAAAAATGAATTTTAAGTGTTTTCCATAAAAAGAGTCGAACACAAACCAGAGGTAAATAAAACATAGATAATTAGGATTTCTTCTACAGCCGATACTATATGATCCAGGGCCCGGGGGTAGGGAACCACCAGTGACCTACTCTTAAGGCATAGCTCAGCTGGGCTCAGGGCCTTGCCCTCAAAAGGGCCCCATTTCATTCTCGTCCAAATCCCAATAAAATCATGATTCGGATATTTTTGGTCATATATTATTCCCGTACATATTTTCCAAAAACAGGGAATTTCAACTGCATGTCAGCTGGTAAAGTGGTAAGACTGTATTATGTGATGACGGTTGTCTATGCCTAGGCCTTTTTCTATAAACGATCATTCAATCTCTCATTTAGTCGAAATGCGGCCATCAGTCGAGCCGGTTTGTGCTAGTTTTGTGAGACGTGCACACTTATATGTTTTAAATTCCCATTTGTACGAGTATTTGACAATGCATGCTTTTTGCTGCCTATCCTTTAAAGCTGTTCTTCTCAAACTTCATATTTGCGACCCAATTTTCATCACAATTTTCATCGCACCCCCCTTCCTCCATACAATAACACAATGCATTGAATTCAATAATGCTATACTTTGATGCTAAAGTTACTATACGACTTTAACTCTTAAGTGCCGCCGTTGTATATAAACGTCTCAATCAACCAAAGCGTTAATTACCCCAGACGTATATACACGTCGACTAACAAAGCGTCAATTACCCCCAGACGTATATATATATGTCTTTCCGAAGTACTCTCTTCTCTGTGCACTGCAGTCCATAAAATTATTCCGAAGGCTGTGAGTGAGTGAGGGAATATTTACGTCTCACTGTTCAGCTACGCGAGGGCTTTTGGCGACGGTCCGCGTAATTTTGAACCATGGTCAAGTGACGCGGATGATACCTGAGCTGGCACCTCCTCTCCTAACTACCACACCAACGGGAGGACGTTTGAGCTCCCGACAGATTTAACGTGCATCGCTCTCCTAGTCTTCAGTGATACTGTGATCGAACTAATGGCACGCTAGCCATGATCCGATGCCTAGACCACTTAGCTACCGCGACCACCCAAAGGCTTTGAAATGCAATAAAAGGGACTTGATAGTGTTTGTGCAGGCTTTAATTATTTCAGAGAAGGTTTTTACTTATTTATTCCTTTTCATTCACCCCCCCTCCCCAATACTTCACATACGCGCACCTACGTGGAAAACGGTGGAATTGGGGAGCGAATCCCGTAACTTTTAATCGGCAGTTAAGGGATTAGTTATAAACCGTATAATTACTAATTAAGTGTTAATTTTTGCAAACATTTATATATGACAAGCCCATGGGTCACTGGTAATTATTAAACTTGTTCTAAACTTAGTATTGTTAAATTAATTATAAAATACATTGGGCAGTAGTGATGCATTTAAAAATGCATTATATCAATGCAAATGTGTATTTTATTATATCAGAATGTATTTTGTTTACTTTCAGTAAATTAATAATTTTTTAAACAATCTTTTGTTTTCGACTTTTCAATATACTCGCAGCCCCCCCCCCTCGTAGTGTTATCACGCCCCCTTAGGGGGGGGGCCACAGTCTGAACAACGCTGTTTTAAAGATCACAGGTAGGACCTACTTTTGCATAAGGGCCCAGGGCTCAAAAATTTTAATTTCTCTGAGCCCAGGGCCTCAGAAAGTCTTAAGACGGCCCTGAGGACCACTGCTCTATATTACGGATCTCCCGTCCTCCTATCACTTTTACCGTTTACCAACCACTCGTTCTATCACAGGTTCACCTTCACCAATAGCTCTCGTGTTTTTTCAAAGTGCAATGTTAATAAAACAACCGATCGAGATCTCTCTCCTGTTACACTGGGTTCGAGTACTGATGCCGCTGCGACTGATTCACGTTAAATTTGTCGGAAGTACAAAGTCCTCATATTAGCATAAAGTGGGACGACAGCTCAGGTTTTCGCATCGATACTTAAATGCGGTTGAAAAACATGAGGTTGTCACCAATAACTCATGTAGCCTTAGATTGAACAACGTTAATAAATAATCAAATTACATTAAACATCACGCACTGTAAACAATTTACGTCACATTTAAGCGCTTCAGCCTTATGATTCCGCAGAACGATCTCATTTACAATCCGGATTCGAACCGTCCAATCTGGATCCGAGAACTACTTTTCACGTCAACCTTATTATCAATTTATTAAAACTAATTTCATTTGTTAGGATATGAATAAACTTGAACCAGAACAATTGAAACAAGACAACGCATTTTTTCCATCTTGTCGATTAGATGTTTAGTTGCTCTGTAATATTGCCTTTGGTTACCTGCGCATGGGTATTCCAAATAAAAGTGCTGAATTTAATTTCTCCAGATTTGACCGCAGTTACTCTTAACTTTTTTTTATTGCAGCAAAAAGGGGCTCTCTTATTTTTATGACGGAATAGCTTTTAGATTTCCAATACAATCCATGTCGACAATTAGTGCCACAATGGGAAAATTTGTAAGTTGATTTTTTTACAATTTCGATTGCTATCTTATTTGCTTTGAAACATGATTATGGTTTTCTAGTTTATTACGGCAATTATGTTTGATGAAACCTACAGTACAGCTTTAATTTGAAATTTTACACACAAATATTCAATTATAAAATATCTATCAGCGTACAAATGATAATGACACTTTTGGGCATGTTATTTTTGCTAATATAATTTTTCTTTTCTATACAATACTAGTTTTAAAGATGTGACATGAGCAGTTTATTGCTTAAAACTATTATATTTCATGTAACTGGGAAAAATTTATCTTTAATATGGATTGTAGTTCCCGATTAGTCAATTCATGAAACTTGGCGGTTTTGGGAAGTTAGAATTTGATTATTGACAAGGGTAATCCAAAGCTCATGAACATGCTATTTTTTAGTGGGGAATTAAAAGCAACAGGTTCTTTGCAATTTGTTGAGATATTTATTTTGGAAATCATTCAGATCATTTTATTTAATCAAAATTGAAATGTCCGTTATCTATAAAGTAACTTTGATTTAAAAAACGTTCTAAAGAATGCTTTGAAAATTTAACGGCAGTGTTTTTACTTTTGGAACCTATTCCATTCTTGTACGAAGAAAATGCAAGCTAAAATTGTATTGATCATACAATTGGATGTTGCTTTTTATTGCTATGTATTTTCCTCTTTTTTTTTAAAAAAAATTTTCAATATCCTTTTGTAATTCTTTTTTTACAAAAGAAAACTTTATCATGTGGTAGAATTTTTCAACGTTATTCGGAATGAATTCTTCAAAAGCTTTTATGTTCTTGCACCATATTGCTACCAATTTTTTTAGTGTTTCTCCAAATTTTGATAAGGTTTTCGTTGATAATCTAACTTCATTTCTGTTCTAGTGGTATATTCGTAATTAACAAGGGAGTCCAATGCGAACTCTCTTAGAATTTTGATACTCTATTTGAGTTTATGCCAGTGCCTTCTCAAACTTTAAATACTGCGACCCAATATTCAATCCTAATGTTCTTCGCGCTCCCCTCCACACAATAACAATGTATTTAATTCGACAATACAATACTTGGACGCTAAAGCTACAATGCGGCTTTAATCTCTTACGTGCCACCGGCGTATATAAACGTCTCGCTCAGCCAGTGCATAAATTGCCCCGGACGTATATATACGTCTTTCGGTTATACAATATTTTCTGTTCTCTGCTATCCATAAAATTATTCCGAAGGCTTTGAAATGCAATAAAATGAACTTACAGTGTTTGCGAAGGATTTACTTATTTCAGAGGATTTTCTTATTTATTCCCTGTTTCCTCTCTCCCCCCTCCCTCTTCCAATACACCACATACGTTTGCATACGTGAAAAACAGAGGCATTGGGGAGCGAAACACGTAACTTTTAATCGGCACTTAAGGGATTTATTATAAACCGAACAAACTATCAAGGCAAGTGTTAATGTTGGCACATAATTTTACATAGGAAAAGTTCGTGGGGTCCCTGGTGATTATTAAACTTATTCTTAGTATTGTTAAATTAATTATCAAATACATTGAAGTACTGATACATTTATAAGTGGATTAGTTTTTTTTATTATCTCAGAATGTTGTTGCTTGTTTCCCTCAAAAAATTAATAATTTTTTAGAATAATCTTTTGTTTTCAACTTTTCAATATGCTTGCGCCCCCCTCCCAAGGTGATCACACACCCCTAGTTGGCCGTGCCCCACAGCTTGAGAAACGCTGGTTTAGGCAATTGGTATGGATTAGGGATTGCAATACCGGTATACCGAATACCGGTATTTTGAGCCATTTGTACAGTTTTGAAATGCCGGCATTAACAAGTTTAAGTACACCGGTTTTTCGGTATTTACTAGAATTTTTTTTTTAAATTGTTTCTTGTATGTCCAGGGACCGCCAGCATAGTAAAATAGTACACGTTTTTGTTTTTATGTTATAGTATCAATTATTGCATCATGATTAAAATATATTATAAATGAAATAATTTTGCATCCATTACAGAAGGTAAAAATATTAAACGTCTTTATTCCACTTCTTCCGTTGTACTTATTTTTATTTTTCCTAGCTGGTCCTACAGTTCTAAGGCAACTCACTAAACCCAGCATCTGATTTTTTTTTCATTGCCAAATACAGCAGATAAGAGACTATTAATCTGAACTTAAAAATATAGACATAAGTTATTTTTCTGAAAAAAAGAAACTAAATGCACTACTACTAACTAAGTTCTAGTTGAAAGAGGAATAACATATCAAACCTCATTTGCCTTCCTTCATCCATCGGCACCTGTTACTACTATGTCTCCCTAACGGGTGAAATTAGACTGTGAATACAAAGTTGCATCGTACAATCAAGAGAAGTTATAAATTATCTGAATCATCCAAGGCCAAAACTGTCCTATTATAGCTTAGAGCGATACTGCACTTGCTCAGGATTCGTAGTTTGATATTCGTACTTGAGAAACCAAGGTTATACTTGTGAAGAAAATGCGCAATATTTCGATATTTTCTAAATTGGTGAGTTTGTTATTCACATTATATTTGCATATCATACATTAAGGTTCAAAATGTCTTTCAGATTCATTATATATAAACTCGTAAGGTAATAACCCATAATAGTGAATAAGAATAACTTTACAGAACATGAAAAATCAGTTGATAATACTTCGGTTTGGTTTCATTATTTATATGATGAAAAAAATATGATGGTGCAATGTAAAAAATGTTTTAGAGTTATTAAAGTGAATGGAGGAAATACAAGCGGACTTCATTCACATTTAAAAACGAAACATGATACAAATTTGCTAAAGAGGAAAGAATCCAATTGTGTGATGAGGTACAAACTTAAGCACAGTTTCTAAGCCCAAGACGCCAGGGATTTTAGATTATTTAACAAAAAAAAGAGATAATTTTGATTAAATTATAGGTAAAATGACAGTAATATTTGCACTTTTTTGTGATTTTAAATAAATATGTTCCTTTTTTTGTGATTCTTTATATACTGGCTTTATATATATTTATACTATTATACTATACTTTATATCCTGATTCTTTATATACGATTATTCATATACTGATTCTTTATATACTCTAATAAAACTGGCAAGTAAAACGAAGAAACATACCTGTTTTCTTTTTCTCCTAAAATATCTATTACCGGTATTAAACTCTAAAAAAAATACCGAATACCTGTATTGAACTTTTGGTCCGATATTGCAATCCCTAATATGGATAGATGACAATTTTAAAACGTCGATATTTTATTAAGATGGAAATGTGTTCTCTGTGGAGTTGGTGCTAGTGTGGATATTTTGATGAGGAAGCGAATTTTTGACGAGAACAGTGCTTTCACCTCCTTTGGAGGAGAGTACCATTTGTGTATAGTAATTAGAGATCTTGAAGGGGAAACAAGGGTAGAAGTTAGTTTCTTGTATTGCTATTAAATCCAAGTGACTGGTTGTCGATATGTTAAAAAAGCTTATGAATTTTGCTGAGAATACCAATCGTGTTCCAGCACCCAATGTTTGGGATACCATTATGTTGTAATACTGGAATTCAAAACACGCGGATACTATAGGAGAGTAAGAATCTCTGTTTTCTCAGCTTTTGAATTATTAGATTTTGATATTTTGACAAAACTATTGATACCATTTCACGAACTTGAGGATTATTGTATCTTGAAGTGAGGAAATTTTGTTCGGGCAACACTTGAAGTCCTTGAGGAGGCTGGATTGGGATAGACTTTTCAATGCAATTGGCTTTGATTTTAGTAGGATTGTGGCATTAGGACTATTATAAGTTAGAGTGGTGTGAGAGTTGAAATTGGTGGCTCAAGAAGCAGCTGGGTCCCACCAGTTCTTTTTTTTTATTACTTCAATCGTAATTTTTGGCCCACTTTTAAGACCTATTACAGAACTTTAAATGTCACAATACGCTCCTAAGGTTAATTTTTCCAGGTGAGCCCGTAAAAATTTTCAATAATATTTCAATATTATATAATAAATTCTGGCGATTGAAAGGAAATGTGAAACTGCTGCTTGCAGTGATATACCAAATCTACCTTGACTACCTTCACTGTATCGCGTCATGTCATAATGAAAAGTTTAACCCACTGTTTTCTCAAGTTATTCATTCAGATTGCAAGATTCATCAGTGTATCTATTATATGATCACTGTTGGTGTAAGTTCTGCTCTCCCTTTTTCCAGTCTTATACGAGATGAATCTAATCTTATACTTAACGTCTTTGTAGTGCTTTTGAAATGTAGTTCTTACAGATCATTCATTTACACTTGATATCGTTCATCGTTTACAAATCTCTACATTGGTTTGAATTTACTCTTATTCAAGAACAGAATGATTGTTGTTGTTGTTTCATACTGGGATGCATACGTAAGACGAGAGATAGATGAAGAGAAAAAACCATGCAAACACAGAAGATTACACCTTTATTACAAACGATGATCCAAGCATAGAACAGAAGGGGGTGCGCTGCTTTCCATGCGAGACTGGAAACCATTTCAGGCCAATGTCCGACTTCTTTTCCCGAAGATAAATCCATGCCTTATCCGGGATTTGAACTCGAGCCCACTCAATTAGAAGCCGAGTGTTATAACCACCATACTAGGTGTGACGGCAACAGAATGATTGTAGCATTTAAATGCAATTTCATGTAAAAGATTTTAATGTCTTTCTACTAATAAGTGGCTTTTGTAACAGACTACCACCATAAAGTTTTGCAATATGAAGAGCACGTCTAATAGTTTCCGTACTGATTATTTTACCAATAGTGTGAAGCAGCAGTTTATGTGAGAAATATAATTATCTCTAGACCTTAATTAAATATTTATATTGAAATATATTTAAGAAACAAATTATCAAATTTAACATTTAAGTCAATAAACAACCGTAAGTCAAATAATATCGTCTAAAATGCATTTATTTCATCACAGCCACCATTACATCAATATTATTTTTATTTCAGACAAGATTCTTGCGATCTGAGAGATTAGCTCGTACTCTGTATGCTTACAATTTATTTGGACTAATGGCTACATTTTGTGACTACATCTCGGAGAATGATTATATGCTATCCTACTATGTTGTACATTTCTTGGCTGTTCTACAAATGGTAAATATTTTTCTCTGTTTAAAAGAAACAAGGAAACTTTAATTATTTTTTAACTTTAATCTTTAGATTTCGTACTTTTTTAACTATGGACTCGACTTGGTAACAAAAGTCAATCCCTGAAATATCATGAAGATGACTTCATTGTTAATGAGATCTTTCAAACACAACTCATTCTCTGTCTCTAGTGCAACCGTGAAAGGCCAGCATAGTTAAAGTATATTTTATACTTCTATGTAAAGATATTCATGGTTTATCTAGTCATAATTTTTTCTAAATTTCTAAATGGTCATAGCTTTTTTTATGATGACATTGGTAAAATACTTGTCGAAACCCTCAATTTTTGGTGCCAGAGGGGGAAACCTCATTTTTCAAAATGGTGACCGAGGTGAAAGAAGACGATCAAAAGTTTCAAAAATGGTGCCAAGTAGAAAAATGTAGAAAAGAATGTATGATTTCTAAAATATAGTATCGAAAGGCAAAAACATATGAAATGTATAGATTGGACAAATTAAAAAATCACTTACCTCATTCTCCCAGAGACGTCTTGAAACTTCGAGACCCCCCTGTATCCCTATGCAAAAGTAGGCACCATTTGCGACCCTTAATCGTAGATAATTAATAGCATACTTTGTCAAATACTCATGCAAACGTTAATCTGAAACAAATAAATGTGCATGAATCACGACCTCGCAAAACTAGGCACGAATCATCTCAACCGATTGACAGCTTTCTACTAAATTAGTAATGATTGTGTGTGGTGGTAGGCTTAGGCCTAGATACGAACAACGAATATGACATAGTATTGCAGTCTTTCCAATGTTGCCAGTTGACATACAGTTCGAAATTTCCTGTTTTTCTGGAGTATATCCGGGAATCGGATTCCATTATTAAAACCACTCCTGTCATCTTATTGAGATAGAGTCGAGAACGAAACGAAGCCCCTCTGTGGACGAGGGCCTTGGTCCAGTTTGTCTATGCCTTAAGCCGAATCAGATAGCATTGCCATTTCCTGACAATTGGAAGGGTTTGCAAGCTTGATGCTAAGAGCTTTTAGGGTTTAGAGCCAAATGTTTGTCTCCAAATCAGGGGGTTCAACTAGGCTCTATCCGGTAAACCATAAATGTTTAACCCTTCCGTAGAAATGAGTTTTTTAGCACAAATGAGTAAAATTATAGGAATTTTTATTTAACTCTTTACACTTGATATATTTTTAAATTTTGGGTATAAATTATTTATTTTTAGCAAAACTAGAGTAGTTTAGCATTTTAGATTTATTTTATCACTATAAATTCTGGGTATTATAACTTATTTTTATAATCTTTTAAAGTGTCGTACTTCTTAAAACTATTTCTAAGTTGTAGGAAAGGATGTATTTCTAATTTTTTGCAAAAATAAACTTCTTCTTCCACCCTTAGCTTTTCTGTTTGAACATACTATACAATTGTTTTTCGTTCAGACCGAGGTGCTAAAATATATAGTTTTCTATTAAATCCGTTCTCCAAATCTGATGTTTATTTTTTGCTACTTGTCTGAAATCAAAAGAAAGAACTAGTTTACCCATAAATTATACTCGAGTTAGCGTTACTACAACAGGACATTTCGTACACCTATATAACTGAATTCAATTCAGTAGAATAGGTGTACTGAATGTCTTAATCTAATGTCTTAATCTTCGATGGGGAAAATTAGTGTGAGTATACATCAAATTAGGGAACGAGGGTGAAAAATCTCTGTGCACGGCTCGTAACCTCGAAACTGAACTTATAAACTAACAAAGCAGGGCAAGTAATGCTGAGTGAGATCTCAAATGCCCCATAGTGTCAAATGCCACCTAGCAAATGCACCCTACTATTACTTAATGTTAACATCTAGAGAATGTTTCACAACAAATTAATTTTACCTCCAAGTGCAAAAAGTTAGTGTTTTTGCTTACACTATTGCTTCAATTTGAAAGGACCAAAAGCCCTCGAGTAGCTGAACAGTACGTTAATATCCACTCACTTACTCACCCAATTTAAAAGGATAGTAATATAAGGTCTGTTCAAAAAGTATACGACCTCTGGCCAGAAAAAAATATCTTAATTATACTTTGCGGAATTAGGATCCTAATCATATTATAGTACTTGCCTAGTATCAAATTACAGTAATTGCTCTTCACACGCTTAGCTCTTCATTCTTTCTACTGCAGTAAACACTTATGTGAGGCTTTTTTTGGAATGGTGTTCAACTCCACCGTTGCGTTCTGCCTTATCTCCTTTCCACTCTGAAAGATAAACCCTCAATGGCATTTGTATTTTATGGAATAGCCAGAAGTCGCAAGAAGCCTGGTTCAGTGTTGATAGTGTCCAGTAGGTCCTGTGCAACTACAAGACTGAGTTTTTCTGTTCCACCGACAGAACCTTGGGAACAAATTTCGAAACCGCTCTGCGTATGATCTCGCAAGTTTGCCTTAAAGAACCTGTACTTAACTTGTTCAGAAGTCTCTTGTACGGTTAAACAACGATATTTTAATATAATCTTTTCACCAACAGCTGTATTTTGAGTGGTTTGTCGCCTCCTAGAACTCTGGTCATTCTCTACCGATGTGCAGCTACTACTGAATCGGTTAAGCCCTTAATTTGTGTGACCCCCATAGCATCGTCACCAAATACTTTCTAAATATCACAAATTGTTTCACTTAGAAAATCAGCAAGCTTTTTGACAAAAAAAATTGGTGCAGTGCTTCTGCTTAAATCGTTCAGTCATCTTTAGAGAAATAAAAATCCGTCGAACACACATAACAGCACCTCACTCAACTGCCTGCAAGGAACGACTAGTACACTGGAACGAAGGGGAAATTTTAAAAGCATTAGCATTAAGCTGCTACCTTTCGCTGTACAGTTTTACCGTTTTAGAATATCTTCTGTACTCGGAAAAATTCAAGTTGGATACTTTCTTAACAGACCTTGTACTCATGCAGGATTCCTGCTATCTCCTTTTTTTTGCAATGAAGTTATTACATTATCTTACTCCAATGAGTATTTAAATAAACTAAAACATCTTTGTGGCCGCGGTAATCTGTTTTTATGGTCACGAACTCGTGTCCGTTGTATCATGTGTTCGTGCCTTGGGCCTCTGAAGATTAGACGATAAAAGGAGCCGATAGGTATAAAATTTTGTCTGATCGACGTGATATCCGGATTGGTAGGTGGCCCAGTGGTTATGAACTTGTAACCTGAGTGTCGCGGGGGTTGAGTCTTGGTGCCACTGAAGACCCACCGTGTAGATGTTACCGATACACGTAAAATCTGTAGAGGCTTCAAGTCCTCTTGTTGGCGAGTTGTGGTGGCTTGCAGATGAGATGCCATCTCCAACGGTCGAAATTGCGAGATTAATTGCAGATAGCCCTTGTGTTGCATTTTGTGCAGTGTTAATATACACTTACTTGTGCTGAAAAATCTGTAGTTAAGTTTACTTCAGAAGTGTTTGAATGAAACTACAAGAACACTTGAATCGAGTTTAATGTGGAAATGCACAATTACTTTACCTACCATTTTTCTTTCAGGTAGCAAAAAATTGGAAAGACGCAAGAAGACTGCGATCTATATTTATAATAAATACTGCGATTCTTCTTGTTACACTTCTGCTGAAAGCTTTAATGGACATTATGTGGCATTTCAACATTATCGTTATCTCCTGCGTCATTATCAATTTCGTTCATTTTCAATTTTATCATAAATGGTATGCAATTTTTCATACTCAAAAGTAACTAGACTTGTATTATTCCCTTACTTTCCATTCCTTTATTTTCCATATATTTAACTGCATGGGTTGTCGGAGTATAAAAGCTACTATATGACAAAGTTATAGTAGATAGTATAATAAATATCTTTATATACTGATAAAAAACGGCAACGAAATTCGGATCGTATAGCATGGTTGTAAGAACATGAAATGCAAGGAGAAATGTAGCAAGATAGAGAATCTTTCTTTGAAGTAAAAACTAAGGAATAAATCGCCCGCGAGGCCGCTCTCACAGATAAGTACAATTGTAGACATGTACGTTTTTGAAAACAAAATTTATGTTTGTGATTTCACGATTTAATTTGCAGTGCTTAATAAGAGTTCTTTCATGTGGAAGCGGTAGCTTAGTGCTTAGTTACGAGCTTAAGACAGAAGTGTCATGGTTCGAGCCTAGTACCCTTGAAGACTCACTGTGATGTAGAGGAAGCCAATGTACATTAAATTTGTCGAGGTTCAATGTCTTCCCGTTGGTGGGGTGTTGTAGCAAGGACAGGAGGTACCAGCTCAGTTGTTGTCACTTGACCAAGGTTCAAAATGACGAGGTCCGTTGCCAATAGCTGTTGTGTTGCTATGTAGTTTGACGTCATAACTCTTGCTCACTCAGTCATTTCATGATTAGTTTTCTAAGCTCATAAAACTATTCGCTCGTAAGAAAATCAAAGACATATAAAGCTTTAGATTTGGGTATTTTCGTAATAGTTGAGATAAGTGTATAATTCCGGTTGAGCTTTCGACCAGCATTGATGAATAGGGGGGGGGAGTAGAATCATTGTACCACTGATTACCCGCCGTGTAGACGAGCTGATTCCCGTTAAATCTGTCGAGGTTCAAAATCCTCATGTTGACATGATCTGAAAGTTCGTGAGAGAGAGATGTCAGCTCATTTATCGTCTAAGTCACTTAACCGAAGTTCAAAAATTATGAGGTACCAGCCCCTCCAGTTTATGAGAATTCCTCGTTAGTAAATAATCTTAAAGAATTATAGGTAAGATTTTGTATTATTTTTAATAAGAATTTATGCACTTTGAAAGAACTCTGTAATCTGAATGTACCATGGTATATATTATTCCTCTACCATGCAGTTGATTGGTCAGACATTTTTCTTGGTGTCTTCCACGAGTGTCGCTTATTATTAATTGAACCAGAGTAAGCATAAATACAGAGTGATTCGTCACCAGACTGACAAACTGGTAGGGTATGTAGGGAGTGCATAGACGATTCAGAATCATACTGGAATGCAGGGTCACAAGTAAATACGATCTATTGTGCAAAAAAGCAGAAAAAAACTGACAGCAATACATTAATATGGCAGAAAGCATTTCATTGAAAGGTTACACCACAACAGGTGCTCGGAATTACGGTTTACGGTCAGAAGTCGTCTGGTGGTCCTATAAGAGACACTGTAAACCAGGGGAGGGCAGACTTTTTTAGGGTGCGAGGTACTTCTAATTTTTTCAAGGAAATGCGGTCCACTCAGTGTCAGTGGCACCACAAGGGCCGGGGGAAGGGTCCACGGGTTCGGACCCTCCTTCATAACCCTTCATTTTTTTTCCCGATTTATTATAGTCCCATATAAATCGTATGTAAAATGTAATGAAATATTTGATTTTAGTAATTTTTTTTATTTATTATTGTTAATTATTTATTCAGTAACTTATTTTTTGCTGTTTTTGTTCCTGACAGTCGATAAAATCAAAAAAAAATATATTTAGCTGCGTATTGGGATATGATACACGAGAATGGTAGACCTTCAAAAATGATACATGAGAATGGTAGCCTCTGTTCCCTTTAAAAATTCCTGTGTACGTTACTGACCAATGTCGTAGGTGTGAAAGGTAAGGAAAAAGTTATAACTTAATAATAAGCACGGAAAATATGCACTTACCTACAGCACTAAAATAAAAAAAAATACTTTTAAAACCACGTTTAAAGCAAAACGCAAGATATAAACTTAATAATAATAGCCCCAAATATAATTATATCAAATGATACATTTATTATGAAACAATTCAAAATACATTAAAAAAATAAAACATTTTTATCTAAAGTTAGTTTTGTTGTTATAGTCAGTAGAAGGCTTAGTCTGTGTACTGTCAGCCAATCTTGAATTTTCCATATGTAATTGCTAATTGGTAAAAGTTTTAGGCGTGGGCACTCCAAAATGTCTTGGCGGTCCACTGGTCGATCGCGATCGACGTAATGCCCACCCCCGGCTGTGAGCAATTCATGACGTTCTGGAAGATTCCTGGCATGGCACGTATCCTCTAGACACCTACGGATATTCGAGCATTTCCTTCAACAGGTGTCTCATATACCAAACTCTTTACGTGAGCATAGAAGATATATAAGCATTTTCGAACTCGTATTGTAGTACAATCTCTTTCAAATGTTTTGTCTCATCAGTATATTGATGTTTCTGTTCTTTTTCTCTGCAACAAAGTTCGCAACTGCGGCATTTACGATCCTGCATTCCTATGTGATTCTGAGTAGTCTCTGTAACCCCTACACGCCCTACCAGTTTGTCGATTTGGTAGCTAATCACCCTGTTTAAACGTTTCTAATCGATAAATTTAACATTGTCATAAGATGTATTTTTATGAAAGTTAATGTTAATACCATTGTTTTTTTTTATTTAGACCTTTCCTACGTTTTCTTCTCGGCAAACTGCGACACACATAAAATTTTGTTGCTGGGATTTCTTCAGAATCATTGACCAGAAAATACTTGAGACGAAACTACTCAGTGAATTTAAATGAAATTTTCAAAACACGAACAAAGAACGAGCAATGTCGACAAAATATTTTTAACTATTTTTTTATTTATTTTTGTATTGTAATTTTACCACTCATTTTTAGGACTGATGTATTCGTTGAAATGATTTCTGGTAGTGAATAAATGTATGTAAACCATGTCTTTCAATTCCTACCATTAGTTCACTCTTTATATATTTATATATTTATCTTGTTCAAATTTTCAATTGTTAATAAAATGCCTTTTAAAGCACTCAATTGAGCTGAAATTTTATATACACGATTATTTTGGGTGACAATGCAGTAATTTAGTTATAATTACTAAAAATTGATTAAAACTAATTATGGCATCATTTTTGGCAACTTGTGTCAAAACTTGAAAAGGTTTTTTTCTAACATTTTAAAACACTCGTTTGAGCTAAAATTTTCTATACACTACTTTTTTGGGCGGTAACAATACGATAATTTAATTATAGTTAACTAAAATTAATTGCCTGAAATTAATTATTTAATGAATTACCACGTTGGCTTCATTTTTAGTGACTTAGGTCAAAACTTTAAAAGGTTTTATTCCCTCGCGTTTCAAAGCATTCAGTTAAACTGAAAATTTTATATACACGATTGCTTTGGATGAAAATACGGATACTTTAATGATAAGTAATAAAAATTACCTGCCAATTAATATTGTAATTCTGTCATATGTATATACACATATATTAATTGTAACTTTTTAATAAAAAGTAACTAAAATAATTTTTTTTGTTGATCTAAGTAGGAATTGACTTATTTTTTTTTTAAATTACTTGTTTATGATATTTAGTTTCGAGTAAAGTCATGTCTTTTATAGTTGATAAGGTAAATTAACTTACCAATCCTGCTTTTTAAAAGCTCTCGTTGTCATTTTCACTATGTGAAACTACGAATTATAGCGAATATTTAGATTCTTAAATTACGATCACTCGATTCAAAGTTAGGTATACTACATCAATACGAATACTATATGGACAAAAGCTGTTTCATTTGCCTATAACGAATATTTCTCCCATTGTCAATATTAAAACTCAAATATATCTTTCCTAATTGTATTTAAAAAGAATCTTGTGTACAAAAATACGTTTTTAAATTTGCTAAATACTGATTTTAGCATTCACTGAGAAATTGATAACCATTGATGGGGACCTATGACTATAGCACATTTCAGTACTTGTATGCGAGCATGGAAAAAGTTTAATTTCAATAAAAAAAATTCTGCATGGTACTTTTGTTTACAAAAAGAGTGTATGTAAATAATATCTAGAGTAGGAGTTGGCAACCTATGGCACGATGAACAATTCTCTGTGGCACTTTACAAATTGATGAAATCAAGCTAAATCTCTCCTTTCTCCTCTCTACGCCTCACGCATAAAGACTATTTCTTACTTTCGATTGTTTAACATAAATGATTCTGCTGAATCTGCTTGTGTGTAGTTTGAGGGATTTATGCAAGAGAAAAAAAACATCCTCTGTTTAAATGGGACTCATTCTTAGCGTTAAATATACAATTTACATCAAAACAATTTTTATACTACCTGTAAAATGAGGCACCACTCGTTGATGCATTGTGATAAAAAAAATTGAAAGTACAATGCATGGAAAATTATGCATTAAAAAAGCTGTCGATTTATTGAAGATAACTATAGATAAATTGAAAGCTATTTTAAATTTTTGTGCATCATTCATGACTTAAGGTATCCGACTGCCCTAAAATTGTGAATTTTGCCAAAAACTGGCAAATTTGTCTTATGATTTTGTTGTATAGGCCATTTTATTAGCTTTATAAAAATACCAAATTTATTTTCCGTTCACTAGAACAAAAACCACAATTGTTTCATTAAAAGCATATGCCATTACTTCAAGTATGTCATACTTTAAAACGCATTTTACTCGAAGGGTTGTTTTTTTAAATGCTAAAACGGGACAACAACTGCTCAAAAAGTTTTGGCTATAATTAACTAAAATTTTTTGTGTATATTCTGTATATTAGAAGTGTTTTAACTTCCATATTTATCAATCACTGTTTTATTACAAAATTTACAGCCTCTTATGTGAATATAACCACTGTTTTTTTAAGCAATTTCATGTAATAACAAAGATAAAGTGATCTAGTTTTTATCAAAATTAAAATATCTCTTATCCTGAGAGTCATTTCAAAAATAAATAACATAGCAACACATCAGAGTAGAAAAATTGAAAATCTGCTTATAAACTTTTGTTACAAAATGGGCCGTGTTTATGTTATTTTTTGTAAATTTTTTCCTATTTTTTCCCATTTTATTAAAAAAAAAATCTTTTTCTATTCTTAATTTTAGTATATTTTTCTTAAAATATACTAAAAAAATCTAAAAAGCACAAAAATGTCCCCATATCTCCATTTTTTTAGAAAAAAGTTGTCGCAAGTAGTCGGATACTTTAAATGAAGAAAAAGATGTTCAAAGAATTCCATTCAGTCTAACCAAGAATTAAAAACGTGCTGAAAATTCGTCATGCTGTTCTGTTATTTCTTTTCTGCAATAAACTTTGATTCATGCTTCTAGTTCATTTTATTGTTATGTGAATCAAATTATTCATATTAATTTATAATAAACTCGTGGATTCAACTTAAGTTGGGTGCTGTTGGAATTTCATTTTTCCTGCAAGTTTTCAGTTACCAGTTGCTCCATATCTCACAAAGCCTGCAACACATACACACACAAAGGCTATTGTCTCCTAAAAACAAAAGAAAATTTTACAAGTTAATAGATATTAAAATACATTTTAATTTCTGAACAAAAACGGTTTTCAAATTTGTTATCAAATTTCTTGATTCGACTTTCTCTTCTGTATTAACCAATGAAAGTTAAGGTATCGGAATACTTCCGACAACTTTTTTTTTAAAAAAACTGAGCCTTTTTCATGTATTCTAGATTTATTTAATACATTTTAAGAAAAATATGCTAATATTAAGTAGAGAGAAAGAAATTATTATATTACTAAAATGGGGGGGAAATTGGTAAACATTTTTACGTAAAACCATTCTGCACAAAAAGTTTATGAACAAATTTTAATTTTTTTCAATTTTGATGTGTTGTTTTGCTTATCATTTTTGAAATGACCTCCAGGATAAGAGATACTTTAATTTTTAGAAAAACTAGATCTTTATCTTAGTTATCATATGAAATTGCTTAAAAAAACAGTGATTATATTAACTTACGGGACTGTAAATATTTTAATAAAACGGTGATGGAAAAATCTGAAGATTAATACACTTCTACTATTATAGAAAACATACACAAAAAATTACAGTTAATTATTTTGAAAACTTTTTTAGTAATCGCTGTCCCCGTTTGAGCATTTAAAAAAACACATTTCGAGTGAAGCGCGTTTGAAAGTATGACATCTTGCTCTCAAAGTAGTGGCACATTTGCTGTTACTAAAACACTTGTAGATTTGTTCTAGTGGATGGAAAATAATAAACCTGATACTTTAAAAAAAACTAATAAGATGACCTATGAAATAAAATCGTAAAAAAATTGTCAGTTTTTGACAAAATTCACAATTTTAGGTTAGTCGGTTACCTTAAATACCCGTTCTTTTTTATGAGATAATCAAGTTAAATACAGTGCTACAGTGCTGTTATTAGGCATATGGGCCGCTAGCGGCACTCCATCCCATATCCAATATATAGATGTGAAGCGATTGTTTTCATTTTCATGCTTAAGAGATGGACGTTTTTGATTGGCTGGGCCAATCGTACGGAAAGTTCCGCCGGTCTTGGAGTTTTTAGGTACATGAGAGAGAGCCAATGGATCTTTCTCTGATTTACTCTTGGTGTGTGAGGAAATTGACTCTCATTGGCTGCTCGAAAGTCTAGTAAAAGTGGTATAAAAACGGTGCTTGTCCCGTAGTGAGAGATACAGATACAAAAAATAAAAGTTTAAAATTTAGCAAATTAACTGTGCAACAAACAATATTGCACAGAAAGAATAAAACTTAAGGTGGGTTATAAGAGTCGAGAGAAGTATTCTTCTCGGTCTTTTTGTTGTCGAATTTGGATTATAGTCGTAAAGATTTAACATATTTGCATTATTGGGAAGGTGGAGAGAATTGAAAAAATTTCTAGAAACTTTTTGAATGTGAGATTTAAAGCTATCAATTTTAAGGGCTTTCCGGATATCGTCATTTCTCATACAGCGAGTGGCTTTTACGATAATCCGGATGGTAGAATAATCAAGTTAAATCGTGAATTATTGTCCTTATATGATGACCGAATTACACATTCTTAGCTGTTGCTTCTAAAGGTTTCTAAGTCTCAGTTTGTGCCCCTAGTGGTCGGGATATCGTGCTCATGGTCCTTGTTGTTAGGGTTAAAACTTCCTGGTTTAAGTCCGGATTCTTCTAATACTCCTCGTCTAGAGGGACTGATATGCGCTAATGTTTTTATAGATAAAGCTCTGATTCTTAGTTAGCATTGAACATAGAGGATGCCAACTCTGTCATTGCACTCCAATTCATCCGTCATTGTGTTTTGACTACAGTTCAGAATAACGAGATATGTTGCCAGTAATTTTCAAATTTCTACAAAATGTTACGTTATAAAACGTTGTTACCAGTGCCACAGTTGGACGTTCGGGGCGAGCGCCCAGAGTCTGGAAGAACCCGGATAAGCTGGACTTAATCAAGTTTTCTGGTAGTAAATTTCGCCAGTGTCGAGGTGGACTATAGATCTTCGCCCAAGGCTCGAAATGAGCTTAAATTGGCACTGATTGTTACTTATGCCACCTAATTGACAATAACATCAGATAAAGGCTAGCGATATAGGACTGGAGCAATGTATGCGACTTCGTGGGCATACAAATTATCGCCCATCTTAATAATCTAGCCAAGGGAAGGGATGTCCACTTTCAGTGGATTCCCTCCCATGTTAATATCCAAGGGAATGATGCTGCCGACATCTTGGCTAAAAAAGGTTGTTCTGACCTCTCAACCGGGACTACACACTAACATATAAAGAAATTTTCTCTATAAAGAAAAAAGCAGTCAGACAAGACTGGTTCACCCCTCCCGCCCATCTTTGGTTCAGCAGGAAGACCCCCGGAAGGTGCGTTAGAATTCAGGGGTGACAGACATGATCAAACGGCCATCTCAAGATTCATAAGTGGACATCTAAAAAACATTACATTCGACTCAGGACGCAAAGTCTTTTCATTGTGAAAAAAATGATATCTGAAGCCGGCAACCCCCCCCCCCCGATCACATCCTGGATTGCTTGGGGTTCGCTCTAGCGGATGTTTATGAAAGTCCTCTACTGATGCTTGACTTCGCTAGAGTTCATGGTATCATAGATCTGATCTAACTGCCGCTAGATCTCTGAGGGATTAGAAACAACAGCAGCCACAAAGGCCAACTGAATTAATCACGTCAAGAAGATGGATTTTTACGCCTGTAAGTTAAGTTCCGAGAACTCTGCAGGTTATAGTACGATTTTGTTTGGTTCCATCCAAATTTTGACCCTTCGGGTGGTCAGGGTATTTTCCCTTCCCCTTCCACTAACCTCACTAGAGGACTTGTGACTCGGTGGCTATTTAGAGTACCCCACTGCCGAAAAGCCACTATACATTTACAAACATCTATGCTTTCTCCGGGATTTGTGTGGCCGCGGTAGCCAAGTGGCTAAGGTATCGAACCGTGGCTGGCATGTTGTGAGTTCGAGCCCAGTACCACTTAAGACCCACCGTGTTGGGAGTGATGCACGTTAAATCTGTCGAGAGCTCATACATCCTTTCGATGGTGTGGTAGTTAGGAGATGGGGTGCCAGCTCAGGTGTTGTCCTCGTCACTTGACCATGGTACAAAATTACGAGGTCTGTCACCAAACGTCCTCGTGTAGTTGAACAATGCGACGTTAATATTCACTCACTCACCCGGGATTTAAACCAAGGTCCTACGGCACGGAAGTCAGCGTCACTAACCACTATACCGGAGGGTGGATTAGAAAATTATAAATCATTTCAACAATTATTCAAATTTTCAGTTTGTTTCGTGCTTAATTTGTGACTGATTGATTAATAGTTCATTATCATCTTACTTTTAAAACTACACATGAGCTATAGGTGGCAGATCTAGTAATTTTTAAGCATGGTAGAGTGACTAGGACGGCATCTAAGTCGTCACGGCATTCTCCAACAGAGTAATGTGAGTATTCTGAGATTCCACAGATTTAAACAGGATCAACCTCTGTACACGTCAGATTTTTCAGTTGCACCAGGACTCGAAGTCATAATTTGATAAATAAAACAATTATTTTACATGTTCTATACCATGACCACTTGGTTAAAGGATACTCATGTTCCACTTACGTTCCTTGGGGTTGATAAAGGAACATAAACTTCAAAAATGATCGTGTGGGGGTGTTTAATAACGTCGCGCAGTATAACGCAACACTAGGGCTATTAGCAGAATGCCCAAGGGAGCCAAGCAAACCCGAAAAGAGCTTAGAGCTACAAACCGATCCTGGCAGACCTCTTATTTTTGAAACACAGTTAAGGGACGACGATGACATCTGAACTGACATCCCCTTCTCCAAACTACCACATAACGCAATGGGTTGGCTTTGAGCCACGGCAGATTTAACGTGCATCAGCCCCACTACACGATGGCTATTCATTGGCACTTGGGATTGAACTCATGATATGCTGGCTACGAGCGCGTGATCAAGACCACTATGATATCATGATGCCCCAAATAATGATCGATTAAAGAAGATAAGAAAGTGTACTTATACCTTATTCTCTTGAGCATTGTTTCGTACAATGTATTGTTTAAGTTTGATTTTAGTTTACATCATCATTCCTTTTTCCACGAGACCATCTTGAATAAAATTGGGGTCCGAGCCTATGGTTCAAAACTCATCGACTTTACAACCGGATTATTATGCTCCACGCTATTACTAAGGACTAAAATAACGAATTTGTTTTCATCCTTTTGGCTAAATGATTAAAGATGCTCTGTAGTTTCACTTTCAATTATTTGCGCATAAATGCCTATCAAGTCAAATGAAAATATAAGGTAAAATATCATTTGTCTCTGAAAGAAGTTCTGTGTAAGCTTTTTTTTCTATCGACTTAGCTAGTACTATGAGTTCAGTAAGTATGCCCCTTGCGAATTACGAATCAATTGCACCCGAACCGATAGATAATCGGAGATTCCGTCGTTATGTAAGTTAATTTTATAAATATTTTTGATGGATTATATGTTTGTGATTAAATACGGATATGATCTAAATGCATAAAATAAATATCGGACTTCTCATTTTGATAAAGTTTTTTGGATTTAGAATCTGGGAAACATCACGACTTATGACGGGGAACTGGATCTTTTTAAATGTCTCTAAAGGTAATGTAAAAGCAGGATAATGAAATACCAGTTCGTACGTATTAAATGACCAACCTTTACCGAAAATTAAAGATCCGCCCACAGCAAGCCTTATAATGACTCTATGGGAAGACTATATATAACAGGGGTTGATAACCTTTTAGTTGTGGAGTACCAAACAATCTACCATATGATTCAGCGAGTCCCACAGTAGGACATGTTTTTTAAACAATTTGATTCCCACGATAATGTATTATGCTGAGGTAGAGAATAGAAGTCAATAATATAGACTTACAGTTTTATTATATACTAATTTTGATTCATTTAAAAATATTTCTAAACATAAAAGTAAGCAGCATAAAGTATAACTTTCTTTACCAAAAGTAAAGAATTAAAATCGTACATATATTATACATTTTTTAAATATTTTAAATAAGAAATAGATAATATACAAAATATAAGTTTTCCCTTCATCATACTTAAATAAGAGTATATTTTTAATGCTTTCATCGCTTCACTTCCATATCGCAAAATCAGGGGTTTAATTTGGGACTTTCAATTTGACAAGATTCTCGGCATTCAGCTGTTAAACAATTTCTCTGATGACTCGAAGTATGTCACATGAGGAAAGATATTTTTACTTAGATGCGTAGAACCAAAAGCGGAAAGCAGAGTACATGTAACTTTCTCTCTTCAAACAATTAAATTCCTCCAGTGTGCAATGACAATTTATAATTTACAAAATAGCTGTAAATTTAACTTTTAGTGAACTCGTAATTGTTCGTAATTCCATAAATGTTCTTAATTCTGAAAATGTGTGCACTACTCAATAAATTTGTTACTTTTTGAGGGATGGAAGTTGATAAATTTGACTGAGTGCCACTGAAAATTGTGCCACATGTGGCACGCAGGCCATAGGTGGCCGATCCCTGGTCTATAATGCCTCGCTTAAAACATGGTCCATAATTATGATTTCCATCAACCATGGACCTGATGCGAATCTTAATAATTTTAATATTCGAATTGTTGGCTTCGTTTTCAATCTACCTTTTACAGAATCTTTCTGAACAAAATATCCATCTAAATTATGAATTTTCTATTGTTGATTTGACACATTTTATAGACTTCCTAAGGTATACACATATCGTACGAATGTTCGCCTTATTTAATTTCCAGATCAAAACATTATCATTACTCTTTTAATTTAAATTTTAAGATGAGGTTTCAAAACTGGAAGCTTTATTTGCAGATTAGGTAAAATTACTTTATGTTAATTACGATCATATCTAGAACTCACCTTGTGAAATACAAAATTTTAAACAATACTGTGTAAGAGTGTAGCTTTAAAGAAAATTATATATACACACATCTATTATAAAATTCCAGCAATAAAATAGTAATATATACACCAGTGTTCCCAAATCCTGTTCCAGTATCATCAATCCGTGAATCATATGGTACCGGGCTGCCCAAGGAAAATTATATGTCTGTTTTATTATCTCTAGATACTGTGCGACTTTCCACGGAAATCCGTTTATATTCCATGTTAAATAACTTTATGTTCATTTTTGGTAAACCACCACCTTTAGCGAGCCTCGTCACCTTTAGCGACCGGTCAAACGTTGACCGGTCCGTTTAGATTTAAAAGTTGAGAAGCACTGATATAAACTATATAGTTGTAGTTATTCAAACGAAGTGAATCTTGGTAAGTATAGAAAAATATTCTTTGTCCAAATCGTGATTTTTTTTTTTTTAAACAAAATTCCAGGCTTAACATAAATATATTCAAAATAAAATAGGGTTTTTAGGTTGGGTATAAATTTTATGCTTTAAATCTTGGGTAAGGACTTATTTCAAAATAAAGTATAAATTGGACATAAATAAGTTTTTTAACATGGATCAGTTTTAAGCTGTTTGACAACTTCAGGGTAAATTTTTATCTAAACTCTATTTCAAATTAGTCTCAATGTAACACGAAATGTATTTTTGTCCGAAATTT
Source organism: Trichonephila clavata (assembly GCA_019973975.1). Taxonomy (NCBI): domain Eukaryota; kingdom Metazoa; phylum Arthropoda; class Arachnida; order Araneae; family Nephilidae; genus Trichonephila; species Trichonephila clavata. Next base: position 29,473 of record BMAO01038410.1, read on the forward strand.
GTGTGGTAAAATTTTAAACAATTTGATTTCGAAGTAAGCCTTTAGTTAAAGATATGAAATTAAAATATTTGATTTGTTTGTTCACATTTCATTATTGAAGTTAATTTGATTAGTTATAGCATCACTTTATTAGTTTATCAGCATAATGATATACTACGCATATATCATACTGCGTTGCAGTGTTTCTACATTGCTGTCCCAAGTTAAGGTTAGTAACGTAAAAAAATGAGATCAACAAATTTTTTTTTTTGGTTTAATATATTGAAATTTACTATAATGTATTATGCTGCAAGGCAGAAAATGGTTACAAAAAAAGTGCAGGGGAGTTTAATGTAGGCTCTAATATCCATATTAGACCGATATTAGTTAAAAGGATGAGTCATAAAATTGTATTGATAGTCTAGTTAGAGATATGGCTGCATTGTTCAACCGTCACAACGTGCTCTCAATACTGTTAATGAGGCATTCATCAATGACTGTGGACATCAATTCTGACTCTTCCAGAGAGCCAATTTTAACATTTAAAGAGTCCATGGAGGGGATTATCAACCTGCAATGGTTCTTCCCTTAAGTTTATGTGAGGTTCATGTCTAGATACCTTGCTGGCGAGCTCATACGGCAAATACCCTCTTCAAATAATCGTCAATAAGTACAACTCTGAGTTACCAGGCGTTATTGTCTGTAAGAATGAATTGGGGTTTTTCCACATCTCTATGAAAAAGTTTCTCATGAATTCGAATACTTCATCTTTATAACGTTTTGCTGTCAGTTAACTGGCAGAAAAGATGTGGAGTGGGGAACACTCATCCAATCTTATCACAACCCATACAAGGATGACAATACCACTAAAGCAATTAATTTCTTCGATGTTTTCAGAATGATAGCGCCTTTTCGGTTTCTCTAAAGATAATAACTTATCGAGAATCCGTCTGTGCTAAATCACGCTACGTCACTGTAGAGAACATGACGACAATCTTGCTCTATTCAGAGAGCGGTGTTCATGGCTCCAGGACAGACTGGTGTACATGTGAAACTGCGTATTGGGAGCACACACTACTGGTTTCTGGGCATAAAGACCCCTCTCGGCTAATTGTATATATACGGTTTGTTTTGATACCAATGTTCCAGACGCATTGGCGAGAATTTAAAACGGCTGCTTTTAGAAAAACGTTCCCAGATGCATAAATTGAACATAATTTTTTCATGGAACTATTACATATACTAGTTTTTTAAATTGCCATATAATATTTCTTAAAATAACACATTGAGGTAGATATTTCTATTTATTGCAAAGAATGAGTAATTTTGGAAACCAGTGTAATTTAAACATCTCCGAAAAGTAGTTATCTAGCATTTGACTTAATCCTTGAAGGGGTTCTACTAGTCTTTATAAAATGAAATTTATTATGACATTTTATAAACGCTGAAAAAAATTCTGCTTAATTTAGGCATGGAAACTTTTTTAAGAAAAATTGCTTTTTCTTTTACTGCTCGTAAGTTTATAAAAATATTTTAAAACTTCCACGAATAGAATAATTTATTACTCAAGGTTTTTAGAAAGGAACTCGTACGGTTTCCCTATGAATTTCAACCAAATTTAATAAATTTTCACAGCGAATGTTTTTCTTTAAAAAAAAGCTTTGTGTTTTGATATTTTAATATTGCATTAAAAATATTTACTATCTATTATTCATATGAATTTTTCTTCTTTCAGCCGGAAAATGGTGTTAAAGTTACACGATTCGTGCTGATATGTTTCATCACGCATATCTTGGCTGCAACTATATGCCTGACAATTTCATTTTCACTGAAACAAGACATGTTTCGATATATCGGTGGCACTTATTGTGCAACTGCCGTTATCTTACTTGTGGTGGTACGTCTTACGATTATTAATTTTTAAATGTATGTTTATACCTGCATCACACTATTTGGTACACTCTGAACATCTCTGGATTCACATTACCCATCTTTCATTTAGACAAAGCTTAAAATCTAACAATGACAACTTCACAACTAACTACATATAAACTAACGAGAATTTGCCAAATATAGAATGATTTTATTGAAGTTCCACTTATAAAATTCTCCAAGAAAATCGCTTGACAAAATGATTTTAAATTTGTATTGAATACACTTGAGAAATGGAAAACAGCAGAGTGGAGTGAAGGAGAATATTAGAGGAAACAGCAGGGCAAGGACTTTTCCCTGCAAAGTCAGTTTTAGGTACGAAGCAAAGGATTTTAAAAAACTATAATATTACACAGGCTTTGGGCTCCCCAAAATCCTGGTACTCCCGCGATGCAGGGGTGTACGTTACGTCACTGGGAAACGGTATGGCCCCGTTAGCGGCACAACGAAATTAGATTCAGCTACAAGTGAGACATTTGAATTACAAAGGCTTCGGCACATTAAATCAACTATACTGTTCAATATATATGATTGTTTCGGTTTTTTGAAGGGGAAAAAATGACTTCCAACAGTTGCGGTATTTTGATTAAAAGACTATTCACTACACGGCAAGGCCGTACCACATTGGATGAGAAAAGTTGCTTTTAATTAGCCTTGGGCTAAAATTTATTGACACACTGTAGAATTTTTTTCTTGCATCTCGTACTGTTTTTGCCTTTAAGTATATACGGTTCAAATTTCAAGTAATTCTGACTAGTGGTGGTTTTTAAATTTTTTTTCAGCGCTTCAAAAGTGGAACTTAAATTGTATTCATAACCGTATAAATCTAGCATACCAAACTCGTGTGTGAATGTGCCATGGAGAATTGAGTACCGGTGTGTAAAGTACGATCATGCCGAATTACATTCTTGCTTTCGAAAATGCACAGTCCCTTGACTAAGACTATTCATGGGTCTGATTCGTATTAGCTTTTCCAGTTTGCTTTGATTAATCTGCATTTCAATTACTTCGCACATGTGTGTAGTTTTGACGTACATTTGTACTTAAAATTATGGCAAAGTGTTACGGCTATCGTATAACTGGATCGAGTTCTATATAGTCGCTTAGAGGATTACTATTCAGAATTAAATAATTGCTGTGAATTATCTCACCAGGGGAGGGCGCAACTAAGGAAATTCATTTTGGGATGAGACTTGGTATAGTAGTAATACTCCATTAGTGTTCAACCCTCAATGTATTAGCGCCGAATGGCCAGTCAATTCAGAGAAAATAGCCTTTGAATTCATGCTTAGCTTTTATACAATTAAATTTCAAATATCTCCAACAACGCACTGAACGATTGTCGGAGCTGCTTTCAATGTGGATGGACAGGGTTCGAATCACTCAATGAGTTTTTTCTCAATTCATTTAATTATTTTTTAAGTTAAATAAATTTATTTATTAAATATTAAATGATATTTTATGTACTATTGTATTTTGTAATGTAAAACAAATACTGTAATTATATAAATATAAAATATTTTATAAATATAAAATATTTTATAAATATAAAATATTTTATAAATATATTTTTATATTAATAAATAATATTTATAATAAAATAATATCAAATGATATTTTAAAAAAATTAGTTTTAGTTTTTTTTATAATGTGAAATATAATTTAAATTCTATATATAATATAACATAATCTATGAAATCTTATTTTTATTATTAGTATTAAATTATTTTATAATTAATATAATAGAATGTCTTTTTCTTTATATATATTGTTTTATTATATAAAATATTTAAGTCTTTTAAATAGATTTATTTAATCTGCCGATATAGGATTAGAGTCACGCTCGCGATCAATTTTTTTCACTTTATTTTTTTAATTAAATTTATTTAAAAACTTATTAAATATTTATAATTATAAAATTAAATTAATAATACATAAAAGACTTATTTTTATTACATTAACTATAAAACAATTAATTTAATTCTAATAATAAAAATAATATATTTTATATGTAATATTTTAATTATAATATTATATTTCACATTATTAAACTATATTTGTAACTAATTTTTATGTAAAATATCATTTGATATTTGTTATATATTTTATTATAAATATTATTTATATTAATATATAAAAATATATTTATAAAATATAATATATAAATATTTATATAATTACAGTAATATATTTTACATTATAAAATACAAAATAATTATATATATATACATAAAATATCATTTAATAAATTAATTTATTTAATTTAAAAAATAATTGAATGAATTGGCGGAAAAACTCATCGAGCTATTCGAACCCTTTCCATCCGCATTGAAAGCAGATGCTCCGACAATCATGCTAGTGCGTCGCTGGAGATATTTGAAATTTAATTGTATAAAAGCTAAGCATGAATTTCGAAGGCTATTTTCTCGGAATTGACTGGCCGCTTATACATTGAGTTGAACACCCTAATGGAGTACTACTATTATACCAAGTCTCATCCCAAAATGAATTGCCTTAGTCGTGGCCTTCCCTTTTTAGCTGAATATCAGCTAGTGACAATCTTTGGCTTTATGGTGGAACAAATGTTGAACAGTAAAAGTGAGGGGGGGATGGGTAAGGCATACACATTTTGGCTGTTAACTGATGAATCTGTAATAATTACTTTTTTTGGTGGATTTGTATAAATTCAAATTGAGAAAGGCTAACTTTAAGTTAACAATACAATATGGTAGCTTATCGAAAAAGATAAAATAATTGAATACGCGTTATATGTTTACAAAGGGCCATGTCCCCATAAATGCATGTTACAAATACTTATATATATTTAGAAAGCAATTTGTAATCTAAGCGCATATGTAAGAGCTATTTTTACGTTTCATAAATCATTCGCGTACCAATCTACGATAGACGTTCCGAAATTAAGTTTCGTCATTGTTTTTCACACGGGGAACTAGTTTGATATCACGGGGCAGGGCGCCAAACGCTGTTTTGCGTGATAAGGAATCACGCCAAGCAGCACATGCCGTTGGAATGAAATTCAAGATGGCGGCCTAGCGATAAGACTCGTCAGGAAAATAATTTTAAAGAACTGTTTAAAAAACATTAAAATCGATTTCAAATGAAGAATTTAGGAATAGATTGAGACTAACCAAGATCAATAAATAATTAATATCAATAGTATATATAAAAAACCATATTTACTAATAGTAATATTATGCAGTATACAATAATCTTGTAATATAATGTGTTATAGAAATTATTATATATATAATATACTAAATAGTAATAATTATTAGATATTCATACGGTATTACTTTTTATTTTATATAATAATAATCGCGTAATATAGTTTAATAGGTTTTATAAAAAAGAATAATCGTCCTATTGTAATATAAATAAGAATCGTACAGATATAAGAATACTCATTTAACATAATTATAAAAAACAAAATAATAACTGTAAATAAATAACATAATAATAATAAATAACATAATACTTAGAAATAAATAAAATAATAAAAATAAATAACACATGTAATAATTATAAAATAACAATTATTACAAATAACGTATATTATGATTATTACACATTCGAAGAATTTTTTTTTATATTATTAATAAAATAATTACATAATATATATTAAAATTTATAATGAATAGCAACTAAAAAGTACTGAAATCTTGCTATGTTCCAAAAACTGCAAATTTCTTCAACGAATTTCATCGAACAAGAAACAAAAAGAAGTAAAATAAATTGAAAATAAACGATTTATAGGAATAATTAATAATATAACACTCATTCTTTTAAAAAAATATCCTAATTCTCACCAATGATATTAGAAATATCCATATTCGAAAATAGCATTAAATAAAACAGAAGACTGAAATATAATTTGAATCCGGATTGCAATGAAAATGGTTAAATTGCAAAAGAAATAGAAATAAAATCGTCTGAAATTAATAGGATTACCACGGGAACAGAACCAATAAAAATTATTTCTAATATACGTTATCTCCATGGCAACCACATCGCCAGACGATAAAAATATCAAGGTAAACATATTGTAATGTTATCGCCCATCTTGGCGAACATAAACAACTTGGCGCGATGCCCGTGATATCAAACTAGCAGGTCACACGGTAACTTTGTCGAAATAAGATGCATTATGACGTCAAAATTGCATCCCAAATAGGCGATAATTTTCAGCTCTAAAATATTGAGTATTCTATATTATTGTAGTTAATTTGTAATATATGCCACGTTTATTGTGTGTTGTTCCTTGCTAAAAACCTTCTTTTTTTTTTTCGTAGATCCTCATAAGGATATTTCGCTTTTATCTCTTACGACGAGATGTAATGGCATCCGGTCTCGTAATTGATCCAGATGTATTTTTATCACTTGCAAATTATTTGCGGATACTTGTATTTCTCTCTCCTAAAGGTTATCCAATTTACGATGTAATTTCAGAAAACGAAGTTCAAACTGAAAGGGACGATGTTTCTTAATGTTCATCGATATTTGACGTCAATACATGGATGTATGAAAACTCTATTTAAAAATTGACTGCATTGCATGTCTCTTAAATGTTCTAATATGAATTTAAAGATATTGTTAATAAAATGTTTTTTACACAAATTCTTCATTCTTTCTTGCAGCTTAAGGATCAGTTATAATTACCGGCTATGTAAAATGCCGGCTTTAAAAGATTTAGCTCCTACACTGAAAATTGCAGATTTGACACGAATAATCTGAAGATATTAGATATTAAATATGAATTTTGAAATTCTATTGTATGATTCTCTTTATGATCTAATTCAAATGGTATCCTAAATAAAAACATAAGCTATGTTTAATCTATCCACCAAATGGTCTAGTGTGGAAATGGAGGTTTAGAGCCTGTGTGAACGTTTGTTTTTCAATGGCAGAGAGGGGTTTGACAGTAAATTAATCGCAAAATAGCAAGAACACATAAACATGATAGACATCCTCGATAGACAACTTGTTTCCTATGTCGGTCAACGATAATTCTTCAGTGAAAAACACTGCAATGGAGAATACGGTAGCCATCCATGACAAATCGGGCCCGACATATGGAGTAGTAAGAATCGGATGCCAGCTTGTGAACATGTATAAGTAGATGGCAAGACAGTCATGTTCTGTGAAAAGTCTGAAGCGGGCCACGTGGCTTGGCCAGCTGGGGATGCTATCTGTGGTTCGAGATCCTTACACTTAATTAGAAATAATTTTTATTAGTTGCATGCACCAATTTGGGAGGACTTTTTTTTAAAAAACTCGTTTAGAGATTGAATAAATTAGTTTTAAAAAAACACCCTTTTATAGGTAACCAAACTAAGTTGTAACTTAATCTTTAGTCACGAAATCCGGAATTAGTCGCCAAATCTGGAAATGGGATCTGAATTTCATCGCCAGATGCGGGATGGATCTGAATTTCATCGCCAGATGCGGGACGGGATCTGAAAATGGGAAATAATCAGGATATTGGAACAAAGTTGTTACATTATTGTATTATCGGTTCTGGACAAGTGAGCAAAATTTCGAATTAATCTGACCATTTAAAGTGGGTAAAAATATTGAGTTCAAAGATTGCATTACATACAAGTGAAGCTTATAAAAGGGTGTTAAAAAGGATCGGTTTATTATTGTCTTGTTGAACCGAAGCACCCTTTTTGGCCAATAAATCAGCCATTTCATTTCCTAAAATTCCGCAGTGAAATCCTGTAGAGGATGACAAATTTGCCCATATGTCGTAATGAGTGTTTAGATGTCGTCCTCATCATTTAACCGAGGCCTAAAATTTTGAGGTCCTTTGTGAATAGCCCTAGTCGTTTCTAAATGCGATATTCACAATTAATATATATATATCTAACTTGTGGTAGAAAAAGTGTGACAGAATATAACTGGCATGTTATCGTCGTCTAAGCTAAATATAACTGACCATATTTCAATCAGACGGTGCATCTATGTTAATATTTTGTACAGGATAGTCCAATGAGAATTCTTGGTAATTCTTAAGCATTAATCATGGAGCCACTATTCACTTTACGCAACACCCCAAACACAGGAAATGAGAATGTAAATAAATTTTTAAACATCATGGAATTTAAGGGGGGAATTTTTACAGAGGTTTTGTCTTTATGGAAGTGGGAATAAAAATATTTTCTCTAAAGAATAAACGGAACGCATGTGTTAAATTTAAATAGATCGAATTAGCATAAAGACTTTTTCTTGTATCTTTCACTAACAAATGAACTTCGCATTAAGAAAACCCTCTGCATTTCTTATTCCTAATCATTTTCAATACTGAAAAATAGTAAAATGCCGCACGTTTGGAGAGAGATTGTCAAACACTGAAACTGTTTTTCCAACATTGCATCTCTTCACATAGATAAAATAAATCTTACCTTACTTATGGTCTACAAAACAATGCAACTAAAAGGTTTTTCATTAAAAAGCTACCTTAAAGATAAGCTCAGAGTGAGTGAATATCAACGTCGAACTGTTCAGCTACTCGAGGACTTTTTGGCGATGGACCTCGTAATATTGAGCTGTGATCAAGAGAAGATGACTACACCTTAGCTGGCACCCATTTTCCTAGCTTCCACACCTTCACCAAAATTGAGGACGTTTGAGCCTCGAAGTATTTAACGTGTATTGGCCACCTCTGCACGACGGGTTTTCAGCTGTGCTAGGTTCGAACTCACGACACGTTGTCCCCAAGTCCGTTACCTTGACTACTAGGATACCACGGCCTTGAAAGATAAAAAAAAACTCTGATCCTTTAACTCGTACTGTTAGATACTTCAACGCATCAAATTGAGTCTTTGGTTGCCTTCCTCAACGTCATTTCTTGACTATTGTTCAAAATCAGGAATGTTGACACCAGTAACTCACGTGTTTATTCTAAATGCGATGTTCACATAAATCAGAACTATAATTATTTAAGTTGTCAGGGTTTATTTATGATTGAAAAATGGATTGTGTTTATTAATGTCACAATCTGATGTGTACCAAAGGTTATTGGAGAAACACCGATGGTGCCAAATTTCCCCCCCCAAAAGGTTTACACCTGCAAACCGAATTCCTGGAAAACAACCACTCCGCACTGGACAAATATTCAGCCGAAATTATATCGTTTACTTTTCAGAAATGCACATAGTCAAATTTACATAATGTAAAGGGTGTTTCAAACATAGTACCAATTCACAGACAAATATTAAACTTAGAGATGAATTCTAGTTTTAAAATACACTCAGAGACACACGGGGGGGGGGGGAGTCCACAGTTACGGTAACATTTTTCATAGCCTTTGAATTTTTTTCAATCGATTACTGTCCGATGTATATATAGTACGTAAAATTTATTTATTAATTTATTTTATTAATAAATGCTAATTCAATTTATTTTTAGCTCTTTGTTCTTGACAGTCAATAACATCTAAAGAATGTTTGTTGGTTAATTGGAGTATGATATGAGAATGGGGGACCTTCGACCCTGAAACATCACCCCCAAAGAAATTCTTGTGTGCTCCACTGAATACACTGAAATGAAAAATATACCATAACTAAAAAAAAATACCATTAAAGCTGGCTTAGAAAGACTAAATGTATTATGAATATCTCAAATATGAATGAAGATTAATACAAAACCGAAAAAAATTGAATAAAATTTGCGTGGTTGTTCATGATCTTTGTAAATTTTAAGAGCGGTAGAGGTACGCTGTCACCTCATTCTCCAAACATTCACACTACACAATGTTGAGTATTTTGACCTTTGCCTCCCATCTGGTATAATGATTATTAGTCTCAACTCCCGGAGAAGGCGTGGATGTTTGTAAATGTATAATGCCTTGGTGGCATGGGGGTATTCTAAAGTGTCATCGATCCACTAGTCCTCTCGTGAGTTTAGTGGAATGAGGATGAGAGGTGTGAGACCCTAGCCACCCCCAGGATGTTCACCCTCAAAATTTGGTTGGGACCGAGCCAAAGCACATTTTTACATATATGATGCTCAAAGCTACAGCTACAACTTGCCATTTCTCACGATGAATTTCATGTGCCTTGATCTGGCATTGCCGATCAAGTGGCATTGGCAACAACAGATTTAACGTGCTTCAATCCTTTTAAATAGTGGGTCTTCAATGGCACTAGAATTCAAAAGCACGATTCTTTAGAAAAAACGCCAGCCACGAGTTTCCGACAATGACATTCGGTTAAAGCAACTGCGTGCTGTACTTATGTTTTGTTCTTAATAATGGACCTTTTGAACCTCGCGTAATGAACGATTGACAGAGATGATACATATGTTGATACCTCATTTTCTTGTGTACATCGTAATGACAAAGTTTTAATTCAATTTACACGAGAAACTTTAGAATTGGATTTGGATTTGATCCAAGGATTCAGATCTTTCCCGACCTTACTACCATGTTATCATGGTTCCTGCCATTATCAAGGACTTATATATCTAGCCTGAAGCATATATTTACAAAGAGGAGACACCATCATCCACATCTAAAAATGTCGTGCATCAGAAGAACGTTATACTGTGTTGTTGATGAGACAACAACACATATAGGGCACAATGAGTTGCTAAAAGACATCGGAAACGGCCGTTATTATTTGCAATTTGATGTTTTAATAACAAATTCAATATAAATGTCCATATTTATAGCCAACGGAAAGAGTGAGATTCCTCATCACTACAACGCAAATCTGAAAGAGGCAAGAAAATCGTATAAAATATTGCAGAGTTGGGTTGGGAAACTTTACCTCAGTCAGCATAACTCTTGAAATTGTACCATCACATTATCATTTGTTCAGGTCTTTTACAAAACTTTCTTGATATAAATAAATATATTAATTATAGAGAGGTGTCACAAAATAGCAGTGGTAGAATACTTTGCCTCCAAAACAAAGAACTTCTTATCCAGGGGGTTAGATAAGCTGCCAGAACGCAGACAGACAGCTGAAGCTAACAAAAGACATTATATTTTAAATAAGAGGGAAAAAATTGTATTTTCTTTTTTAAAAAAACGATAAAACTTTTTCTTACGCCCAATAGTTTTTTTTTTATTTGATTGACCGATTCTGTCATTTTTTTTATTGTTAGATTGTATCAACTTGATTCTTTAGGTATCAAAAATATTTCATTTAAGCGAACAGAAACATTGCTGTTGTTCTACCTAAGATCTTATTTTCCTTTTAAATGAATGTCTAGCAGGTAATGTGGATATTAACGAGAGTCTAGTAGGTAATTTGAAAAAAGAAACAATTTTTTTCCCCAGGCGCTTCAGTGGTAATATACACTCATGTCCATAAATTAAGGATAATTCAGAATCACACAGAAATTGAACTCGAAAATAAAAATTTCACCTGAAGAATTATCACACACATCTTGAAGAAGAATATGCAAATTACAGGAAACCACCAGATGGCGCAGATAGTACGTCACAATGACGAGAGTGTAAGAGAGTGTAAATGACGAGGGTATATAAGGAATGGTGGCAAAGAAGTAAAATTGTTCACAAGCGCTTTAAAAGCCTTTCAGTGCAATAACCGCATAGTTATGGCACAAAGGAAGCATATGGATGATTTTTTACGTGGTAGAATTATCGGACGACTGGAATGTGGACGTACCCAGCTGGAAGTATCCAAGGAACTTGGAATAGCCCAGAGTGTCATCTCCAAGCTTTGGCAACGATTCCAAGATGATGGTAATGTGAGTAGATGTTACAGCACAGGTCGCCCCCAAGTTACAACGCCGAATGAGGACCGGTATTTGGCAGTTACTGTCCAAAGGAAGGATCATAGTATAAGACCTATCTCATCAGCTCTCTTCAGCTACCGGTACGTCAGTTTCAAGGCAGACCGTGTACAGACGCCTAGGGCACATTGGTCTATATGCTCGTAGGCCTGTCAGATGTGGTTCCCTTACCGCAACTCACTGTCGCCTGCGATTAACGTGGAGTAGAGAGCATGCATTGTGGACACCGCAACAGTGGTCTTGTGTGATGTTTTCCGATGAGTCCAGGTTTAGTTTGCAGTCTGATTCTCGCCGGACTTTCATATGGAGAGCGCCAGGTACCCGTTACCACCAAGAGAACACCATTAAACGACACCGTTACGGTGGTGCAGGATGGCTCGTATGGGGAGGAATTATTCTTGGTTCCAGAACTGACCTGCATGTTCAGAGTGTAACGATGATAGGCCACATCTATCGGGATGTCATTCTGGAACAGCATGTACGTTTGTTTCGGGGCGCCATGGGTGCTGAATTTCTGTTTATGGATGACAACGCCCGTCCTCACCATGCAAACATTGTAAACGAATGCCTTCAATCGGAGGATATCACCCGTATGGACTGGCCAGCATACTCACGGGACTTAAATCCAATAGAGCATGTGTGGGATATGCTTGGCCGACGAATTGCAGCCCGTCAACCCCCTCCCACCTGTCTACTGGAACTTCGAAGGGCATTGCTTGATGAGTGGTGTAATATTCAACTTCATTATCCTTAATTTATGGACATGAGTGTTTATAAGTTCGGGTTTCGCGAGTTAAGTAAAGTGAAGAGATAGAAGAGTGAAGTTAAATGAATTGAAGATCGGTAGTTCAACACGCAGTTGTTGACATTCGTAGAGAGGAGTTACGTGTGGAGCTACCCTGGGAGAAGTAGATTGAAGCTGGGGAAAATTCCGTGTTACAGAGTGTAGATCCTTCTCCATTCTCCTATCCAGTCAACAAGGAAGATATCATCACGACGGAACAGCCGATAATAAAAGATAAGGTCAGTGATTTAAAATATTGTGAATACTCGTACGTGGCTTAGCTGTAATTGTGCGTGTTTAAGCTTTCGTAGATTCAGTTGCGATTCTGTTGTTCCGCTAGTAGTAATTCCCCTTTTCGTACTCCACTTTATTTTGTTTCTCTTAAATTTGAATTGTGTATTTATATCCTTCTGTGTTAATAAGAATCAATAAATATAGTGATTTGCAATTATGTCTCATGATACTTTAAGTCCGCCTACACGTCCAGAAATATTTAATGATAGACGGGGAGACGATAGTCTGAGGGGTGGCTTTGATTCACGACAACCGGAATAAAAAAAGAATCGTAAAACCTTTTTAGATATCAAAAATTTAATGTAAAATTAATTATATAAAAAGGAACTTTGTTCCCCGTCACTTGTCCTCATCAGTCTAACATTTATGAAATGTGACGCCAAGAGTTTCTAAATGCCACATGAGTAAAGAATTCATCCACAAAGGGTTTCCGTGTCATGGGGAGTGTCACAAAATGACTGGAGGACTCGAGGTTGGATTGTTAAGAGTTCACACCTAGTACCGCTGAAGTCCCGCAGTTACAGGACCACTTTCCGCTGAGTTACACCAGGCACGTGCCTGGGACGCACAATATTATAGGACGAAAAATAGAAAAAATTAAAATTTCAGCGAATGTACCGCAGCCTATCGAGTCATGAGGAGTATTTCTGCCCTTAAGAAAGTAAGGACTGAAATGAGATCAACTATGGGAAATGAAAAGCTTAGAAGTTTGATGGTGATGTGCACTCAAACTATATATCAATGTCAATGATTTTGCAATGATGAAAGCCCAAAGAAAAAATAAACCTTTGTTATAAAATGACAGTGAGTCAGCACAAGAATAAGGATGTCTAAAAGTAAAAGATAGTAAATCGATAAACGATAGATCATACAATATTGTGTAATCCAGTGCTTCTCAAACTTTCATTGTTTACGACACAATGTTCAATCATAATTTTCATTCCACCACCCTTCCATACAATATAACGATGTATTAGATTAAGAAATACTATTCTTTGACACTAGAGCTACAACTAGAGTTTCTTTCTCGGGATCCCTGGCAATCATAAGATTTCTGTACTTTTCTTATTCCCGGGAATTATACTTCGTTCCTGGGAATCGCATGGGGCTTGAATTATCTATACTTGACTGTAGATTTCAACCTCGGACATCGTTAGCTGACCCTACTGTGGCAATTTGATGCAGAACGAAGTTTTTGTTTTCATGCTTGTTAAAGTGCTTCCTGATTCGTCGAGAAAATCGTTTGATAAAAGTTCGTGCATGAAGATAAAAAGTTCAAGTAGAAGAAGAGCTGAAAGGCTGCTGTCTTATTGATGCATGGCAAGTGTTGACAGAGACTCTCATTTTCTGCCCGAAGGGTCTTAGAGTAGATAGTAGAAAGGAGTGGGACTTGTGTCCAATACAGGAAACCAAAAATTAAATCATTTAAAGGGAAATTTAAAAATAGTGAATAGGTGTTCACACACACATACAATAAAAATTGCACTGGAAATTTAAAAATTAAGGAGGATTATATGAGTTAAGAAGTATTCTTCTTGGACTTTTTAGAGTTTGCATCCCGGGGTATAATTAGAGATATTGATAATGTTTATGTTAATAGTGCGTTGAAGAGAATCAAAGAAATTTTTAGCGATGTGTTGTATATGAGATTTAAAGTTTTTAATTTTTAATGCTTTGCTCATGTAGCGAGGTGCGTTGACGATCATCCGAATAAGAGAATTTTGCAAAGTACCTATAATATTTATGTTAGTTTTGGAGGCATATCTCTCTCTCTCCAAACTGGACAAGCGTAAGTAATAATGGGACGCACCACGACTGTATAGAGAAGCACTTTGTTCTCAATACTTAATTCAGAATTCCGGAGAGATTAAGGGAAATAGTTTAAACTTTACTCTTCGGAATTTATCACGCTTGCGTTTTATATGTTGTTTCCAAGTAAGGCGTTTGTCAAAAATTAAACCAAGGTATTTGGTTTTCCGAGACCATCGAATTGGTGTATTGTGCATGATAGGTGGAGATGGATTTGTATGTTTATGTGCGACGGCGGATTTTTCTACATAGGAATCATGACACCAGTAACTCTTGTGTTTATTCTAAATGCGACGTTCATAAGTCATAACTACAATTATTCAAATTGTCAGGGTTTATTTGTGAATGATCAATTGATTATTCTTTAACGTCTCAATCTGAAGCTTCTCAAAGGCTATTTGTGGAATATGGAAGGTGCCAAATTCATCCCCAAAAAGTGTACCGCAGCAAATCAGATTTCCGGAAAACAACAGCTCCATACTAGACCATTATTCAGCAAAAATTTTCTTTTACTTTTTTTCTACAGAAATACAAAGTCAAATTTACATAACTAAATGGGGATTTCAAACGTAGAACTAATTCCCTGGTAAATATTAAACTTAGAATTGAATTACAGTTTTAATATACACTGAAACGAAAAATGTGCAAAACCAGGAAAATGTCATTGAATTTGGTTTAGAAAGACTACATGTACAGGGTGTTGCCAAATTCGACTAAGAAATTTAGAGGGGTGATAGTAGGCAGGATGGGGATGGCAAATCAACATATAACATGGGGTCTCAAACCAAGTTTAGTAGGAGCAATTCGCTCAAACATTTATGAAGGGTGTGATGTATAGTGGAATGAAAAGGGACAATAAGGGGTAAGACATAAAGCATGTTTACAATACAAACAATATATAACAGCTTGACGTCAGAAATGAACTGCAAATGGTTGTCACAGGAATTGCTTGAAGTTGCTGCCGCGTACATCATCACACAGCCGACACTGATGAATGAAGACTTGTCGGATGCACTCAAACAAATCTGGTTGCATTTCTGACGTCGAGCTATGATGTATTGTAAACATGAGTTACGTCTAACAAATGCATTTTTACCTCTTATTTCCAATTCTAATTTCTTTATATACATCATACCATTCATCAATTTTTTGCGAATTATTCCCACTAAACATTTTGCCACACCATGCTGCCTATTATCCTCCCTCTGAATTTGTCGGTCGAATTCGGAAACACCCAATGTAATGAATATCTCAAATACAAATGAAAAATTAATAAAAAACCAAAAAAAATTGAACCAAATTTGCGTGGTTAGTGACGGTCCTTGTAAACATTAATTGCTATTGAGTGACGCTGACACCCCATTCTAAAAACTGTCACACTATGCCAACTTAGTATTTTGAACCTTGACATATTTAATGCACGTCAACCCTGCTAAGCGATGGGTCTTCAATAGCATTTGGATTCGAATCCACGATTCTTTAGAAACAATACCGTCCGCAAGTTTCGGATAGTGACATTCAGTCAAAACGGGCGCATGCTTTACTTGTGTTTTTTTTATGTTAATTATGGACATTTAAATCTCGAGTAATGATCGACTGACGCAAATGACGCATACACGTTGACACCTGTCATCATTTGCTCGTGTATTACAAAACATCGTAATGATTTAGTTTGAATTCAATTTACATCATCATTCCCCTACACATGCGATAAAAAAACTGGGTTTGGATTCGAACCCAGGATCTACAACTTCCCTTACTACCATATTATTATATGGCTCTCGCTATAATCAAAGACTTAAATATTTAAGCTTGAAGCTGGATTTTATCATAACCCTAATTTTATCCTTTCCGTTAATGAAGTTGGTGATGCTCTGCAGCTTCATTTTTAATTATCTGCGCATAAGTATCGTTGAGTAAAATGAAAATATAAGCTAAGACTCTTAGTACCAGGATAACACTCCATGTACTTTTTTTTATCTGTAGATGGTAATATGATTTCTTCGAATATCCCTCCTGCGAATTACGAATCAATTGAATCTAGACCAGTAGATCGCCAGAGATTCCATCGATATGTAAGTTAATTTTTTTGAATACTTTTCAGTTATATAATACCGATAGTAATCAATTTTCACTAAGTTTTTTTTAATTAGAATTTGGCGAATACCAAGATTTTTTAATATCTAACTGGACATTTAAAATATTACGATAAAAATAAAATAACATAATTACGAAGTACCAGCATATATTTAATAAATTATCATTTAGAGCTAAGAATTAAGAGATGTATCGACAACAAACCTCTTGTAAGAAATGTCTCATTGAAAAAAGGCTATGCCTATGATTCATTAAGTGACCATGTTTCCTGAACTACGAAACATGTAAATAGATTTCGTGTTCTAGTATATTTTTATATCCGATTTGTCTTAGCATCCATCCATCCATACTTGAAAAAATCTCCCAAGACAAAATACCTCGCTAAAATAGGGTAATTCTTTAGTTAAAAACTTGACACTTTTTGTACATTTTCTTTGGGGGGAGGGAATATGTACCATACTTTTATGCAGCTTATTTAATTTTAAAATAAAAAAACATTATGATTGTTAATTTAAGCTTGAGCATGGAGCTTTAAAACTTGGAATATTATATATTCTGAATCAATAAATTATATAAGATTCGATGTCGGTTATGATCATCTCTGAAATGCACCAGTTTCTAATTACACTAATGCTGTAGTTTTTTTTTTTAAAAATTTGTTCTATGTTTGTATGTTAATTGTAAAATTCAATATTAAATGGCAATTCAGACTATAACTGTAGTTGTTCAAATGAAACTAATACTATCTTGAATTGAAATGTTTCAATTGTTGAACGAATCGTTACTTTTTTTAACGAAATTCGATACAGATTATAACTGAAATGGATTTGAAAGAAAATTTTATTAAGGTAACTTATTAAGGTAAGCTAGCAAATGTCTGTTTCAAATTTTTGGTATAGAAGTATATCAAAACTCGGTTAAAGTGGATTTTTATTAGAGTTAAGATGTATAACATTTTTGTATAAGGCATAAAGTGCAATTTTGATCAATTATAATTCCATTATAACTCGGTGAATTTACTTTGGTCAAATTATTATTAATGGAATTTGGTATATTTTAACATGTGCAACTGAACATTTTTTAAATTATTAAATCTTGCAGCAAGAATTTAGTTACAGATGGATGCTAAAACATTTTAGATTGTTTCTATACTTGTATCCAATTCAAATGTTTACATGATCCCTTTGAAGCCACACCAATTTCGTATATGTATCGCTAATATGAAGATTAAGTAATTTGCTTCGTTAAAGTGCGGAATCGAGTTTTCAGCATTTTAACTTCACATTCGTTATTTCCGTATTGTTAAAGAAAAGTTTATTTTTATTTCCTTTTTATTAGGAATTTTGATTAGGGAAAAAAACGTTGACACTTACCGGATTTTTTTTTTAGTTCAACATTTAGAAACGGGGTGGCAGGGACGGTAAATGTGTTGAACAATACTCCTTGAATTAATTCATAATAAATATATTTACGGTGACAGTAACTTCTGGAAACAAATTAAATGAAAGGGCAATCTAATATTGGAACATAAGTAAGCGTAATTATATCATATGTTCCTCAAATTCATATACAGTAGAATCTGTTTTTTGTGGTCCTTTTTTCATGCGATTTTATTTTTGTGCGGTTTATTGCGATTTTTTTATGGTTATATGAATTTCAACGGCTTTGGCGCCACTGTAATGTTTCTATATATGTACAGGGTGTAACGGAGAATATTACGGCCTGCTTCAAAGTCTGATTTTGCCTATAAAATATTTTATAAACTCGGTAAATGCGTACTTGGAATTAGTTGGCCTAGAGTCCTGCCCCCCCCCCTGCGAGGCTGGAGTGTACGTTACGTCATATCAATGCACATATATAATACACTTTAAGACACTCGGTTCATTTGTTATAAAGTCTCCGACAATGCACGTTCCTTTGCTTTCTCTCAACGGGGCAATAGTCCGCGCTTGATTAAAGACGAAACTTTCAATGACAGTGACACCAATAATTTGATAGATTATGAAGACAGACAAGAACGGATTTTGTGAGGGGATAAAATGTATGCAAGAATACAGCTTTCCAACTTGGAAAAGAATTTTCTTCAAATACAAATTCCGAAAGGGGTGAAATTTCAAAGAGCTGCTATCATGCATATCTGGTGATCGTGACATTTACAAGCCACTGATTATAACCAACCTTCGTCACAAAAACTTCTCTTGCATTATGGTGCCAAAAAATAAATAGTGTATCTTCAAGTGACTAAGGAGACTTAGAACTTATACATCATAGGAAGATGAGCGCTTTGGATTACGATGAGTAGCAGTGAATTATGTATGTGCATTTTGAAAACGTCTCCATGTATGCAATGAGAAACGAAATGTTTCCGTGTGTAATTTAATTACTCGTATTGTTATGGAAGTATTTTCTAAGTGACTTTTTTATGTGGTCCCTCTCTACCGCATAAAAAAAATGTCTGTAGTATTTCGATAAAGTAATTTATTTTCGAAAATTTCTTACAATAATTTTTGTGCGGTTTATTTTGTAGTCCCTGTCTACCTCACAAACAGGTTTTACTGAATTTAACTGCAATAATGTTAAACCGTTGGATTATTTGTATTATACTGGATGCCAAGAAAAAGTTCCGTTTTTTTTAAACACATGCACTTTTATGCACTATCAATTCTTGGCACGAATTCCGATCCAATTGAAACTGGTTTGAACAATTAGGTTAATATACTATTGACTATTTATAAACATTTTTTCGCAATCAGCTTTCTTAAACTTGTGAAACTGTCAACACGAGGGGGAAAAAAGTACACTTAAGCGTTGTATGAGTTTCCAAAATGGAATAACGCAATGGAGGCAAAAAACAAACTTGTGTGACGTGCTTGAAGAGAACTCATTAATGCTCGGGCATGATAAAGATGGTTTGCAAAATTTCGTTCGGGTGATTTTTCTTTGAATAATGAAACCAGATCTGGAACGTCATCGAATGTCAATGACTAAATGCTACGCAGAATAAGGACAAATCAAACGTTAACTTCCATAGAAGTTGGTTTTAAGCTTGAAATTCATTAGACTAATGCTTTGGATAACATTAAAAGCTTGGTATCTTGTCCAAATTCTCTCTTTGGGTGCCACACGAATTACGTGAAAACAATTTAATGGGCAGAATTTCGATGTGTTCAAAAGTTGTTCGACACGAGAGAACCGTTTTGGGACCACTTGGTGCCTGGAGATGAAAAGTGGATATTGTACAAACGCGTGGTAAGAAGAAAAGTATATGTTTACAGATGAGACTCCACAATCCGCATCCACAGCTGGCTTGCATCAGAAGATTATGGTGTGTTGTTGGTGAGACATCAAGGGTATAGTGCACTATGAGTTGCTGAAAGAAAATGAAACTGCTGTTATTGTTCGTATATTGATGTTTTGATTAACGAAATTAAACGCTAACATCCATCTCTTGCCAACGCTAGACTTCACAAGGCAAGAAATATCGCATAAAAAGTTTCAGAGTTGGGTTGGGAAACTTTTCCTTAGCTAGCATAATTTGACGATCATCTGTTACAGTCGTTGTAAAACTTTCTAGATGGAAAATATATATATTAGGTTGTCAAAACAGTAGTGGCAGAATACTTTGTCTCAAACAGGTTACTTGTTTTCCAGGGGGTTAGATAAGCTGCCAGGTCGCTCGCAGATAGCTGTAACTAAAAAGACGTATTTTAGATTAAATTTTAAATAAAAATTGAGAATTTTTTATTTTGTTTTCTTTAGGAAAGAAACATCAGAACTTTCCCTTACACCCAATTGTTTTTTGATGTGTAACATCTTTCCTCTCGATTGCTGGAGATTTGTGGGAGTGATTTCGTGAAAAGGGACGGAAATGCATAACAGGAAGTTGGGGAAGCTCACGCTATTCAGTGAAGTTCTGTTTTTTCTTCCTCATTCGGGAGGGGCTCCACCCCATCCCCCACCCCCTGTGGTCTAGGCCGTGGGATCTTTGTTTTCTCACTTTAGGATCAGAGAAGCTAAGTCCTTTAGGCAGAGACGTGGTTAGACAATGACGAACGTGTTTCGATACCTGACTTCGATTGCTGAGTACAATTTAAGCGACCGGGTCACAGAGCAGCTGGTGTTGCGATCTATCTTAAACGAACAATGGATATATAGATATTACTTGCAGTCAAATAAGTGGACTGGGTATTGTCAAGATATTGGTGACATGTGCGGCAGAATGATTATTTGAAAATAGACAAACTGTGATTTTGGTGGTCGTATACATTTCTCCGAATCAAACGGTTAAAAAAATTAAAGATTTCCTGCATTTTTTACTTTACTATATACTGAAAGTACTTGCCTTTTTAAAAACTATCAACTGCTTCCTATTGATTTTGAGTGAGATTTAAAGTTAACTCATTTTCGTTGTAGCTTGTCAATCATAGATTTTTGAACATGAACTCAAGCTCGAAATACAAATCGAATACCACAACAACAGTGGTACTGTTATTGACGCTATTTTTCAGTCGGTTTTAACATTGAAACACAATTATATGCTTATATTTTAGTTATCATAAATTATCATTACTTTTCCCTCTTAAATTGAATAAAGAATAATTATTTTTGATAAAAATTGCATTATCTCCTTGTATTAGTTAAACAAATTATTAAAGATATAATTACCCATCGAAAAATTATTTCAATCCTACTCTAATAAATTTTCAGACTCTAAGTTGTTATTAACTTACTAATGATAAATTACGTCAGATGTTACACATCGTAAGGAGACTACTGTGGCCTGTTTTTAATTAATATGACTTATTCATCGTTTTTGTTTGTTAGATTGAACTAACTTTATCTTTAGATATCAAAATACATAATTTAAGCGAACAGAAACATTGCAGTTGTTCCAATTAAGATCTCATTTTCACCTCTTGAGGTCTAGTAGGTAGTCGTGCAGGTTGACAAGTGTCTAGAATATATAGCATATATATAATGGAAAAGGGAACAATTTCCCGAGCTTTGACGGTTTTATTTATACTACACTGCTGTTCATAATGTATGTTAACTCCATAGAATAGTTCTGTAATGGGTGGTCTTGTTTAAATTTTCCATCTATTTATGTTGTTTAAATAAATCATTATTTTGTATTTATGATACAATATAATGAAACTAAAGCGCCTTTATAAAGTTAATCGAACTTGCTGTAACGAATCTTTAGCTCAGATGCGATGATTTAAAATGTATTATCATTAATCCTGGATCAGGACAATGGAACAAAATTACTTGACTATTGTAATACATCCGGCAAGGAGTAAAATTTCTGAATTAATTGATATTTTGTGCAGTAAAATTTAGTTCAAAGATTCCGTTGTTAACTTTTCGCATTTCTAAAAATATTCTTAAAACTTAGCCGAGATAACAAACTTTATTCTCAAGACTTTGAGAAAGATTTTTCCTTATTAATTCTAGTCCAAATTAACAAGTTTTAAAGAAATGTATGTGTTCTGATATCCTGATAAAATTTACAATTGGAAGAAGAAAAATGTCTGTTCCATTCCACTAATGATTTTCTTCATATGATGGTTGCAACTATTAATGAACTATTTGTTTGGTCCATTGTCCATGCCTGTTATGGAACAATATTGCTGGCTGTCATTTCTTTAAAGAAAGATGTTTTATACCTAATATTTAGCTTTTGCTACTTATGAATTTCTGGTATATTTCTTTTAGAGGTACGTCTTTTGAATGTTTATCCTCATTCATCATTAATGAGTAGACTCCGAAACTTTTTTTGATCCATAATACCAATCACTTTCAACTGAATAATTTAAAGTCCAGAAAAATCAAATAAATTTAAAGACGATTCATTGGAACAGCAGAGGGGGAGTAATTGAGTGATTATGAGGAAAATTTGAAAATACATTAATCCAAAGTATGCAACATGCTGAAACTTTTCGAATCCAAGAAACTAAATGTGCAATAGGAACTTTAGTTTTAATGACATTATGAACTATATATTTATCATTTTGTACCAAATAAAAGAAGATGATGATGGGTTTATAGAAATTCTTCATTGACAATATCTCAACGACGTTAAAATATAATGTCAAAGTTTGATATTCCCTTCATTATAATTCAACATTTATACACTCCACTACAGTCCTCAGACACCCCTGCTATTGAAAATGTGTGGATCACATTTGAAACAGCAGTCCTAAAACGTAAAATTGGAAACAAAATCCAATAAAATGAGTGTTGCAAGAAGAGGGGGTAAAATATCTTGAGATACCCCACAAAAATTGGACTAATAAGTACCACACATGAGACTATAAAGCCAATGGATGTATCAAATACTAATGCCTATGGCGAGATATTGCAAAATTTCATTATATTCAAATTTTTATAAAATTTTGTATATGTTTATTGAAAACAAATTTGATCTTTCAATTCTATTAATTGCCTATTTGTTTTATTTTCGCTTTGAATTAAACGATTTATGTTTTTAAAAAATCTACCATTTAATATAAATAATACGTTACCAAAAGAAAGTTATATATAATTAAGTAAATGTATAAGGTATACCCGCAATTGTTGGAGCCACTGTAAATCAATCTAACAAGCTATGTTTATCGATTATTTTAGTCGTAATATTTTACTGTACAGACTGCCTTAATCTTATTTATAAATTCTCTTTGTAGGCTCTATATAGAACACTTCGCTTTTATCTGTTCCGTAGACGTGTAGAGGAATCTGACTTACCAGTTGATCCAGATGGAACTTTATCTGTTGCTAGCTATATGCGGATACTTGCCTTCAAGCTCCTGAAGATGATTCAACTGATCAAGTGTCTGAAGAAGATGAAGCTCAAACTGAAATTGACGATTTTTCTGAAATTATAAGATACATTTATCGCTCATAATGGATGACGAAGATCTCGATTTATAAACTTGAAGTTTAGACATGAATCGTTTATTACATTGCGTCTATTAAACTGTTAATAAAAATTATATATTTTAAAGATAAGTGTATTTTCCTCATTAAGATATCAAATGTTTAAAATCATAATGATTGTTATATCAAGGCTTAAAATGGTCATGGGTTTCAATTTTGTTTTTAATCAAAATATTAAGAACTGTGCGTTTTAGCTGTCCAGCATTCTAATTATAAACAAACCGTACAAAACTATTCTGTTCCTCGTCACTGTCTTTGCTTCATAAATTTAAAAGTTTCACTGATCAGCTTGAATGACAACATGTAATGAATCTATGACAAAAAGCTTGAGTAGAGAGGGAGAAACATGTTAGCTGTTCATGGCTCCATCTAACCTCGGTTTATTGGTCAGGCACTGACCGTGACTGATCGTTAAGAGTTGCAGCCTAGCAGAAGACCCGCCATGTAGAGAGTCTGCATGTTAAAATGTCGGCCCAGCCACCTAAATTATTGACAATGCCCAGCTGCCCAGACCGTGTTGGCTTGCTCCCAGTCTTGGTGTCTGCTCCCAGTCCACCTGTTGTTGGCCCAGCACGGTGAGTTGCCTTGCTCCCAGTCCACCTGCTGGTTGGCTCTGCTCCCAGTCCACCATTACTCGGTTGGCTTCTCCTCAGTCCACCATGGCTGGGGCTTGCCATCCCAGTCCACCTTGCTGGGGGCTTGTCCAGTACCCGGTTGGTCCATCCACCACCAAGCCTGGGGTCTATCCCAGTCCACCCATGCTGGGGCTGCTCGCAGTCCACCTGGCTGGGGCTTGTCGACCAGTCCACCCAGTTGGCTGGGTCGTTCCCAGCTCCACCCATTGGTAGGGCTCTGCCTGCCTACCCAGTTGGTAGGTGCCCCCAGTCTGATCCCATCTGGCTAGGTGGGTTGCCCTGTCCACCTGCTGGTTGGGGGTCTGCAGTCCTGTCTGGGGGAGCAGTCCACCTGTTGGCTGGGGTCTTTCCCCAGTCCGCGGTTGGTGGGTCTTGCTCCCAGTCCACCCGTTGGTTGGGAGGGTTCGCTCCACCTCCCACTCCTTCATATAGAAATTCGGAGAAGTGGGTGCCAACTTGGGTGTAGTCCTAGTTATATACTCCAGCAGATTCATAATTACGAGACCAGTGTCTAGTAGCCTATGTGTAGCTTTACATTGCGACGTTAATAAACACATATTTACCCACCACACATACGGAACTTCTCCATTCTATATACTCTATTGCATTTAAAGGAAATTTTTCGATAAGACTCCAACAATAATTCTTTATCGCTAGTCATGGAGCCACATTTCTATTTACACCACACCCCTAATGTAGGAAATCGTAGAACGTAATATAATATTGGCTTTTATTGGACTCTTGTAATTTTGAAAAAAACAATTTATACAAAGTTGGTGTTTTTCAGTGTTTTCTTTTTGTCTTAAGAAAATAAGGAAAATACATAGCCTAGCCAGAAAATGCTAGTTTTTAGCAACTACTACAAATAAAAAAAACAATCTTATATTAACAGTAAATCTACCAGTACTTTAAAAACTTTTGTAAGATTTACACAAATTAAAATTTTAGAGTACTACTATCAAACTGTATGAACTGTCTTTAAATATACAAATAATATATTTTCTTGCTTTAATCCTAGATTTTTTTCAAGAAAAATTTATTATGTGTTCTCTATCTACCGAGGTCGATCAGATTAACAGGTGGATAAAATATTGTATGTACCATTGTGCAATTGTTATTGAAAGCGTCGTTGGCAAATGTAATGCTTACAATAACTGATCAAAATTGCGTCCACTAGTAGCGACTCCTGCTTGACAGCGTCTGTGGAACGATAAGCGTACACGTTCAAAGATGCCAGGAATTTCACGCACACGTGTAGCATCTTCGGATATTCGAGCAATGAGATCATCATCCGAGTCGAGTGGGGAGTTGCATAAATAAGATTCTTCAGATGGGGATATAGGGGTAGCCAAGGAACTTATCCACCACGCCCAACTTATAGTGCCCCAAACGTGGTTTTCAAGTAAATGCGTGCATTAGGACTGAAGTGGGGCTAACGCTCCATTATACTGAAACCATGAAACCACACGCTGCTACGAATGGAGATCGGCATATCCTGCAGCAGTTTTGGTAACACTTGTTCCAGAAAAATAACATTCGCCATTAAGTCACGTTGGTAGTAAGTATAGGCCAACCAAAAGGTCGTTGACAATACCAGTCCACACATTCTCACAGAATCGTTGTTAATACGCATGTAGTCGCGCTGCAATCAAATTCTCGGTTGCCTATACCCGGTAGTTATGCGCGCGCGCGTGTAAACGTCTCCTCATCTGTAAATAACACATGAGCTATTAAGTCTGGCTGCTGAACCACCCATTGGCAGAAGTTCAGGTGGAGAGCATAATCTGCCAAAATCCAAGCTTGTACTCACTGAAAAAGGAAGTGGTGTAAGCAATTTTTGTTTAACACTTTAGTCTGATAACTCACGTGATGAGCAACAGCTCTCGTGCTTGACACGGGTCTATCAACCACAACGTTCAAGATGCTTTCTTCCAAGCTTGAACTGAATATATCATACTATTTTAACCAATAGATTTACAAATAAAAAAAATTGACATATTTCAGGTTTTTCCCCCCAAATGTGTGTATTCCTTAAGTCATCAAATTTTACGCTTGCAAAAAAAAATCAACATTGTAGGATATTTTGGATTTATAAGATGGGAATGTGAATCTCAATCCTATAACATTTCATTCTTTGGTATCAAAGCTACAAAAAATACCAATTTACACAACAATCCTTTTAGTGTTAACTTTTTTAAGCGAAATCTAAAGTGAATTTCAAAGAAAAAGAGTTTTGAAATGACACTGGGATCTCTTGGTATTAGTTTACCAAAGTTTGTGCATCTAGGATTTTCAGTCTGTTCCACACCGGATAAAAAAAAATGTCTCGATCTTGTCAAAGTGGCACACATATTTCTAACTATAATAGAGTTATACTATAAACATAAGTACTCTGAAGGAAAAAAATATGGAGATATATTGGTTCCAAATCTAATATCTTATAATTAATAAAAAATGACAGATTATACAAAATTTCCTAAATTCTTTTAAATTACAGGGTTTCTTTTTTCTTTACATATACTTTTTTCAACCGTTAAAGTGAATAAAAATCACGTATTTGTTTCAATACGAAATATATAGAAAAAAAATAGAAATTTGTGTTCACAGAGAAGTGTTGTTGTTGCTAATGCCACCTGCCTGACATAGTCAGATCGAGGCCCACGAAATTCATCATGGCATCGGGCTATATTGTACGCCTGTCGTTAGCCGTAGCTTTGAGCACCATGCAGGTGACAGTAAGATTTGGCTTGATTCCACCCCAATTTTGCGGGAGAACACCCTAGGAGTGGTCGGGGGCCTCCCATCTCTCTTCCCTTTCCACCAACCTCACGAGAGGACTTGCGGCTCGATGGCTATTTAGAGTACTCCTATGCCGCGCAGGCACTATACATTTGCAAACATCCATGCTTTCTCCGGGATTCGAACCTAGGCCCTACGGCATAGCAGTCAGCATCACTAACCATGCTTATCACTACTTCTCTGCAATGAATTTTGATTGATGTAACTAGTTCCTTGCTTTGCTATAATCAAATTAAGTTTTAAAAAAATTATTTAGCTTCAAGATATACTTGTAAGATAAATTTAAGAAGGGAGCCTACTGCAATTTCTTCATGTTCTCAGTTATCTCATTTGTTACTTACTGCAGTGCTTCTCAAACTTTCGATGTTTGCGACCCAATTTTCAATCTTAATTTTCATCGCGCCCCCCTCTGCACAATAACAATGTATTGAATGTAATAATGTACTATGAAACTAAGCCTGCAGTATGATTTTAATTAAAAACCGTACAAATTATCAAGATACGTATTAAATTTTGCATATAACTTTGTATATGACAAGCCCATGAAAGTCATTAGTAATTACTTGTTCATAACGTCGTATTGATAAATTAATTACCAAATGCATTGTACAATACTGATATATTTATAAGTATAGTAGTGTAAATGTGTTAGAATGTTTTTTGTTTTGATCCTTTTCAGTAAAATTATAATTTTTTTAGTCTTTTATTTTCGATATGCTCGCGCCCTCCACCTAGGGTTATCGTGCCCCTTAAGGGGGGGGGGCACACCCCACAGTTTGAGAAACGCTGACTTACTGACTCGGCTTTCTTCTCGTACTCCAATCCCCTCGCCATCGTCCTTTGGCTATGGTTGAAATGTAAGATTTGTCTCAAGTAATTTTTACTTTAGTTAATCAAATTTCCAATTTTCCTCTTTGTTTAATTGTGATTGATTGATACATTTATTGTTTATTAACACCTGAAGCAACACAGAGATTATTGGCGGAAAGCCAGAAAGTGCTGAGATCACACAAAAAAAGGTTTTGAACTATCAACCGGTCCCCTAGGGAAACTACCACCCTCGCATTCAGCCCTTATTGAGAAAAATCCGTATTGCTTATTTTCTTACAGGGAAAATATACAAGGACAATTACACCCAACTCTTTTTTTTTTTTTTTACACAGTAGATACGTTCCTTAAAAAACCGTGTAAAAATCGTATAAAAAAATGCATGCAACATATGTTAAATTTGGGGATATGTTCCACAATTTTAAAAAGTCATGTGAAATGAAAAGTTTATAAATGTTTTCCCAAAAAACCGTGGGAAAATAGTAATAATAAAATCCATGCTGCGTATTTATAAAACAAAAACAATTCAAAAAATTGAAATTAGTGAACAGTAAAGATTCACAGTCTGTAAGTATACACAACATATAAAAATTTGAATTGAAATTAGGAATAAAACTACTAATTAATAACATTACTCATTGCTAATTGGTAACAAGTGAACACGGTATTTAAACAATATCATCATTTGATGTGTCAGATATGTCTAGCTTAACTGTCGGTTCTGATTTAAACGAAGAATTTCATTTGTTATTAACGGCTTCGGGTTTTTTTTTCTTTGTTACAAAGTTTTATTAGTGGCTATTTTTTATGCTTCCTCAAACTATTTACATAATTCTTGATATCCTGCTACACAAAACGTATGCTTACGTTAACATACTTGCAATGAATTTCAAGCCCTCGCTAATAAATCAGCTGTCAATAGCTGAATTTCACCTTCGACGTCGTCATATATAATCGACTTCTTTATTATCATACATTCAATTATTGCTGTCCTCATCCAAAAGGCATGTGAATCTCCAATACTTTTTAAAGTTCGTGTTAGAACAAAAAGTTTGTGTAAAAAAAACTCGTTAAAACCTTGTAACATGTTATTTCAAAATCGTGTAAAAAATAGTTGGGTGTACATGAGTTAAAGATTATTACAAACATATGATTCCCAATCACACACACACATACAAGTATTAACTAATTAAGACTAGGAATTACTGCTTCAAAATACCTTAGAACAGTGCTTTTCAAACCTTCAATATTGGCCTTCAAATTTTCAATCATAATTTTCATCGCGCATCCCTTCATACATTGACAATGCATGAAATGCTGTAATAATGTACTTTTTGACGCTAACGATACAATATCAGCGAAATTATAAACGTATAAATTATCAATATGTATTAAATTTTGTATATGTTGTTTTCAAGTAATAAGTACTTTGTTACTTTAAAGTATTGGGATAAGTATTATGTAACATTTCATAGTTTAGAATGTATTTGGTTTTGATTCCTTTTAGTACATTGATAATTTTTTAAATAATTATTTTTTCGACTTTTTAATATGATTGCACCTTTCCCGCAGGATTATCGCGCCATCCTAAGGGGGGTGCACCTCACAGTTTGAGAAAGGCTGGCTTAGAATAAAAAATGTCCGAAGCTCAAAAAAATTCAGGGATAATAATTAAAAAAGTAAAATAAAAATAAGCTTATAAAGATCGTAAGTTCAATGAATATCTCAAATATAGACGAATAGTAAGTACAAAATCAAAGATAGAAAAAAGCAAATTGAAAGAAACAAAATCAAAAAGAGTATACTTTGTGCTATTTGGTGAAGGCCCTTGTAATTTTTAATTGCGGTTAAATGACGAGTACTACATCTGAGCTGGCAGCCTATTTCTTTAAAAGACCACACCATACCAACCTAAGCATCTTGATCCTCGATTCGACAAAAACAATGACGACAACAAGTTCACGAAGATGACCCTCAGCAAAGCGGCCACATGCTTAGTGTTTTTTTTATTGCTGTTAATGGACATTAAAATTTTGAATTATGATGCATTGACGACGATAATGTATGAGTTGATACCTCATTCTCTCATGTATTACTTCGTACAGAGCAGTGATTCAATTTACATCATCCCTTATTTCACACGATGATCTTGAATTCATTTTGTATTCAAATACATCATCCAACACTGGTTTACTTGCATCATCGACGACTTTACTACAGAATTATTATAGATAAGGCGACAGTAATCTACAGCATACGTGCCACATGTGGCACATGGAGCAATTCTCAGTGGTCAACTACAAAGTTATGGGATCAAGTTAAATCTCTCTGTCTCTCCTCTCTACGTTTCACACGTAAAGACTATTTTTTACTTTCAATTCTTCGCCTTAAAACGATTCTACTGAATCTGCTTGTGCATAGTTTGTATGACTTAAGTACAAAAAACACCTTCTGTTTAAATGTGACTTATTTTCTGGCGTTGAATATTCAATTCAAATCTAAGCGATCGGCCTAAGCAGCCGGCTGGGTGGCGTGGTTGGTTTGTCGCTGGCCTTCTGCACTCAAGGATACGGGTTCGACCCCGGCCCAAGTCAGTGGATTTTCGTGATGCAGAAAATCGTCAGCGGCCCTGTCGTATGATTATACGGCATGTAAAAGATCCCTAGAGTGTCTGTTTGACTTGGGCACTCTCGGTAAAATTAAATCCTGGTACAAGTTCGCATCGTCAGAGCTCAGGTGTCTCCCTGTGTGGAGGAAACTGGACTTCAAAATTACCTGCTGCAATTGGTATCCGCCTATACGTCACCGGCACTAAAGAGTGATACCAGCTCTTGGGGATGTACTAGGTCTGCAATGGTAAAAATACCAATCCGCAACCCATTGTATAAAAAAAAATCTAACCGATTGTGTAATACTTGTAAAGTGAAACATCACTCATTGCTGCGTAGTGGGAAACAAATCTTGAAATTGAAACCAAAATTAACGGAATTACAAAAAGATCATGAACATAACTATAGATAAAACGACAACTATAATTTAAATTGCTGTGCATCATTGCTACAGAATGATTTTTTGAAGAAATTTCCATGTACCCTACTTTCTGTTAATGGTTCTACATATATATGTGGACAGATTTTTTTCCCCCTTTATATGAAATATATTTTAAGAACACAAAGTAATTGTTTAACAAATGAAAATTCAGAATCATCTATCAGATAGAAAGTCACAAATTATATAACCCTGATATTACATTGTTAAGTAAAGCTTTGCAGGGACAAAGTTCACACTAAAATTTTAATTTTTTATTTCACTACATGCAGGAAAATTTATACTTTGTTTATTTCTTATTTTAATAAATATTCTTAAAGAGAGGCGTAATAGATGTACTATTTAAATTTTTTATGTATGTTGAAGGAAGTTATATTTTATGTTTCTTATTTTTATGTTAATAAATATCTTAAAAGGATGCATAATTAATATGTGATAAAACTAAATCGTATTTTATACATCTATTCTCTAACTGCTGCACAGATTTCTGCGAGAGTGGAATTTTTTCAAATATTTTCTACTGTGTGGTACACTGAATCATATTGGTTTGGCACACTACAGCTGAAAGGCTGCCGACTCCTGTTATAGCCTATAACCATTGGTAAGGATTTAAATTTGAAATGAGACGCTCTTAACATGCAATTTTTGTTTCTGTCGATTAATACGGTTGAAGATGCTCTGTAGTTTCCCTTTCAGTTATCTGCGCATAAGTACCTTCGAGCTAACTGAAAATATAAGGTATACATAAAGTTTTCTTTGTACCTGGAAACTATTCTGTGAAGACTCTCATCAATTGGTGGTACAATGTTTTATCCGACTGTCTTCCCTCCAGTTTTCCAAACAATAGCAATCCGAAATCAAGATCACCGTCGATATGTAAGTTAATTCTATGACAACTTTTGTATAGATTTTTAAAAATGCTTATGTTCGAGTTGCCTATATATAAATATAGTAATTCTATTTGTAATTCCGTCTGGTCTTTTGAAAATAAGATTCGGTCGGTATCGTGAATTGTATGGTACTGAACCTTTCAAATCCTCCCTGTGAGTGGTGTGTAAAAAAAACACTTATTTATCAGTTCATGCGTAATAGATGACCCATTACAGCCCCCCTCAAAAAATTATCGACAACAACCCTCTTGTAATGTTAATTATCGCATTAAAAGATGGCTTTGTCCATAACTTATCAAGTGACCCCAAAATCTATAACTAGACGCGTTGACAGAAATCATTTGACTGAAATACAATTTTAATATTTTCGTTTTCTATTCTTCCGTCAATCCACCCTTTCATAAAAACTTGCTGCATAGGATATCTTTAAATTGAGCATTAATTTAACACCTTTTCATTTTCTTATGTATACATGTACCCTATAAACATTGGGTTTTATTTAAAACGGAAGCATATTGCCCCTAAAACTTTTACATGAGGCTAAAAGATTGGGGGAGTGAATTACTTTCGGAATCTACAAAATTCTATGTCTGTTATGATCAACTCTGAAGTGCATCTATTAAAATATTAATTTAAAGCGTATTGTATGGGATGTCGCTTTATGTTTAAGATGCTATTCAGCCATTAACTGTTAAAATCTCAATGTTAAAACTGAAATATACACTACAGCTGTAGGTAGCTATCCAAGTTAAATGAATTCTAGCATAAAGGGAAATATTGCTTCATTTACTATACAAATCGTGACTTTTTCGAACAAAATTGGAGCCTATATATAATGAATGCATTCAGAAGAGAATTTGGTGTTTATGATGGAGGCACTTTTCTAATCGAAACTTCAGATGATGTAGCGATTCAACACACATTTAAAATAGAGCATTAATAAGGTTTTTGTAACTGATTACCACCAAGACATCCGAATAATGTGTGTGGATTTTTGGTAAATTTTGTAGGGTTATTCATAATTTCCTCCATAGTTTCAAAGCACTACAGTAAAAAAGCAAAGACAAATCCAGCAGAAAAAGAATATTTAAAAGTATACAGAAACAAGGTTTTATTTGTATACTTTACAAGTGTTCTATATGTGAAACCCCTCTAGTACACGGCACATACTGAAATGCGATAGTCCAGTTCCTGCCTCGCTCTACTCAACATGGTACCATCAACGTTGACAGCCCGTGCTACCTTTTCATTAAGTTTTTTGCATCGTTTAGCAAAGGGGGTGCAAAAACTTGGTATTGTGTAGAAGACAAAGTTCTTAGACAACAAGGAAAGGATAACTCGTAAGGTTAATGCTATCGATAAGGTTTTTTCCAACTTGGATTTGATTTTTCCTGTACTCGTCTTGGGAGGGGGGGGGGGCGTTCTACTATAGAGTTTGAAACCATGTAGGGAACTATGAATAACCCTTCATTTTAAAATGCTACTTTCTTGAGGAACATTAGTATGTTAACTTTTCTCTGACCGTAAAAAACATCTCGTGGTGAGGGGGACTCTATTACAAATTATAGATGGTTAGATATTTTTATATATTCATTCACAATTTTTGTTTTCAATTAAAACCGTAATAGAATCTACTTAAAATGTATGAAGCTTTTCTCTTATACTGTACAACGGTCGAAGTTTGTACTTTAGTCTCTGAAGACTAGTCCTGTAATGTACAGTTTTATTGCATTAACGTTCCTTTTTATCATTTTATAAGCTATTTAAACGGATCTTATTACTTTCGGTAGGAGCCGGGAATAAAGTGCTTAATTTTGACTTTTTTCCTTTTTAAAAGAAGACTTGCTTTTTAATTGTTCGTGAACTTTAAAAACTTTTTTTACTCCAACAAACTAGATTTTTTTACGACTCAAAAGTTCACTTTTTTTTCCTTAATAATTCCAGTCAAAATTAAAGTTTTTATAAACGTTTTAAGAAAGTGTTTGAATGTGTATAAATTCATTTTAGTACTTGTACTGAAAATTGCTTACTACACTGTATTCATGTGGTTCTTTCAGCCGGATAATGGTGCTGCAACGACGAGAAAACTACTGGTATTTCTCATTGTGTATACCTGTTACGCAACATTAAGTCTATCAGTTTCACTTTTATATAATGAAGAAATACTTCTGTATATCGCTAGCCTTTTATGTGGAGTTTCTAGTGCCCTACTTGCTAAGGTACGTATTATGATTAATTTTTTTTTCAAATATTATCTTGCATTACTAATTGGTAGATTCTGAATTTCGGTGGTGTTAAACTGAAGGTGGTTCCTTGGATTTTGCGATGTTAATCAAGATGCCAGAATATATTAATTCGGCCCTTCATTATTCTCGGAACACCTATCGCAACGTATAGGTAGTTTAGTAACCGGTTCTGGTCTCAAAAAAATTGGTTTCGCAAGGGGCACCTTCTGCACTTAAACCCTTCTGCGAATTCCCATTACCCTTCACCTTGCGATTAGATCAAGTGTGCACCTTTGGCATTGGCTTGTTCACTTCATTACAAATAAATCAAAGGATGTTTGACAAAAATATATCTTGTCCCAAATGGATTAACCTCTCCAAAATGAGTCGATCAAATTATGACTTGGCGATCAAAGAATTAGACTAATGCTTAGATACTATCAAATTTTTGGTTGTAAGTGTATTTTGATGACAGGTATGCAGAATATAACGGTAATTTTTTCTGAAAATGCCAGACCTCTGTCCTGTAGGTAAATCTTCATGTCTTGCTGCATGACTGCTACTCCTCGAGTACATTACCAGATGTGTTCCCTTTGAAGAACTCCTTAGAATAAGATTGCCATTCATCTTGTGCCTCTTCAATTGGTAAAACTTTAATTTTTTAACACACTTTTGTTTTGTCGTATATTTTCAATCCTGAGAAAAAGTATGCATCGGAAGTGGTGATGCATACTTGTGTATAAAGGAATCTTTATGAAAAATGAAACGACTAATGTATAAATTTGGTCAGATTCTGCATAATCATTCGGGGGATGACTATTCAGATTTAAATTATTGCTGTAAGGAACTCTGTTTATAAGATTGACTGCGAGAAAATCGTGTTTATGGGTTAATAAATGTTAAATTAACAGTCCAAGAAGGAAAACGGAATGCCATATTTAGATTACGCTAATCTAGGACAGTTGTAGTCCTATTTGTCTTATTGTAATTGTTCTTTTTGGGAAGGACACGCTTAGTAAAATATAGCAGTAGAATGCCTCATAAAATGTGATGTATTCACAATTGGGAAGTCTTCCAGATATTTGTAGTGAGTTATATTAACGGCGTGCTATAAGATTATTAGGAGGGAAGGAGTGTTTTTCCTGCTACATTCAAATTGTAATGGGGACACATTTTTAAATGCCTTCTTTAACAAAGCTCAAACCTGGACAAACTTCTCTTGCAATTAGTGCCTGATTAAAATTGATAAATTTGGCAATATGTTATTGGTCCATATAGTAATCGGGAATTAAAGAAAGGAAATTTATTTAAGGCATTTGTAAGTTGCAATGTTTATTTAGAGAGCAGTTTCCTTATTTAGTTCGAATCGTCAATAACCTGATGGCTATGATCTTGAGTACAACGTTATTTCTGTTGATCTTTGTTCCAAATTGAATACTCGTACACTGAAAATCCGCTATGAGATTTAACAGATAAATGTTAAATTTGAGGAGACTCAAAATCTTCCTGTTTCTATAGTGTGCAAATTTTGAGTTGTATGGCAAATCTAGTCATTACTTGAAAGAGGATTAAAATTGAGGAATTTGGAGTTTTGTGGTATGGTATGATAGCTGACCCACCCTCTTTTACTTGCATCGGTTCTAATCGATTTTTCTTGACTTAGCCTAGTTTATTTTGGACTTTGCAGCTCGCGTTTCAAACCATGAGGAACTTGCAATGTAAAATGGTAGGCAATACTCGTTTATATTTTAAGAACCTTAAAGGTGTTGGAGTTTTAATGGTTCCTCAAATTTTTAATTTTGCATTGTTCCCATCTCTTCTCTTTAAGTTTGGGTTTCCAACTTTCATGTAAACTCTACTTTTCTCTGATCGCTCAATGTATAAAATGTTTCACTCGTTTTTCTATGTCCACTTAGACTGGAGTGAATTTTTCGCAATATATCTACAAAAGTAGACTCTAACCAGCTTGGATCAGACTTATAAAAATTATGTAGCTCTTTTATACTATTGCCATCTTTTATGTCTTTAAATATACGAGAAATTAATTGCATACATATTAATTCAAGCGAGAAGGTACATACATTTACGGTATTGGAACTGTCATTTCTACACTTTGTTTCGTGAGTAAGGATGTCGGACTCTGGATCTTGCACGTCAAAATAATCCAATGGTTATTAAATGCTTATGAAAACCCAAGGTTTTTTTTTCTTGTTAGGAAAACTAATATTCTCCTTTTTACATAAACTCTTCCGTTAATAACTCATTAATCGGTGGTGTAACGGAGAATATCGGGGACCCTTTCCAAAGTCTGGTTTGGGGGTCAAAGCCGGGTTGCAAAACCATAACAGCAGGCTTTGGACCCCTTAAAATTTCGCACCCTTCACAATGTGGGAGTGTACGTTACGCCCCTGATATTAATTCAATCTCTTTAGGTACGACTTGACGTTTTCTTAATGCACTCTTATTATTAAATAGATGGAAATTTAATGTGTGTGTGTGGACTTCATACTATTTTAATTTGTTTGTAATGAGGCTGCATATTGGCTACTAAAACTTTGCAGATGCGGTAAGTCGCCAAATGTGAAAGCCACTTCATTGTGGCAGCCCTCTCTACCAAATTAGGAAGCTTCAATTAACTTTAAATTCTAGCTCTCGTAGGATGCTAAATAGTTCCTTGATTTAAATGTTTGAAAGAGTACCAAAGCCAAATTGATAGTCAAAAGATCTCTTGCTAGCCACGTATTACATGCGTGCCTAAGATTTTAGCATCCAGAAAATATAGACTCCAGCCGTTATTGAAACCTTAGGCTTACAAAGCGGATACGAAACCTCTAAACCACCAAATTGACCAATTTCAAAAACTATACGCGATTGTGTGACCTTTCCCTCTCGCATTGCATAATATACATAATTGTTTGCAAATTAAGAACATAGACTTGTATCGCAAGGAAATGTACAATATTTACAAGCTCCAAGAAAAGCCCAATGTTTGTCGTCGCAATATTTTATAATAGACAGTCTTGCTGTTATATCTTGCTAATATTCTTTCTCTATAGGTTCTGGCGAGGATACTTCGCTTTTATCTGTACCGAAGAAGTCTAGAGAAATCCGGCGTGCCAATTGATCCAAATGAAACTTTATCTTTTGCTAATTATATGCGGATACTTCTATTTCGCTCTCCTGAAGGTTATTGAACTTGCCAAATGCCTGGAGAAGACGAAGCTCAGACTGACTACTGATGTTTCGGCACTTGTTTTTTAGATTAATATTTGACATCACTATACATGGATGTACAAAGATGCCGATTTTACAAAATCATTAGACTGAATCGTATTTATTCAGGACTGTTTTTAATATTAATTGAAGGAATTGTTAATAAAGTATTTTCTGGGATGTTTTAATTATTTGTAGCATAATTGTTCAGCTTAAATATCATTTGTAATTATTGGACGTACAGAGTGCCTACTGCTTAAATTTTTTTATTTTCTATGATGAAAGGATATAAAGTGTTGGAAGATTTACATATCTACAGATGTTCTTATTGTGCGCACTATTTCTTTAAATTAAACACAATGCGCTCTTTCATTTCCCTCGAGAAAGAGTTGGAGTTTCTCCTCCTTGTAACTTACTGCAGTTCAGAATTGAGATTCATTATCAATACTCCTTGTGTAGTTTCTAAATTCCACATTAATATAAACTGTACATCCACACAAAGATTAAGAAGTGGGACTGAAAATGAATGTCGTGTTATCGCCATCTAAGCTTAAGTAAAATGTGTATTTCAACTTTCGATATTTTCCTTCATGTTTATTCTATCATGCACAAGGGTAAGTGGAAAAGTAAAGGGACTATTACAATTTCTTTTGCCAAAGTTTGGCAACACCACTTGTATCCATCGCTAAATCGGGGTAGACAGCAACACTCCTATAAAAAATGTCACTAGTTTTCCCTCGTAGTCGTTGGGAGTAGCAGCTTCATTGTCGATCAGCATCAAGAAGGAAAGGAGGGCAACGATTCGCTTTTAGCTTGTGGAAGGTGTGAAACCTGCAGCAGATATTCATCGCATGCAAGCGCACTACGGTGACGGCTGTTTATCGCGAAGCAAGGTCAACGAATGGATAGAACTTCAAACAGGATAAGATTTTACGTGACGACGAAAGATTGGGCAGTCTATCGAAGTTAACAACGGAGAACGATGTAAAAGTCGTTGAGAATGAAGGGATGGCTAGTATCCAACGTAGGTTTCACACCTTCCTTAAGTGGACACGGTACAATTCAATTGACTAAAATCGCGCGCGCGGTCAAAAAATCGAATTTAATTTTTTAGCCTAGATTATTCTTTATATACTTTTCTATAACCTCGCAAAATCTGAAAGCTCGGCTTAAAAATCTTGGAATTATGATGGCTTTTACGTTTGTTTTTATTCGCATCCCAATGGCAAATCAAAACTTGTCTCGGAAAGATAAAATAACTTGTTTGAGTTAATTTATAATTCTGAGGCTTTTTTCTATTGAGCCCAATGCTTTGATTCTTTTTTTACCTTCTGCTAATGGTGCATGTAACAAAAGTTGGTATGCATTTTTAATTCAAAGCAATACTTGTTTTTTTTTCCTAAATAGCTTAACTCTGAATTTATACATTTTTAAGGAATTTTCAATTAATTTTCATAAAAAAAGAATTGCACGAATACCAATCGTGTTATCGCAAAACCCATACCAACTATTATTATACATAGTTTAACGTACTTTTAAATCTGATTTCATGCATCTACGTAAATTTTTGTTGGAGTAGCATTTTAAAATCACTTAAAAAAAATTTAAGTTTTCTCCTTAAAAAAAATTAAATGGCTAGCTTTTTATGAAATTTACAGCACAAAAATCCGTTTTAAATATTTTACACACATGGGAGACGACCAAAAAATTTTTTGAAAATCCTTAAGTTAAAAATTCTTGCTTAAATCGTATTATGTCCCCTGGCGAAAAGATATCAGTTTCCACCAGTTCTCCTTCGTGCAGATTGACAAAGGAGCTGCCATGCTGAACGGTCTGCATGACTACGAAAGACTAGCGACACTTTGTTTTGAAGTGTTGCTGTCTACCCCTGGTTTAGTAATGGAATCTAGTGCTGTTGCTGAAACCTTGGAAAGAGAAATTGCAAAAGTCCCTTTTAACTTTCACTCGTATTAAGCTGCTATTTTCTTACACATGTATATTATATTTCAAATAATTCTACGTTCACCACAATTATCAATACTAAAAATAAGAATAGTGATGTGCTACTGAGAAAAGAGTAGATACTAAGCACTTTAGATTAATAAAACTGTTTTTGAACATCATATCTTCAACATATAAGATTATATATATAGCAGCTGTAGTTTAGTATTTTTCCGCACAGATTTTGCGATTCCTGGCTAGCATCAAGTCGTGGCTTTGAGTCCACGTGGTACGAAAGACCCACCGTATAGATGGCTGATACACATTAAAACTGTAGAAGCTCAAGTCTAGCTGTCTGTGTAGAAATACGGAGAGGGGTGGGGTATCGGCACGGGTTTAGTTCCCGTCACTTAACTGTGGTTCTAAATTATGAGGTCCGTCGTTAATAGCCCTTACGTTGCTTTACAGTGTGACGGTGATAAACTCATTCAACAGATAAGAACTGTGAGTCTTCAAAAAAGAATTTAATTTCTGTTAAAATGCTATTAGGATGAAAAGTAAGTGTTCTCTGGCATTTCTGGGTTTGTAATAGAAGCATGTATGAATACAATGTTTTAATTGCAAGATTTTCTCTGTAGCAATTGTAAGCAAAGTTGACTAATACGAGCTTGCAATAAAATGTTGATTTCATTTTATTAACATCACTTCTAAAGAAACGAGAGGGCTTATTGGCACTGGATCTCTTCATTTTGAACGTCGATCAAACGATGAGGTCGATCCTCATCTGGCACTTCACTGTCTAAGAATTTAGTATTTGACTAAAACGTAAGCAAATCTACTCGCGAAATACTTTAGCATTTTGTGAATAATATCAAAGGAAAAATTTCTTTCTCTTATACAATAACGGATGTTTATAATATTTAAGTGTGTGTTTGCTATGTCGGGGCTCTCAAAATTTAGATGTTGAAAACATATGAACGCTTATGAAATATAAAAATGTATCGCAAAGGTAGTAAATCAATCGAAACGTTTATTAAGGATAATTTTTTCACGGAACATATCCATAGAAAATGAAACGATTTCATAGAAGATTCATTCAAAATAGGAATTAATTCAGTTTTTATATACGAATTATATACGATGGATAACTGTCGGATTTTTGATACCCTTCCATATTTTGCAAGAAGTCTTTACCTATCAAATACAGCGAAACCATTAACGCGTTCATAGCGATGCTGCAGCGACGGTAGTAGAGTCGTTATGTTCAGGCGTTTGTGGTCAATGTGTTTTCACCATTTCGTGTATAGTGATTTCATTCAAGATCTTCGTGTGAAGGGAGTGTTGTTCAATATGTCGGGGCTCATCGTTCTCGTGTTGGTATGGGGTAGAAATTGGGGGAAAAGGAAGACCATCTCTTCATTTGACAATCAAAATTACGAGGTCTTTCTCCAATAAACCTGACCGATCGGGCTCGAGACTGGATGCACCGGTTGCCTCTTCTTCCGGAGGGTGAGTGAGTAAGTGGATATTAGCGTCGCACTATTAAGCTACTCGAGGGCTTTCGGCAAAGGACTTCGTAATTTTGAACCATGGTCTAGTGACGAGGACAACTAAACTGACACCTCCTCCTTCAACACCTATACAAAAGAGAGGACTTTGAGCCTCGATATATTTAACATTCATCAGCCTCCTGTGCACTTCTAGTCTTCAACGGTTCTAGGCTTGAACTAATGACACGTCCACCACATGTCTTTTACCTTAACCACTAGGCAACCGCGGCCACCTGCTTCCGGAGGATCATGTCATAAAGTGTTTACAGAATTTTAACGTTTTAATATTGTCTTCCAGCTGGAGCCTTTGTTCTCTGTTTCTTGTTCTGGTGAGCAGTGAACAACTAGAAAAGGATCCATATTCACACAAAAAATCTCTCGTTAATTTTTCTTTTGCAATAAATCATCTTTGATTAAATACTAGAAATAAGTATTAAATTTTCTATGTATAGAGATCACTATTGCATAATTTAAGTAAAGGTGCACAATTCTATAACAAATAACTAGTGAATCATTTTGGAAAGATACCATCTTATAAAATGGACGCATCTGTTCTAAGCTGTTTCGTCGTAAAACTTCGTAGAGCTGGCTAAACGATTGGTCATTATTGGCATTAGGATTCAAACCCATGATTCGTCAGAAACAAAACTAGCCACGAGTATCATTATCATGACCACTTGACTACTCTGGCCTCCCTTTGTCTAAAATCAGTAAGTCAAGAAAGATTAGACTGTCAGATCAAACAAGTGCCTTCAATAATCCATTACAAAAGCCTATGCAAGGGTACCAAAAATTTTTTAATTTTTGAACTTTTACTGAAATCTGCTGTTATGACTCGTTCTTAATATATCAAGAATCATTATAGGCCGGTATATGTAATCCTTAATATATCAGACCAATAGATGTGCATCGTAGCATATCTCAAAAAGTTAACTGAAGCTCTTACTCAAAACGAACAAATTGACACATATATAAAACCTATGCATCATAAAAAAGGAAGAGCACGTATAAAG
Organism: Trichonephila clavata; assembly: GCA_019973975.1. NCBI lineage: Eukaryota > Metazoa > Arthropoda > Arachnida > Araneae > Nephilidae > Trichonephila > Trichonephila clavata. Next base: position 71,229 of record BMAO01038410.1, read on the forward strand.
TTGAGAGATATTGCATTATATGTTATAATTATTCAAATGGTAGGTTCAAAAATATGGCAAAAAATATAACGCAAAAAGTTACAATCTTCTGCAATCAGTCAGGCAACCCAAACTTTGTTTCTCTCGTTTTAATACATGCACACATTGTTTTCAAATATATTATTTTCCTTAAATCATTTTGACTAAGCACAAGTATCAATATCACCTTAAATAAATGTTCGGCATACAAGTACGCATGGACCGACTCGCAATTGAATAACATGAGTGAGAAAAGTTTACAGCTGGTCTGTAGAGATCATCGAAGAGAAAATGCATATTCTAGTTTAGCAAATTCTAGTCATTTAACGTTTTAACTAATCATTGACCGTCCAAACCATATCTAGATCGGGTTAAAACTGAATGTAAGTTTCACTGCTTTTGTTTAGGTCTGTCGCAGATATGATTTGCATTCCAATTCCCTTATACGAAAAATGTAATGCAAATTTCCATTTTTATAAATTTGACGGATCTTTTTAGTAATTATTGCTTAAGTATTTGTTCTCCTACGAAAAAACGTCGTGATAACTTCAAACTTTTGTTAGATAATCTGCCTTCCCGGGCTTTCACACCAAAAGCTCTCGTGTGTTGCTTTTTTTATTATTATTAACACACTCAGAAGCAACACAAGGGATATTGGCGATGGACCGAATACTTTTGTATCACCCTCCAAGGGTCCACAAACAACTCTATAATGCCAGCCATGAGTTCGTAACCACGACCGTTCGTCTATCGTGGTCACTCCAAGAAGCGAATTCCAACTTAAAGAGAAAGATCATGCGAAATAATCGTTTTTTCTTCCTATAATTTAAATATTTTTATTGAAAAGAAAAAAAGACTTTGAGAAAATCAAACTTCATTTGTACAAACTAACAGTTTCCGTTTTTATTATAGGTAATATATATTTGCCAGGTTCCTTTTTTTCAGATGTGCCTTGCTGGATTTTGCTCTCGGTCCTTTCCTCATAACCCTCTGTCCAGAACATCAGTCTCTTAGACGAGGATGATTTGCTTTGTTGCCTGTAGATTACGCTGTGGTGTGATTTTTGGAGTATTGGCATCTTCAGTTGGATTCTACCCAGTGAGAGGAACACATAGAGGTAGTACTTGGCGATTTTTTAGACTCGCAGTAAATGTGCGATTTTTTTAGATTCGCGCGGTATGTGCGATTTTTCTTATCTATCACTGTCTATCAGACGGATATTCCTCCGTACGTATGTTTTAGTGGTCCACCTCGCAGACGGATGTTCATTATTTATTTTATAATATTTTAATTTGCCTTTTTTTTTATTGTTTATGATTGTTATAGATGGCAGCCATAAATCCGTACGTATCCCGTCGAACAAAAATAATAATGGAGCAGGCTCAATTGTGCCGTTTTTGTCCCTACAAAAAATAGAATGACGTCATATAAATGCATCAAATGTGGAACTCCTATTTGTTTGGACCACACCAAAAAAACATGATATTTGTATTCTGTAAAAAAAATTATATGTTTACTGTTGTTCCATTTTATGCATTGTTAGTTTTATTTTTACATCACTTTTGTTCCTATAGTTTTTTTCATTTTTGATATTACTTTTAATTATTTTACATGAATATAAATAATTTCAAATCGGATTTTATAAAAATACTAGTCACAATTCTTGCAATATAAATACGTTAATTAAATAGTCTAGTGCATAAGTTCCCAACCTTTTTTAAACTGGCGCCCCCTTTTCTAGTAAATATTTCGATACCGCCCCTTTTTCTAGGGAATATTTCAATACCGCCCCCTCCCAATCTAAAGAAATAAGAGAGAACATAATACATGGTGAGAAAACAAGAGTTAAGTTTTAAAAAATATCCCATTACTAAAAGAATATATTTTTTTTAATTTCACTTTTTTCTTCTTAATTCCCAATATTTTACTTGCGAATCTTAAATATCTATTGCCACAAATATATTTAAATGTGTAATATTATATATTTTAGTCATAGCTAGGATATTGTTGGAATTGAAACGCTACTGAATTTCTCCATTTAAAAGAGTGGAATAAAAGTTTTAGCTTACCTGTTATAAAGACAGGCAGGGGTTTTGATGATACGAAGTACTTCATAATAAACTATTGCTCTCAAAATAAATATAAATTGACAGTTTCCGCCTTTAAAGAATCATGTGAATTCCTAGTTAACATATTTAATTATGTTTCTTCGATAATATACGTAATGAAATGCAGTGGACGAAACATGTCTCCTACTGCTCACAAAGACAACATGTGCTCTACAGAAATTAAAATGCACTATATATATTCAATTTAATGTAGATCTGGATGTAATGTAATCTTTTTCATCCATTTCCCGAACTACCGAAATATGTGAATTTTCGTACGTGATGTAGAAGTGATTTGAATACATACAATCAACATAAGTAAACAGTATTAAAGTTTACTTTTGTTAGAACATAATCAGCATGTTTTTTAGTTAATCTTCCCAAGCCCATCCGTACCATCTCAACACCCCCTAATTTTCTCTGGGTCTTTTACCACCCCCTGAAAGCCTGAAACGCCCACATTGAGAACCTATGGTCTAGTGTATATATCTTGAAGAAACAGTTGTGCGTGATTTAACCTACACATCTTATTTGAGCCATCATGACCAATAAGGACATTTAAAACAGTCCTTAAGGAAATAAAATTCAAAAAAATTTGCGTACCGGTCCGTCAGACGGATGTTCCTCAGAGCGGCAAAAAAAATTGATGTTCCGGCCAGAGGGTTAAAAGTTATTCCAGTGGCCCGTTAATGGCCACTGTAGCCCACATGGCTTAGTTGTGAACTCTTCCTCTAGATTGTTTCTGTCATATCATGCATTCAAGTTCTGATGCCACTAAAAACCTACCATTTAAAGGGGTTGATACGCATTAAATCTATCGAAGCTCAGAATCCTCATGTTAACACGATGAGGAAGCTTAGAAAAGAGATGAAAGTTCTTGATAGTAGTGCAGACTTAAGTGTTCTTTCGTCAATAGACTTTGTGTTGCTTTGAAAAAGGACGATAGTGAACAAACAATTACCATTGCACTTCAAAATATCGCAAGAGCTAAAGACGATGGGTATCGTAATTTTGAACCACGGTCGATGGATGAGGACGATACTTGTGCTGGTTAGTACCCAATTCTTCAAACTTTCATACCTCTCAAATGTGAGAACTCTGAGCCTCAACATATTTAACGTGCATCAGATCCACAATCGGGTCGTGGCTTTCCACGCTCGGAATAACTTGTTTACCATGGTCATCAAATTGAGTTGGACAGCAGAATACATTGTAGAGTACTTCAACACCTTTGTCAATCCATATCTCCTATTATACGAGTTTTTTAAACAGTTAAAGTCAAATTTCTGGATTTCGAATAATGATCCAGTGCCGAGGATAGCACCTGAGTATGTTTCCCTCCCTCACCTCACTTGATATATTCTGATTATTCCATTACAGTTCGAGTGCGTGCGTGCCTCGACATTTTATAAATCCATTTCTCCTCATAATGTTCTTTTTTCGGAAATAAATAAAATTCGATTTTAGAATTGCTGCACCTACTTGTGACTTTACTGTCTAACTACCGAATCTTAGTATTCTGGTAAATTTTGAATCATTTTAATCCTGAACACAAAATTATTGAAACAGAATACAAGTTTTTTTTTCGATTAATTGTTTACTGATGCTCTGTAGTATCAATTTCAGCTGTCTGCGCATTAGCACTGAGAATGAAATTTAAAATTTCCAATTACTTGACAGCACAGTTAATCTAAATTCTCTTTTGTTGATCCAGTAGAAGCCAACTTATACGTAGCAATGCACCGTTCATGGGAAATCCCGCCAGTAACTAGTAGTATCTCGGATATGTATCATCTCAAATACGTGAGTGAAATTTCAGATCATTCTTGAAAGCTATCTTATGTGCCTTTAACCTCTTAAGTGGTCCATTTTTTCGCCCAAAATGTTCCAAAAAGAGGCAGTTTTTTTATTGCATATAACTAAGCATATACTCAACATAATGCCAAATGGAAGAATTTTATTTTAATTTTCAGTTTTGAAGTTTTCACACTATTTATTTTATAATTGTGGAACACAAAACCCTAAATGTGTTTGCTTTTCATAAATACACTTTGCATGATGTGAAGAATGCTTCATATATCTTGAAAGAATTTATTTCATACTTATAAAAAAAATTTCATGTTCGTACCTCTTTTTCAAACGGTTATGGATTTTATGAGTGTGTGCATATATATATGCACACAGTGTGAATCATAGTGTAATACTAATCTCGCATTGCAATGGGGACAGATAATAACGGCGTTTTTTAATTATTTCATTTTCATTTCTTCTCAAGCATCAAATTGCATATTTCCTTCTCAATCCCTGTTCTTTATCGAATATTTTTAAGAATCCAAATTCCTGTCTTCAAAGTCAAATTCCCTCTCCCTACAAAGAAATTTCCATATAAAAAGTATTTCAGTATCATGGACAAACTGCACATCTCTTAAAATCACTAACAAATCAAAATTAGAAAGAAGAAACCATGAGTGTGTGCCCGTACACACAGCGTAAGGGCAAACCGATTGTGGTGAGCTTTGGGTATCCTGTACGGTGTACAGATAAACAAATTAAGGGGTTAACCACAAATTTTGTTCAAGGCAGTGCTTCTCAAACTTTCAATATTTGCGACCCAATATTCAATCATAATTTTCATCGCGCCCCCCTTCCATACAAATAACAATACAGAAATTCAATAATACTATACTTTGATGCTAAGGCTTCAATACGTTTTTTAACTTTTTAAGTGCCACCGGCGCATATATACGTCTCCCTCAACCCGTGCGTTACATTCCCCGGACGTATATATACGTCTTTTCGAAGTGCGATCTTTTCTGTGCACTGCTATCCATAAAATTATTCCGAAGGCTTTAGTATGCAATAAAAGGACCTTGTCAGTATTTGCGAAAGATTTACTTATTTCAGAGAATTTGCTTATTTTTATTCCTTTTCCATCACCACCCCCTATACATCACATACGCGCTCCTACGTAGGAAAACGAAGGCATTGGGGAGCGATTCGCCTAACTTTTAATCGGCAGTTAAGAGATTATTTATAAACAGTACAAATTATTAAGAAAATTGTTAACTTTTGTATGCAATTTTATATATGAACAGCCAATGGGGTTACGGGTAATTATTAAATTTTCTCTTAACTTAGTATTCTTAAATTAATTATAAAATACACTGCACAGTAGAGATACATTTATAAGTGCAAATGTAATTTATTTTGTCATAATGCATTTTGTTTGCTTACTTCCAATAAATTAATAATTTTTTTTAAATAATGTTTTTGATTTTTCATTATGCTTGTGCCTTTCTCGAAGAGGCATCACGCCCTTCTAGAGGGACGCGCCCCACAGTTTGAGAAACGCTGTTCTAAGGAGTTTATTTTAATACTAATTGACATGTTACGTATCTAAGCATTAAAAGAAAACTTTTTAGAAACGCATTTAAAGACATATAAATTTTGTTAACTTTCAAATGGTATTTTGAATTCTTGAGATCGATGCGTAGTTTGTATTTCTCTTACTTTAGTCTTCGTTTTTATATATTATTGGCCTTAATTACGCGATATTAACAAAATATTACATGTTTCATATTTGGGGTATTACAGTTGCCCTCTTAAATGCTTCATCTAATCTTTCAATTGGATAAGACCTTGTGACGTCGTCACAATGGAGAAAGCGCCTCTATTCATAAACGTATCACAGCCGGGAAAACGTGGCTTTGGTGGTATTGTGTTGTATCAGACAGCTGGACCGTCGGCGATGGTGTGTCTGGCGGACACTATGGGCCAGGCATCGCTGCATTATTTTCTATTCATGGGCAGTGATTGTACGTCTTGAATGCTGGCGCTCTGCAGGCGGCGGCGAGGTGTTTGAAGTGCCAGATGTCAGCCGGCCCTTGTCGCGGGAACCTTGAGAGGGACGGACTTTTGTCATCTCTGCACGAATGGATGGCGTGCAAGACCGTTGGTGCCGGTGCAAACCCTGAAGTCGCCAATGGGATTGATGAGGGCGTGGAGTGAACCGCCCTAGAGTTTAAAGAGTGGACTTCGAAAAGAGGAAGACTCTACGAGAGATACCAAGAGAGAAGCCTGCTGACGGAGGAAGAGACTCCGACAGACTCGAGAGACTCCTGATAGACTACGACGAAAGATTCCGTAACTGAACCTGCGGAGAGAAGAGACCCGGACAGACTCGGACTAGGCATTCTTTAATAATTAGCTTAGCGTACATTTTCAATGTTGTGCCACGACGTTACAACCTGCTCAGTTTCGAAAGTGAATAAATTTATACGTTCGAGTACTAATTTTCAGAAGTGGGTTGGCTCATTTTCCTGAAAGAGGTACTTGTGGTTCGAGTATCATCATCCGTAGAGTAAAACCGAATTATTCAAAATCTGTTTTAACGGAACAAAAACTATACTTGAATTTTCATGAACTCTATTCATTTCTTATGCAAGCCAAATAAAAAATATTATCACTCTTTTAAGACACCCGGCTATTTCATGGTGGGATGGGGCCAATATCGGATACTTTTATATTGTGAAGTAATAAAGCTCAAAAGGTTACAATAATTGAAAGAATGCACAGACTGCTTAATGTTTTTTGTGAGAGGGGGTGAGTAGATTTTCTTGAAATTTTGTTAATGTTAAGAAAATCCCGTATGAAATTATGCAACAATATGAGTTTTTATTTCATGGATATACTTATTATTTCATCTGAAGTGTCCCAAAAACTTCAAGATAATGTTTATTTCTTGAAACAATCGTTAGGTAAGCATTTCGATGTTGTAGGTTTGACTTTTTTTTCCCGTCAATATCTTCATACTTTGAACTTAAAGTAACAGAAAAACCTTGAATATATATACACTTAATCTTTTGTGGTTTATATTTCAAAGTACTTTCGATTAATATATCGAATCTTATTTAATTTTAATAAAATGAACTGTTTTGGAAATATAAAATCTTTAACACAAACCATAGTGAATATTTCAATCTTAAAAACCCAAATTCTTAAAGTTCAAACAAAAATTGATATTAAAATTATCCTATGTAATGTTATTTATTTCTACTCAACCATGAAGGGTTTTTATATGATCCTAGTCTACAAAATTTTCCTGTCGAAAGTGAGTAAAGATTTGAAACTTCATTTATTTACTATCAAACATACTTTGTCCCAGTTCAGTATATCCCAAAACAATACAAATGTCATGCAATACGAGCCCTCCAGTAGAAACTATATATATTAAACCATACAAAAATTGTACAAGAATCTAAGTGTAGTTGCTGGCGCTCAACACTTTTGGCAGCCTTTTGAAACAAAATTTCGAAAAGATTCATACCATTTTTGCAATAGAAGCATTTTAGAGCAATGTTATTCAAATTTTTCGTAGTGCAACCTTGGGACTTTTCACTTTAAAAAACCAGTATTTTACTTCAAAGTTTGTGAATAATGCATTTGTACTACATTAATCTTTATTTACTTTGAGACCTCAAGGTAACTCTCTGCGAAAATTAATCCAGATTTGAACTTTTCTCCAGCGAAAGGCCGGGAAGATTATAACAATTAACGAGTTGAATTTTTTTTTTACTTTTTGAAATGAAATTCCTTTTGGCCAATAGTTGTGTGATTCTTCTAGCTACCAAGAAAGGTATTTTTGAGGGCTCAGCACGCTACAATATCGATGAAATTTATACGGTGTTTTTTAATTAAAACTTTAGAAAATTATTTCAAAACTGCTTGGATACCCTAGTGATATCTTCATTATAAGGATCTTTCTGTTGCATCTGATTCATTTTGAACTTTCCCTTTTCAGCCGGACAATGGTGTTACAGTTACAAGATATGTTCTGCTCGAGTTTGTTTTGACTACCATTTATGGAACAGGAACTCTTTTGGCTCATCCTGAAGACAACATAAATGTGATGAGTTACATTTTTTACGGATTCGCATTCCTTTTGCTTTTGCTGGTACGTTTTTCAATCAATATAATTTTTCACTTCTTTTCCTGGGTTACAAGTTTGTAAATGCTCAATCTGAATTAAACTATCGCATAACAGTTGGGATTATAAGATTCGTTTAATGTTTGAAGCTGACTTCGCGTAATGTTAAAGAGAATTTGAATATATATTTATGGAATGTTTCTCAGACAAAAAAAATGTATACCGATATTAATATTATATTTTGGCTTTGTTATCCTATAGGGAGCATCAGATTTTATCTTGCTACTCATTTTTTTCTGGTATGAAATATGGGTCGCTTTTTCTTCCACCTATACCGCAATGCTAATTGAGCTAAATATCCCTTTATATATTAATTTTTTCGGTATTTATGTATTATACCCTAACTCACAGAAATCGTCAACTCAAATGTCACGAAATTCTGTACAGCAATACCTTGACTTACGCTTTCTCGACATATGCGAATTCGGAGTTACGCAATTTTCAAATCTCACTGATTTGTCTTTTGTTTGAGAAAAAAAAATTGTAAAATTGACAGTGATTGAAGAAGCTGCCGATCTCTCTAATGCCAGGCAAAAAAATTTAGAAATGGACAATGATGACGTTCAAGAACTGCTGCTGGATTCCCACAAATAGGAACTGGCAATTTATCAGCTCATAGAAACGCATGACTAAAAGACATTGAAGAACTTGAGTCTTTAGACCCAATTCAGTCAGAAGATTGAATGACGCTTGGGAATGGTAACAAAAGGCCTTAGTTTAATTGAAAAAAAGGGTTACAAATTCGAAAAAAATACGTACTACAGCAATGAGCATATTTTTTCAATAAAACAATTAAATTAACAAAAATATTTATTCTACGTGGACATTTTGCAGGAGAAAAAAAAATCCTTGAGTCGGGAGACTACTCTGAGAGATTTTATGAAATCTTCATCAAAATAACTTTGGCTTACGATTTTGTAAGTGTAATCTAAGTTTTTTATGAACATTTAAATATTTTCTTTAATCTCCAGCGAAAAATATTAAAACAAAACTCTCTTGTATTTATATACGAAATCATACCCCGACTTACATTAATGGGCTCAATTCATAACGGTCACATGATAAAGACAAATACGTGTTCCCCATTTAATTTAAAACAGACATCAAACTAATTGTACTTGTTCTATTTGTAAGACATGGGTAAGATTTCAAATTTTATAATTGGGTAAAAATATCCAAATGTTATAAAAAAAATGTCTTTAAAAGATTTTAAAATTTAAAAAAAGCTTATTTTATGCATGTACTTTAAAATAAAATGATTTGCTTACTTATGTGCATTATTGTTGACAAATTTGTATTTTTTAAGAGAAAGTTTCTCAAAGGATCAAAAGTTGGCAACAACGAAACGCGTGAACTGATTGGCTGGAAACACACGATTGCATTAATCATGCGACTATGACGTCATATAAGATTTTGAACTCATTGGCTAAAAACACGTTATCATTATCATGTGACTATGACGTCACATGAATTGAGCCCATTTGACTCCCGCGGTATAACTCACAGTTCCACCTATCGTGTAAGTTCGGGTCTTACTGTAATCCTTAGTTTGAGCGTGCGTGGAAATAGTTTTGACTTTTGGCTGTACATCGCCACATTTGGCGGAGTCTTTTGATTTGACGAAATTCATCCACGGTGGATGTACTTTTGGACTGTAAAGTGTTCGAAGGGACAATAATGCTCAGTGTTTATGTTTAAACAAAGTGAAATTCGCGTTCGTGATAAACATTAAGCCTTTAATTATACGAACCAGTAATGATTATATATATATGGAAAATAATTTCATGGCCAGTGATGCTTAATTTCCGAAACCAAAGGATCTCATGCTGAATGTATCAGTTGGAAATTTTAAATTATGAGATATATCAATAATTCTCGAGTACATCTAAGTAGGCTTTGTTGTTGAAATCGGGAAGACTTCAAATTAAACCTTAAAGAGGAGTGAAAGTGAAAGAGTTTCTGTTAAATATTTATACCACGTGCTTCTCAAATTTTCAACATTTGCGGCCCAATATTTAATCATAATTTTCCTCACCCCCCCCCCCTCCTTCATACAATAAGGATGTAAAAATTTCAATACGCTTTTACGCTAAGGCTACAATATACTATTTTCCCCTCCCAAGTGCCGACGGCGTATATAAACGTCTCGCTCAACCAAGGCTATAATGCAACGGACATATATATATGTGTGTGTCTTTTCCAAGTACGATCTCCCCTCAGGGGGCTCACCTTCTTTAGGTGAGTACGGGTGTCACAATCCGAGGTGCCCTAGTGATCTTTTCCTTTTCCCACGGGGTTTACTGTCTTTGGTAAACATGGGCTTCACGAACCCGGAGTACCCTAGTGATCCTTCTCTATTTTCGACCCTCTTGTCATTCAATTCTTTCTTTCTCTTCCCGTCTAGACAACAGATATTAAAACAAATGTTTGGCGCAGTATAGCCGAAATCGGCTCTTGCGCCAATAAACCCCAAAATCACTCACTCACTCCTAAGTACGATCTTTTCTGTGAACTGCGATCTATAAAATTATTCCGAAAGCTTTAGAATGCAATAAAATAACCTTGACAGTGTTTGCGAAGGATTTACTTGTTTCTGAAGTTTGCTTATTTATTCCCTTTCTACTCTTCCCCCTACCTCAATACACCACATACGCTCGCCTGCGTGTTAAACGGTGGTTTAGGAACCGAATCGCGTAATTTTTAATCGGCATTTAAGGAATTATAAACAGTACAAATTATCAAGATAAGTGTTAAATTTTGCATATAATTTTATGTATGACAAGCCCATGAGGGCAATGGTAATTATTAAACTTGTTCTTAACTTAGTATTGTTAAATTAATTATAAAATAGATTGCGCAGTACTGATATATTTATAAGTGTATTATATCAGTGCAAATATGTGTTCTATTTTTATTTCAGATCGTATTTTGTTTGTTTACTTTCCGTAAATTAGTAAATTTCTTTAACAATCTTTTGTTTTCGACTTTTCAATATGCTCCCTTCCCCTTGTAGGGTTATGACGCCTCCCTGTTTGAGAAACGCTGATTTCTACATAAAAATAGTAACTCGGTTTTATTAATCGGTTAAAATCTAATGCATTTCATATAGAATTAATCTTGTTATTTGTTTCTGACTAAAAAAACTTTCTTATAGGCTCTTGGGAGGATATGGTGCTTCTATCAAAATCGAAAACGCAGAGAGGCTTTAGGAGGACCTTTAGATCCATATGAAATCTTAACTTTCCAAAATTATTTGCGGTGCCTCGTCTTACTCAAACCGAAAGGTTATTCAACCAGCACAGGTGTTACAGGAGACGTAGTACAGTTAAATCAAATATTACAATCCCAATGTGTATATTAACAGTAGCGAAGAGGCATGAAACTCGATTAATGACTACTTTGAAATTTTAAATACTTATGACAAACCATGTCTATTTTTATTATATAATGGCTTTTAATATTTATTCGTTACTGTGAATAAAATTTTTTATACTATAGAATGTTTTTTAGTCTGTGTCCTGAATTTGTAAAATACTATTACTTGTATTTATTCAACAGTGGCATAATGGAGAATGTTAGGGCCCCCTGCAAAGTCAGGCTTGGGGCCCCCTAGAACCCTACCCACCCCCGCGATGTGGGGGTTGCGAGGATGTACGTTACTCCACTGCTATGTGAGTTTTGTCTAGGATTTTCATTTGCAAGCAACAGCGCGCTCCTAATTTCTTCTATGTACCACAAAGCCCCTCTGACTTGACATTCTTGGAAAAAGGGAATGTACATATATTCTATGCATCGTTAACTTCGTACAATGCTTTTTAACAATTTCTATCTTCGTAGAAGGATATACACATTTTAAAATCGTACAGAAAATGTTAGTTCTAAAAAGTAAATTTCAATTTTTCGAAGGAAAATCATGCCGAGTTTTCCTTATAAACGTTCAGTTTATTGCTTAAGACTCTTTAAGGAGAATAAAGAGAACTTTATCTTTAGGTTTGTACACGACTTATGACCGAAGGCATTCAAGTGACTGACTACTCCTCACTCCCGTGGGTTTTCATACCTTTGGTAAAAACGGTTAACGTGCGATTGGGTTCCGTTAATGATCTTTCCTTACTTTTGGCCCTTTTCCTTATCAACTTATATTTATCTAGAGGCAAACTGAAGGACAGGAAGTTAAAATATGTATTTGCAACAAATACGTTTACATAATTACTAGTATATTGATGAGTTTTTAGTTCAGATTAGCGATATTTGTCTCTAGCTCCAAAAACAACTTTTCAAACAACTTTCGGTGCTTTAATATACGCCAGATGATTGGCCATTGCTCAAGACATTATGACTTCCAAACATTGTATGACACCATTTGTAATAAATATAAACAAAAAACATTTTTTTAAGTATTTGGCTAATTTTGGAATATACAAGAATGCAGAAAGCCATTAAACTTTATCCCTCAAATCGACAGCAACATAGATATGGGCTCACCATTATATCACTTTGCACGTAATTCTTTATTGATAATTAATGCAATGCTTTTAATTTATGAATAGCGAATAAAAACAAATTGGATACTTTATACGAAAAGTTATAAATTACTTTCAGTTGTAGTTTTAGAAACTTACGTACAGGTTCAAATTCACTGAGATAACTATGCAAATAAGTTATCGTAATCATGAGTGGCGTAGATGTAATGACCACCAACTCCTCTGGCATGTCATGAATTTGATTTAATGCTACTGAAAACCCACCCTGTAATGAGTCGCGTTAAATCTGCCGTGGCTCACTTGTTGGCATGGTGTGGTAAAATGGAGTAGGGTGCCAGTTCACACAGTTGTCTATAGAGCGAGATAGCTATTAACAGGGAATGCAGGAATAGTGAAGCATCAGTTTCACTGTGCTGATTGAGAATAGAGGGGAAATTCGAATTCCCCTGTGTTTGAAAGCGGGAGGATTGTAGGCACTCGCGCGGAGCGTTCGAACCAGTATCAGCAAAACGGCTATACTTGGGAAGCGTTCGAAAGCACCAGTAATGAATGCTTACAGTGAGTGGATTAACAAAATAAAAGCAGGGTTTCAAAGTCAGGCTTCTGGTCGTCACAGCCTATTGAAAGTTCGCTCCTAGAGAATTGGAATAGTTGTCCGGTCCAACAGAAGAGCAACTGTACGTCAAACCGTAGGGAAACTTAATCAAAGAGTAACTGCAAGCGTCTCTGTACAAACTCTTCGCCATACATTACACCGTATAGGCTATGGTAGCCTACGACCTGTTCGAAAGTCTATTGTTGGCCTTGAACAAGAACAGACGTCTCCAGTTCGCAAGGGATTGTAGATGAGTGTCAAATGTTCATGTGGCCCGATGGATCACACTTTTAACAACACCATGTAGATGGTAGGGTGCAAATATAGAGAAAACAATGTGAAGTACGCGAACTCCAATGGCATTGCCACAACTCTTCAACCTAGTGGAGACAATATTATGGTTTGGGGATGCTTTTTAGCATTGTGTGGATCATTTGATTCACATGGAAGAATGTCTGAATGCGCAAGGATATTCAACTGTTATCGCAGATCAAGTACACTGTTATGTCAATGGGTGTGCCTCACCAGAGACGCATACTTTCAGCAGGACAATGCATCCTGTTTTACAGCTGTCATTGTCCTCAGATGGTTCAAAGAGCATGACAGAAACGTTACCTTGCTTAATTGACATGCATAATCACCAGATCGTAATCCAATTGAAAATCTGTGGAATGAAATCAAACGGGTCATTTGGCAGCTGGATCCAATATAATCGAATCTGAAGACACTGAAAAAGTCTATTCATTGGATATGGACTCAAATTCCTTATACCACCGATCAATAACTCATAGAATTTATTCCAAAAAGAATTCATGCAATATTAAGGGTAAAAGTTGGTCCTATAGTGTATTGAAGGGCTGGTCATAATTCAGCCACTCTGTATACGTGTCATCAACTGAGGATCTATCCAATGATGTTTAATAATTCCAAGAGAAAGCAAATAATGAGCTATCATTTAGGAAGAAAAGCGCGTAATGATTTACACAAGCAACACAATTAAAACTCTTCTAAAGAACCTAGTACTGCATTGGTAGTTTTTTTTTGCATAATTATAGATACTGTGCAGTAAATTAAATCCTTTATGCTTGTTGACCATTAATATATGGAATTATTATAGGGACACAAAAGACGCAGAGATTTGCATTTATTAAATCAAATTTGGAATAAAAAAGAATGGAGTTGTTTCCCTTTTTTATAGATCGTTGAAGAAAGAATACGTACATAAATTATCAAGGTTTCTTTTTTAACCTAAACCTCCTTATTACTTTTTTGATACACAAAAGACGTATCATATTGTGGGTGGGTGAGACTAATCCTTATCTGGTCTAATGAAACCAGACCAGATCAATAAATCTGCACAAAGTCTAAGAACAGCAGGGGGAAGCAACAGCTTCCTCACAGGAAAACCCCATTGCAGAATGTGCTGAGGAGAAAAAGGACTGATGTCACATTTGGCGCAAATTGGGAAGCTTCCTTTGCCACCTTCAAAATTCATGCACCTCAGGTGACAAGTCGAAAATCGAGAGAAAGCCGTCTGATAAGATCTTGAACACTTGAATGATTTGGCGGATCCTGGGTGTCTTTGAAAGTACCATGGATATACAGGAGGGACAACCAAGTTCATATATTAATTCTTTATCCTTGGTGTAGATCTCGGTTGACGTAAGGACCATGTGGTCTTCCAGATCCACAGGATCGCTGGCAGCCACCTTCGCAAGGTCATCCACTACTTCGTTTCCGGACAGGCCTTCATGAATAAGGACTCGCTGTAGATGTATAGGGTGCCGATCTGAAAGTTGATTAAAAAGATGTAGAATACTCCTGCTGGTACTGTCACCGATAGATGGCCAATTCAATAAATGTTGGACGGAGGATCCGCTGTCTGTCAGGATCCAAATTTCAGGAAAAGCTTGGTCTAGTATGCTGTTAATTAATGAAAGATCACACATGATCAATCGTATTGTGGAATCACCAAGTGGAATAGTATCTTGGTAATATTTCTCAAATACATTGAAACCCCTAAGAGAAACACGGCTTTTTAGTTTTAATTTTCAGTACATTATACTTCATTTAAATAGTTATTTTCAGAGTTAAAATTAAACGGGAAACCAACTAGGAATAAATATTTTAAAGGACCAAAATCTCTTCTACAAAGAAGAGAATTAGTGCTGGGCGAAACTCTACGCCGGCTCAAAATACCAGTAGGATACATAAACCGAAATGGTCGAGTCCTGAGTTCGAGTGCTGACACGTGGCCTCGGTAGCCTAGTGGTTATGGTCACGAACTCAAGGCCGGCATATCGTAGGTTCGATTCCTGGAGCCACTGAAATTCCGCTGTGTAAAGGGGTTGATATACGTTGTATGAATCTAGCTCCGAGTCCTCCCTTTGGCGTTGGTATGTTTGTTTGGAGAGAGTGGTGCTAGCTCAGGCGTCATCCTCGTCACTTGACCATTAACAGGTCCGTCGCTAATAGCCCTCGTATTGCTTTGTAATGTAACGTTAATAAACACTCTCTCATCCATAGCACTTCAGTGGGTGAACTTTGAGGCTCGATAGATTGGACATGTACCAGCCCCGCTGTACGGCTCATGGCTGTCCCATTACTCGCGATCGTTACTATTTGGTTACAGGAGATCATAAGATAGCGATGTAAAGCCTCAGTTTTAACCAAAATTGCTAACATGTATCTCACATTGCGCATGTTTTTTATACGGTTATAAAATCAAATTTTTCTGAATTTCGAATAATGATCGAATGACGAGGATAGCACCTGAGTAGGTGCTTCACTCTCTCACCTATCACACTGTATAATGCTATGATTTCATTTCAGTTCACTTTTTTGACATATTATAAATCCATTTCTCTCCATAACAATTTTTTCTAAAATGAATAAGATTCAATATTTGAATCGGTAAACTATCTTGCAATGTACTTGTCTAACTACCAAATCTTAGTTTTCTGGTAAATTTTGAATCCTGAAAAAGCAAGGACTATTACAGAAAACAAGGAGATAATAGCCTTTGTTGCTCCATATCCCTCATAACCTGTAACTGTAACAGAAAAACTTTTTTTTTTCCGATTGTTTAACGATGCTCTATAGCATCACTTCCAGCTGTCTGCGCATTAGCACTACGAAAGAAATATAAAATAGCTTTCTTTTACTAGACAGCAGTTAATCTGAGTTTTCTTTTGTTAGTGTAGTAAAAGCCAACTCATATCAAGCAATGCACCGTTTATGGGATCTCCCGCTGGAAACGGATGGTATCTCGCATTTGTATCAACTCAAATACGTAGGTGAAATTTCTTATCATTTTCGAAAGCTATCTTGTGAGCTTTTAAGGGTACAGTGGACTTTTTCAAAATCAGTTTTTTAAATTACAAATGGATTTTTTTTAAAACTTGTAGGAAATGTGTAACGTGTCAACAGATATCAATGTACAAGATTTAGTGAAATTACCTTTAATTGTTTCTGAGATATTCAAAGTTTTATTTAAATTGTACAGAATAATACATTTAAAAAATGCTCCATGTGAAACTAGGTTCAGTTTGCACTATCAATATTCCCCATAAAAAAATGTTCATTTCATACATAACAAAACTTCGTGAGGTTTTTTACATTTCTTTTTTGGAAAAAATTAATTTACCTTGAATTACGTCTTATAACGTGCATCTATACTTTCAAGTTTGCGTTTTTTAGATTTTGGGATATTCGCCGTATAACGCGCTCCCCTTTTTTACAAAGAAACCTGAAATGCATGTATACCATGCCCTAATGTTTTCAAGTCATTTATTTGAAATATCTCAGACTTTAAAAAAAATGGTACATTTCTAGAGAACTACAACTCTTTTTGTTCATAAGGCATGTCATTTCTTTAAATAAACAATATTTCCGATATGTAGAATTTTTTTTTATGCTCGTCTTTATCTCCCCCTAAGCTATCATTTTTACCCGGCGTATAATGCGCACCAGTAAGTTACTATTATATTTCTTTTATATTTTTGTGTTTAAAGTGCACGTTATACGTGCTGGATTTTACGATATTTATGTTGAAGTCCAGGTTTTTTTTTCCCTTAAAATAAAAACTAATAACTTGTATATTTTATCGTTTTTACTATATCCCCTACCCTTAAATGAAAAAACAATCGCTAACTTGTATTTATACATCTATGGGAGAGTATTTGTACCAATTTTTAGTGAAAATTCTCAAAGGTTTATTATGCAGGGAGCATTTTAAAGCTATTGAAGCTAAAAAAAGTTAACTTTCGTTTATATGACTGCTTTTTATGTACGAGTACATGATTATAAGTCTTCAACCACATTTGATAAAAGCAATTATTGCTATAATTAAGGGATACCATATTATTTATAAATTATAAGCTGATTTCCTTTGTTATTTTAGTAAACATGCCTAATTTTCAGTAATAAACAAATTTTCATTGGGGAAAAAAAATAATTGATATTTTGATGTCATCATCTGAAATATGACTGAAAATGCAATTTAAAGTCATGGAAACTCTAACTTTATATATAACAAATCTAAATGTGAAATAATATAAGTAACTGCTGTGATCTCAGCCTGGCTGTTATGAATAACTTACCTTTATGAGTATTGATTTAGAACTATATAATTCCATATAAACAAACACATAAAAATGCAAATCCAAAACCTTCCTAGACATAAATGAGGTCATTTTCTCCCTTTTATTGTCTTTTTTTTTCTATATTTACGATTTTTTACGCTTTTATATTGACAGGATGTAAACAATGAGGCGTGGTCAAACAGGCGTACTAATTGCATAACTTCCATACGAATTCTTTCTGCATTTAGATGCAGCGATTGCAAGCTTTACTAATAAGCTAAAAGGGGAAAATAGGAAATTTCATCGAATTTTACAGATGTGATGGTCTACTGTATCCTTAACCTAAATATTGTTTTGGATGTTTATTGCAATCCTCGATGACCTGGTACACAATTCAACATTAAAGTGAAATCTTGCACGCAAATAAGCACAAATAAAACTTTTGCTAACTTTCAAACGATGTTTCCTTATTGAGACAGATATGCTAAGTTTTAATTACTCGTACTTAGTTTTCATTTTTTTGTGTATTACTAACCTGAATTATGATTTTCAAAATGTTAGACTTCATTTACTCTTTGAGGCTTCTTATCCTTTCAAATAGATTCAATATCGAATGTGGGAAAGTGATTCCTATTGGTATGTACGCAAGCTTTCAATGTGCTTTTTATGTATACGAGTACAATTCCCAGATTCTCGAACGAATTGGGATGTGGCATTTTGATGAAAGTGGTACTATAGGTTTGAGTATTCTTCAGATTATTTGATGCAAATTCTATCATCTACATTGTAAAACCGAATTATGCAGAGGCTTAGAATTACGAAGTCCGTCACCAAAAGCTCTTGAGTAGCTGCATAGTGCGACATTAATATTCATTCACTCTTAAACCAAATAAGGACATCGTCTTATAATTAATTTATGATTTAATATTTAAATACATTGTAAAGAAAATTGTGGGGAATATTTCTTGTATTGCTTCTCAAAATGTTTGGCAAAATGCATTGTTGCATGTACAGGTATAGGATGGAATAATAGAAACACCTGTGGGGAGAAAATGTAAATTTTTCATTAGTTAGGGGTTGCTCCACCTTTTGGCCTGAATGAGAGCTTGAATTCTTCTTAGGATTAACAAATAAAGGTCTTGAACAAAGTTAATCAAAATTCGTACACCCATTCCTCATTCAGGGCCTTCTCGAGTTCAAATGGTGTGCGGGGAGGGGGAAACCGAGCAGGGACTTTATTCTCTAAAAACCCCACAAATCCTGAATGATCAGTTCTGATGACTGAGGACGCCATGTTAGATGTTCCACTTAATCATGCTCATGTGACCATGTTTGAACTCAGACGTGAAAACATCTTGGAACACAAGACGTTCTCCCGAAAGGAGAGTGAAGCATACGGTTAAGGTCTTAGAGTACTTCGATAAAGGTCGCTTGTGATTATCCCCTTCAAGAAAACGAAAGACTTTACTTCATGGAAAAATATTGCGCCCCACACCATCACAGAACCTCAATGTTTCACGGTTGGAACCAGGCAATCAACAAGAAATGCTTCTGCCAGTGTTTGCCAAACGAAGACTCGTCCAGTGGTGTGGAATAATGTAAATAAGGATTCATCAGACCAGATGACTTGCTCCCTTTGCAGTTGTATCCAGTTCAGGGGATCTCGGCCTTTTCGGGGGCTGCAGTACCTTCACTGCATTTTGCACCGAAACTATTTTGGAACAGCTACTCTGCCATGAATGTTAGCTACTTGCAACTCTCGTTGAATAATTTTCATTAGATACGGGTTTCTGAAGGTGGATATTTATCTTGGACTTTTTATGCAGCAGGGCAGCCTTGCGTTTTCAGGTGACTATTCTCTTCAACGCCCGTCTATCACAGTCCTTCAACTTTGATTTTCGCCCACTGGTGTGCTTCGAAGACTCCTTACTCGGGATTGTATAAGCTGTCGTAACACTTAACATAGTGGTCCTTGAAACATCCACAAGGTTGACAGTACCGGACACGTTCTTTCCAGTGAAGCGAGCTCCAATTATCATGCCTCTTTTCACGTCGGAGAGGTCAGACATAATCATGTTTTGATAGGAAAGAATTTACTCATTCAACTCTGGTAAGTGCCAAATGTTTGACTAATACTCTTCCATTTCACCTCCACTAGGTGGCACACTGTTGAGACACGTGGTGGTCATTTATTGAAAAGTCAAAGATGCAGTGCCGGTTTATCCATTGGGCGCTTGGTGAGGGTGTCCAATGTTCCGGGACAAGCCCAGATAGGCTCGGATAAGCTGGACTAACCAGATTGTCTGGTTATAAATTTTGATCCTTCAGTACCAAGGGGCCTGTAGATCTTCTGCGCCCAGCACCCTTAATGAGCATAAATCGACACTGCAAAAATGACTAATTTTTAAATGTTTGTTACTACTATTTTGTCTTATACCTGTATATTGTTTATATAAGTGTTTGTATAAGTGTTTAACTTCAATGGGCAAATATTGATGCATTTTTTTCATGTGATATTTGCAAAATTCTGAAATTCCAGAATATCTATTTTTTAATATTGCTCTAATTTTTGCGAAGCTACTTTTTACTTGATTTATATCCGGGGGGGGGGAGGAATCGCTGGTAATTACAATCTTGAGAAAAGTACTCCAAAAATGATCATACCAGAATGATTTTCACAAGGATCATTCTATTGCATCCGATTCATTTTTAATTTTTTTTTTCAGCCGGACAATGGTGCTGCTTTTACAAGATATTTAATGTTGGAGTCTTTTTTTACTCTCATTTATGGAACAGCAACTACTCTATGTTCTCCTGTAAACCAAATAAATGAAATGAGTTTCATTTTTTACGGATTAGCATTCCTTTTGCTTCTGCTGGTACGTCTTTTCAATTTACATAATTCATTTTTCCTGTGTTACTAGTTTATAGATAACCAACTTGAATAAAACTTTTAACAGTAGGGATTGTAAGGTTCATGCCGAGTTTAAGGTTGCCTTCGCGTAACGTAAAATAACGGTACCCAGATTTGGAATATTTTTTTCTCGGGTTAAGTATTCCAACATTGATATTATATTCTGGCTTAACTATCCTATAGAGAGCATTAGTATTTTTCTTGCTACTCATTTTTATCTGAATAGATCTACTTTTTCCGGTATAAAATGTGTTAGTATTTTTTTCCCTATAACATAATGCTCGTCTATCCTTTTACATGTTAAAATAAAAAAGATATTTACAGAATTTTGAAGTTTTAAAACTGTATTATAAAGATATGTTAAAACTAAAATATTGCAAATTTTCCATAAATGTTTTTCTGTTTAATGTGCGTTACATTTGAAGATACCCTTGAAAAGAAAATCCTGAAACAATGAAGGGGTAAGGAGCATTAAGTCAAATGTACAAATTAGTTGTAGCTGTGACTAAACTGACTCCTTTTCCAGTATATTCAGACTTCATTGCTGGAAGTAGTCGAATTTTCAAGGTTGTGCAACTGTAAGTCCATATTTTTATGGAGACTACAGAGTTCGAAGTAGTGCCGCTGAAGACCAAATGCACGTTCAATATGTTGAGACTCAAACGTCCTTGTGTTGGTGTGGTAGATAAGTTGAGAAAGGGAGCCTGTGCCTGCTTGGGTGTCCTCGTCACTTGACCATGTCTCAAAATAACGAGGTCCGTCACGAAAAGCCCTCGTGTAGCTGAATAGAGCAACGTTAATATTCACTCACTCACTTAAAGAGACTATGCATGAAACTTGGAGATTTGTCAAACTTCTCGAGGAGAAAAAAAAGCTTGAAATTTTCTTTTACCTCAAACTGAATTCCTTATAAAAGCGATTTGAGAACATATTTCTTGCAAGTAATGAGAAACCTGTGGTATAGGCAATTAAATAGAATAGACAATACGGAAATAATTTCACACACACGGCTATTCAGTTTTCTGATGAAAGTTTGAGAATTTTTTAGTATCAACCAAGTCCTCCAAATGAAAAGACATCGACAATTCAAAAAATGGTGCCAAATGCTGTCTTCGACATTATTTCTTGACTCGAACCTACATGGGGAACGGTTACCACTATTGGCGACTGTATATTGCGGCATTTGGCGTCGTCTCTTTATTTGACGGAATTGTTCGACGTTATCATAAACACCATTTAGATGGTAAAGTACTCGAAGTGACTCGTTTAATGTTCCAAGTGCATTATGTTTAAGCAAAGTACACTTCGCGTGCACGATGGGCACTAAGCTTTAAATTATACAAATTAGTAATTTGATTAAGTCAACGAGAGAATTTAGTAGCCATCAATGTTTGGATTCCAAAAGCAAACTCTCTCGTGCTAGATATATCAGTTGGTAATTCAAAATTGTGAAATGCCAATGCTCTAGTTCATCTAGATGAACGTTTTTAAAATCAAGACTTCAAATTAGATTCCAAAGTCTTGGAAACGAGGAGTGAAAAGTTGATGCATTTCAGTTAAATATTCGTATGTAAAAATAGTAACGGTTCTATTCGGCAAGAATCTAATTTATTTTATATGGAATTAATCTTGCTGTGTGTTCCTGGCTAAAAAAAACCTTTCTTGTAGGTTCTTGTGAGGATATGGCGCTTCTATCAGTATCGAAAACGCAGAGAGGCCTTAGAAGGACCGTTGGACCCATATGAAGTTTTAACTTTTGAAAATTATTTGCGGCGCCTCCTCTTTCTCAATCCCAGTAGCTGTTCAACTAGCAGAGATATTACAAGGGATATAACACAGTTAAATGAAATCCTGCAATCCCTACAATCCCAACAACATGCGCATTAACAGTAGCGAAAAACATGTGGAGTGGAATAAAAGACTTTGAAGTTTTTAAATGATTATGACAAAAAAATGTCTATTTTTATTAGTGACATTTATTGCTTATTCGTTACTGTGAATAAAGTTTTTTTATACACTGGAGTGTTCTTCCTTCTGCGTCCTAGATTCGAGCTATAATTTTCTTTATATATGCACAGTAGTGCCATAAGTACAAATACAACTATAAAGGATTTTTAAAAAATTGTAACGAAAAGTATATGCAAACCTTAGTTATTTAATTGCGCCTTTTATTTAAAGTCGTCACATTTTGAATTTGCATGGGCCTTGAGTCACTTTGACAAATCACCTATTGAGGTAAGCATTAACTCTATGGAAGTTCCCATCACTACTTTCGTTAAAAAAAACTTAACTATTGGGATACACACTTTTGTCTCCAGTACTTACACATTTTATAGTCTAGTGGATTTAAATCTGGATTGTTCGGAGGCCAAACTATGAGCTCTGTAAAGTCTGGTACACTCTCAACAACCGCTGGGTCGTCTTCGACTTTTGAGCAGTGTTCAAACTTTCAAACCATTTACATTTTCTAAATTTCAAAAAATTTACATTTAGAGGCTATTGAATCTGAGATAGTGTCTTGATACACTTTTTCAGTGATTTTCAACCCTTTCCCGCAATAATTAATCTCTGACAATACTTCATAGCTGTGACCACACCAAGCTATTACGGAATCCGTATGAACACTTTGCTCGCATTTTTTCTTTCAGCTTCTTAAGCACTTATTAGGTAAACAGTCATTCCTAGGGTTGAAAGTTTCTTTAGTGTCAAATTTTCTCGTCGGCAAACACGAATCATCTGTGGCTGTTGGCTTTGCTACAGTGCTTTTGCTGTAGCAACCTCTGGCACATTAATCCTGTTCTGAGTGCAGACGACCGCTTTCAGTACAGTAAGCAATTTGCTTTGCCTCATCGATTCAATAAATAGCCTCTTAATGTCTAAATGTTCAAGAGCCTTAAAAATCACCTACAGGTTTTAAGATGCAGAGAAACATCTGCTACATGTTTCTGTTCAAAGTGTTAAAGCTCCCATTTAGAACAACATACAAGGAAAAACATTTATCTGAAAAATATTGCAGACCATCTCCAACAAGAAAATTTAAAATAGAAGACTAGGTATATTTGTCTCGTTTAGGATTTTTATTCGGAAACATAAACGATGCTATTGATGTCCATACCACAGAATCTTTCTCGTTCTTTGTTCTGCTTCAAGAGTTCCCAGAGTTTAATTTTTTTAAAAATCACGGAATATAGAATGTGTATTTGTACTCTTTCTGCAAAGTTAACTCTACATGTCTTCTAAAATTTCTCTTCGTAGATGAATGGACAGATAATTTAAAATCGCATAGATATACACTTTATAAAGAAATTCAAAGACTATTGGTGATGGACCTCGTAATTATGAGTCTCTTTCAAAAATCATATAGGAAAGGTTACAAAAATGTGGTAGTTCTGAATGGTAAATTTAAATTCTTCAAAGGAAAATGATGCACACCATTTTTATAAATATCTAATTTATTACTTAAAGTCCTCTTTTCCTTCCTTGGAGTATTTATTATCTCTTGGCTAGTATGCGACATGATCGAAAGTATTCAAGTGACCATTCCTCACTCCCATGTGATTTAATGCCTTTAATAAATACGGTTAACGTGCCCTTTTTGGATTCCATTAAGGATCTATACTTAATTTAGCCCTTTTTTGTCAACAAATAACGTCATGCCCTTCAGCTTGCATCTAGATAAGATATGTATTTTCAACAATTATTTTGCGTAATTACTAGTATTGGATAGGTTTTGGGTTCTGTTTGGCTATATTTGACCCTAGCTTTAGAAAAACCAATCCTTTTTTAAATTCTAGTATTCTCAAATGAATATCGGTACTTTAATATACGCTAAGCCAGTCATCTTTAAACTCTTCTACGGAGCACTGCCCAGCACCACTAAAGACCCACCATGCACGAAACGATGCACGTTAAATCTGTCGAGACATCAAAAGTCATTCTGCTGGTGTGGTAGTTAGGAGAGGGGTTGCCATCTCGGGTGTCGTCCTCGTCACTTGACCATGGTTCAAAATAACGAGGTTCGTCGCCAAAAGCCCTCGTGTAGCTGTGTGTGAAAGGTGTGATGCTAATATTCACTCGCTCCACGGAGCCCTGGGGTTCCACAACGCATAGCCGGGGTTCTCAACGAATCGCAAAGGATCGAAAAGAAGTTTATGAATGTGTATACAAAACGAATTCAAGTTATCTTATGAAGTTTGTATAACTACAAATCCCAGTTATTAAAATTGAAAACTTTATTTATACACAATAACTTGATTTTGCAATACGTATTTAGCTTTTATTATAATATATGAAGAGAAGATAAAAATGTGTGGGAAGGACGTGCAACCACCAGGGACGTCTTAAGGCCTGGGCCAACTGAGCCCTGGCCCAGGGCCTCGACCAAAATAGGGCCTCGTCTCTTTCTAGACTCGGCTGTAATAAGATAATGGTTCGAATAATTTCAACGGTCAAATATTTTTCCGCTTGTATTCTCCGAAAAACTGGGAATTCCGGACAATATCTCAACTGGCTACATCTGAGGACCATAGTTTGGCCTAGACCTACCACCATACACCATCATTACTCCTCCAGTCAAAAGCTGCCGGTCGAGCCGGTTTGTGTGGTTGTAAGTCGTGTACATTTATTTGTTTCGGGCTATTGTTTGTACAAGTATTTGACAAAGTATGCTATGCACTGTAATTTAAGGGTTGTATGTGGGATCCACATTTGCGTAAGGGTCAAGGGCAGGGGCGTAGAAACCACCGTATCAAAGATACAGGAGCACAACATGTGTAAGCAAAAAAATCGTAAAGTATTAAGGGGCCCCTAACAAGAGACCCCCATAAATTTTTAATACAGGACCCTTTTAGAACTAGCTACACAAGTGACCCAGGATATACTTTTGCGTAGATGCCCAGGGCCTCAAGAAGTCTTAAGACGTTTCTGGCCAGCACACTGGTCGGCTAACCTGTGAGCTTACCTCGATGAACATCTATCTCCTTCACCGATGGATTGGACGAATAGTGGACTACAACATACCACTTATCTAGTGACCACCTATAAATCCTCACTTAAAGCTTCATGATTCCTTCCTGTGGGAGTACATAAGAGACAAGGCATTCATTTGTCCGTTCTCTTCCTGTTGATCTAGCGGAGCTGAAGCATCGTATTGTAAAAGTTATCGATGAACGATTCAGATGCCTTACTCGAGTTTGGGCAGCAATGAATTACCAGCTCAATGTGAGTCGTGCGACTAAGGGCTCACACATAGAACTTCTATGACTGTCTCTAACAAAACTCTAAATAATCCCCTACAATTCTGTTATAAGTAACATATATCTTAAACTGTTCTTAATGTATAGTGCATTGAAACTACATACAGTAGAACGTCGTTTATCCGGATCAATTGGGACCGGACACCGTTCGTATACGCGATTGTTCGGATAACCGAATGTTATCCATGCAGTATATGAAACTGGACACTATAAAAATATTGAAAATCATCACATGCGGGTAACATGCTTAAAAAAAAAGCAAAATGGGTGCAAAATGTCGCAATTTTACCTTTATTGTGGAAAACAATCGCTTATTTTTCGCTGTACTGTTGTACACCTTCGTTTTTTCGCTGCAAGGTCTCTGATTCTCTTCAGCAGCAGTAGTTGAGTAGAACAGCACTCAGATTGTTCGTACTACTCCATAGCTGTCTCTAACGCAGAAACGCGTCAGCATTCGATGGACCCTTTTTACTTTCGTTGTTATTGTCCTCGTCTTCATCCGTTTGATCGTCAATAGGGTCGGATTCTTCTTGCACGGAAGTCACAATCTCGTCATCATTTAGCATTTGAAATCCACAGTCTTTTGCATCGTATGCCATCCAGGTTTCTGCATCTTCTTCGTCGCATTCTTGAAGTCCTGGGATAGATTGGACAAAATCGGTGTAATCTCTTCCCTGTGGTCGTCATTGAAGTCTTTTTCACTTTCTTAATCTGACCACAACTGACCATTTTGCAGGCTCTGTCTTTCGAGCATGTCTTCAGCTAACATGTAGCAGGCGTCCCCTTCATATTGAGCTTTTCAGCAAAAGCAGCACTACTGTCACTTTTTTCCCCCTTCAATTTTTGGTCACACGCGAAGCAGCTGTTGAGCATTGCACTGTTCGAAAACATATACAGTACATACAGTTGACAAAAAAAAAAAAAAACTAGTCCAGATATTTGACGTTCCGAATAATAAACGTTCGGATAAATGACGTTCTACTGTATTTTATGATTTACCCTATATAAATTTCCTGAAAGTTCAACTAGCTAAAAAGGGACAGGCAATTAGTGTGCAAGCGGCATTTGTTCAGAAAACGTTTGATAATAAAGTAACATTTATTTTTAATTATGAATTCGTTTAATCTTTATTTTTTTATTAGCTTAGAAGCTACAAATTTCATCTAATTTGGAAATTTTTAAAAGAAATTTTTTTTGAAATAAAAATACAATCAAGAATTAATTTTTAAAACCAGTATCTTATTTAAAAAGTTTGAAGTACTTTCAGTGTTTTTAGTTTGGTAGCTTAAGAAAGAAAAGCCGCTGAACAAAGCCTTGATACTGCCGTAAATTGAATTGTGTGCAATGATCAGCATAGTATTTTAAGAATTCATCACATTATTTGTAATGGGGAAATAATTCTTAACGGTACTATATACGAAGGTTTATAAGCATAAATTTACATTAAGAATGAGCGATGCCTTAAATATCCAAAACATTTACAACAGTTTTTATCCTGGTTTTATGTTTATCATTGATGGGTTTTTTAATACTAAAAGAGGATGAAAAAGATAATTTTATGTATACACAATTGTGATGATATATAAAAATCGATATTATAAATAAACTTTTTTTTCCTGAAAAATTTAATATTATCCAGTCTTTTCTCCTTTCTCAAAAATAATCCTAATTTTTATTTAATTCTAAATATTCTATGTTATCTGAAACTATTAGTCTTCTGATCATAATAAGGCATTAATTTAGTTAACACATAGTGCAAAAGGAAAGTTGCAGCTCTACATCGATAGATGGCGCTAAGCTCTAATATAGAATGAAACTGATTTATATATTTTCGTCTGTGTTAGAACCGAATTCTATCTTGGTATTTATTGATAGCTTCGAAATTTTTGACTATAAATAAATTTCGTCAACACATGCTGGTTTCAAGACCTAGTCTAGAATTCAAAAAGAACCCAAAAAACCGTACATATATTTTTTTATTCCTTTAAAATTATTTTTAGTCGATGAGTTTTGGATTTATTTTTCCCCTGCCTTCAAAAAAAAAAAAAAAAACGACCGTAAGAAAAGTTTTAATAATTTTAGGAACAAAAAGTAATCATTCAAGGAAAATTTAATTTACGGTCAAACTGAATATTCTGTACATTTGAGAGAGGAAAAAAAATAATTTTTAATGCTATTTCGAATCTTTAAAATATATGCTCGTTGAGCAAAAAGAGACAAGAGTAGCGATTCCACGGTATTTTTGTTAAATTTTGAACATTTGAAAATAACATTATATATATATATATATATAATGCATCACAATCCTGCTATTTTTTTAAAAAAGTAATCTTTTCGAAATATCTTTTTATTTTTAGAAGTTACATAAAGAACGCATTACGAATTTTGTAACTAGTTTTCAAAACAATCAAAACATATTTTTAATGACTATAAATGATAGAAATTTACCAAACGATTTCTTTGGTAAGTTTGTTTTTTTTCTGTTAATTTTAAGTTTGTTTATTTGTTTGATTGTTTTTCATTTAACGTAGAGACGGCTGTGTGGAACTTTAAATATTTTTTACATATTATTTTTTTTTAATTTTTCTAATAGTAATTTACCATTTATTTTCCCCCGAATAAACTAAATATTATTAATATATATTAAAGTGTTTTACACGAACATATCCTTAATCGATGCAAGGTAACGAGAAATAAAAGTTTTGGAAAAAAAAATTTGACTAACATGTTTACCGAAGAAGATTTATTATTCTTTTAGTAAAGAAAAAAATTAGGTACTCCGCTTTTTTTCTGATTTTAAAACACACAGTAACAAAACTAGATTTAAAATACATGGAGTATTGTGTATTTTTTTGCAGTATCTTGAATTTAAATGCAAAGTAGTATCTAAAAGAAAACTTATTACTTCTAAACTCTCTTCGGTTACATTAAAACTAGATGAATTTTATTAAATCCTCTCTTTATTATAAACACAGAGATTTTGTTGTAATATTTCAAAGATTCTCTCTCTCTCTCAATTTCTCATTATTTATATTTTTACTCATTTCTGATATTTCTCGCCATCGATTCATTTGTTGACACTGATTCTATAAAATGAAGTACATTATTTATTTTTTCAAGAAAAAATATTTAACGGTCGTATTAACTTTTAATTTTTTTCACTCAAAAATTTGATTGTAAGCCTTAACAGTTTTACCATAAAATGTGTTACATTTATTTTCTTATCAATCTCTACATTAAGGTATCCGACTAAGCTAAAATTGTAAATTTTGCTAAAATTAACAAAACTTTTTTAATGATTTTATTTTATAGGCCATCTTATAAGCTTAATAAAAATACCCAGTTTATTATTTTCCGTTCACTAGAACAAAAAACTACAAATGTTTTAGCAAAAGCAGATGCCGTTACTTTAAGCAAGATATGTCATACTTTAAAACGCGTTTTACTCGAAATGTGTTGTTGTTTTTTATTCCAAACGCGGACAGCGATTGCTAAAAAAAGTTTTGAAAATAATTAAATGAATTTTTTTTTGTTTGTGTGTTCTGTATAATATAGTAGAAGTGTTTTATAGTTTTTATAGTAGAAGTGACTTATCAATCACTGTTTTATTGCAAAATTTACGGTGTCTTATGTGAATATAATCACTGTTTTTTCAAGCAATTTCATATAATAACTAAGATAAAGTGCTGTAGTTTTTGTAAAAATTAAAATATCTTTTATCCTGAAGTTTATATCAAAAATGAATTACATAACACATAAGAATCGGAAAAATTTAAAATTTGTTCATCAACTTTTGGTACAAAATGGGCTCCATTTATGGTATTTTTTGTAAAATTTACCAATTTTTCCCATTTTAGTAATAATAATTCCTCTTTCTCTTAATTTTTCTTAAAATGTACTAAACGAATCTAAAAACCACAAAAAATCCCAATATCTAAATTTTTTAAAAAAAAAAGGTTGTCGCAAGTAGTCGGATACCTTAAGAAGATAAACATCAAGTGCTTCTTCATCTAAAATGATATCATTAGATGTCCAATAATATGCTTTAAGATAACTTAGTCAGTTTATTCTTCGACGGAACGGAACGGATTCGATGCAAAAACAAATGAATCACCCATACAAAATTATACGTTGAATCATATCCGGTCAATGGATGTTTAGACGGATGCGGGAATGCTTCGCTATAAACAGAGCCCTTTCAATCCCTTCCCCCATATACAATTACAAACGCGGACCGTGGAATCCACAAACCTGGTCTTAATCTGATTATATTTTTGGTGTGCGACAGCTCATGGTTTTAGATTCATGTCGCCAAAGAAAATTGCAGAGATTCCGCCAAGTTGGCGACAATCACTTTTGAAATCAAAATCTTTAATAGAATTCAAAGTAGGCTATATTTTATACTTAAAAATAAGAACAAATATCAAATCTACTTTAGTAGCTTAAAAAATGTTTTAGCTATGTATTTTGAAAATGCTTGATATTTAAGTAACCTCATATCTAGGGTGGTAGTCGAAACACAAATGTGCCATTCTATTTGTGAAGTTGAATGATTTAGATACGAATCTAAATGTTGTCGCGTTGTACCGCAAGGTTTTATAATGTTTTATTTGCCCGCATCCTATACATGCTCAATATTTTGAGTATAAGCACCAGCAGGGACGTCTTAAGACTTCTTGAGGCCCTGGGCCCCTACACAAATGTAAGCCCCATCTATGATCCTTAACAGTGCATAGCATACGTTGTCAAATACTCCTACAAACAATAACCTGAAACAAATATATGTAACCGGCTCAACCAACTGCCGCCTTTTTACGGCATGAGTAATGACGATGTATGGTGGTAGGCGTAGTCCTGTACATGGACTATGGTCATCACATGTAGCCAGTTGACATATTATCCGAAATTCCCAGTTTCTTGGAGAATACAACTGGAAATAACATTTGACCGTGGAAATTATTCAAATTATAATTTTATTAAGGTTTAGTCGAGAACGGCGAGGCCCTGGGCCCAGTTGGCCCACACCTTAAGACGTCCCTGAGCACCAGATTGATATAGTGATGATTAACTTTTAATGAAATTTTTGTATTCTACAGTATTCTTCTCATTCAATAAGCCGTGGACTGGACGTGAGGGTGGTTGTTTCCCGAGGGATCGGATTGTAGCTCTAGACCCTCTTCGGGTGAGCTTGGTTCTTCTGAGCATTCATCATCATCTCATTCAATAAGAGAGTGTATCTTCCATACATTTTATTTTAATTCCACTAAAGACCCGCCACGTAGAGCTCAATATCCTCACGTTGGCTTACTGTGAAAGTTTGGAGAGCGGAGTTCAGGCTTAAGTGTCATCTTCTTCCCTCGATCGTATTCAAAATTTTGAGAATAATTACCCTCGTGCAGCTATACAAAATGATGCTTATGACACAATAAAATGGAATGGAATCATACCGTATACAACAGGGGTCAGCAACCTTTTAGCTGTGGCGTGCCAAACCAATCTACCAATATAATTCAGAGTGCCACACAGTAGAAAATTTTTGAAACAATTCGATTCCCGTGGTAATGCATGCAGAGTTAGGGAATAGAGGTCAATAATATAGATTTACAGTTTTATTATACATTAATTTTGCCTCATATAAAGGTATTTATTAACATAAAAATAAACTGCAGAAAATATAATTATTTCTTCAATAACAAATTTTAAAATTAAAATTGTACATATATTTATGTATATTGTACTAATAAATTGTGTATTTTTAAACATATTTATTAAAATAAGAAATAAACATTAAATATATGTATTTCCCCTCATTACAGTTAAATAAAGATAAATAAAAATTTGAATGCGAATCTAATGCTAGCACCGTTCTACTTTTATACCGCAAAATCAGGAGTATAATGTGTGCTTTCAATTTGACAAGGTTCTGGATATGTAATTGTTAAACAATTTCTTTGCTGACTCGAAATACTTTTTATGAGGAAATGTTTTTTTACTTAGATATGTAGAACCCAAAGCGGAAAGCAGAGTACATGCAGTTTTCTCTCTTCAAATAATTAAATCTCTGCAACAATCATACTCAACAGTTGACAAAATAGCTGTACATTTATCTATAGAGCGATCTTTCAGAATTTTTTCGTAATTCCATAAATGTCCATAATTCTGAAGATGTTTGTCAAGTAAGTTCCATTACCAATTTATCAACTCCCATTCACTCAATAATGGACAAATTTATAGTGCAGTGCAGCGTGCCACTGAGAATTGTACTGCGTGCCATAGGTTGCCGACCCCTGGTATACAAGGTAAGTATTTCTGTCTTTTGTTCATCGGAGATGCTACAAAAGTACCGAAGTTGTTCATTTAGTATATCAATTTATTGTTTAATTAAGGTAAAGGAGCTTCAGATTTATTTCTCGAGATATTTATTTAACGTTGAATGAAGTTCTTGATTTTTCTCGCTGTAAAATTCCTCTGAAGTAATAATAAAACTCGAGTAACTCTATTGAGAATTGGAATGAGAAAAAATAGGCACAAAAAGAGAAAGAACTAACAAGAACAAGGCGATTTGTACTGCAGTTGCTATTTGCGCAAAACAGCTTCTATCGCTGTTAAATATTACTGATAAATTCTTATATTACGTTCATTCAATAATAAAAATATTTTGTAAGAGATTAGTACAGGAATATTGTTAATTTTTAAATTTACTAGATTAGAAGCTCTTGAGCTTTTTGTTATGAAGGTATTATTAGCAGTTGAAGAGGTCAACATTAGCTATCATAATCAAACTATTATTAGCTGTTAAAAAGTTTAACTTTACATCAACAGTTATACTAATTATGTCGTTCGCATAACGATTTTTAAAAAGTATCAAACTTGCGGGCAAAGAAATTTCAATTGCAAGGTACTCGTGCTTTTTTTTTAATTTTATTTTCTTTTTTCATAATGTTCGTATACTTTTAAAATATTTGTACCAAGTATAATGTACACGTGTATGTTAATACTGTGAAAAGTGTCGATAAAAAGAGCTATTCTAGATTCAATTATCTTACAATAAATTCTTTTCGAAACTATGTACTATAAAACGTAATAACGTATCTCTGGTTATCATTTTTGAGAGTGATAAAATCCACCTTCAGTAATGGTTCCTGGAATTATTTTCTGTTTTGATCTTTTGTGTCAGGGACTTTAATCGGTAATGTTTTGAATATGATAATATTGTTTATATTCATACATATTTATTATTTGGTTTAACTTTTCCAACTCGCGTCCCACATCTTGACTTATAAATATTAGTTGTTGCTAAGGTTTCTGTTATGGATTAAATTTTCCAAACAAGTTGTCGATATATGTGTTCTAAATCAGAGAAATTTTATTGGCCATCTTTGAAAATTCTTGATAGTTTTCAAAGATATTCTCAGTAAGAAAGTTTTAGTGAGCCAGTGGTTTTTCAGTTTTCTAAAAATTCATTACATTGTGGTATATCTCCATAGCGTACTTTCTATAAATAGTATAATCTCATAGCGCACTTCATATAAATAGTATATCTCATTTTCAGATTTAAAAAAAAACATTTTGTTATTCTAAAGTAAATTTGTTTGATATTATTCATCAAAGTATTAATAGTAAATAACATTTTTTGAAGTCATTATTTATTAAAAAATTAATTGCTATCGTTTTTAGTTAAGGCTGTATTCGCAAATGTTACAAAATAGAATACGTTTTTTTCTGAATTGAAAATGTTCCAATATTAATAAAACATTCTAATTTAATCATTCTGTAGGATGAATCCTATTTATACAAATTTTTTGGCTTAAATCAATCATTTTTCTTTATGTAAAATAAATGTTTCATAGCTCTGTTTTTTATGATTAATGGATATTTAATTTTATCAGCTAAAAAGCTGAGAATAACTTATTTACAAAATATTAAGAATTATAACGATTCAGTATGTTCAACACATTTGTTTCTTCAGCGAAGTTATTTCAGTAGTCGAGCATTTCCTTATCTGAAAATATATTTTGAGTCCACAACATGAGACGAATACTTGACTCTGTTGCCTTTTTTTTTCTCGAAAAATCCATTATGTAACCTTACAAGCCATTGACGTAACCCTAGGGCAGTGTTTCCCAAACTTTTGACATATGTGTACCCCTTCTATAATTTTCGTAACATTGAGTACCCCTCGTCAAAAAATGGATGTATTTTAATAACAATCAAAATATATTTATCTTTTGTTTTTGTGGCGTAAGCTAAATAATAAGAAAAGATAAATAAAATTATTCATAATAAAATATAAGTAAAAGTTATATTATAAATTACAATAATTTACTTAGATTAATGAGAAGAATGAAATTGTTTGTGCTGAGATGACAGATCGTCCTAATATGGTTCCCTGATTGTTAATTTTAATATTAGATGCAGTTCCATGCCCAATAGTCTGTTCCTTTTTTTAACTTAATGTCTACAAATGCTGATAAAGTAACTTCACATATATATGAAGTTAGAAATGGCAAGATCAGAACTTTTTCTATCAAAACCAGAAACATATGTTGCATTTGTAAAGGGAAGGATGCTTTAAAATACACTCCTTATATTTATTTTTCAAGAATAAATCTGAGAAGCAAATTCCAACGAATGCTTTTCTTCCGTATGCCACAAATCTTCTGGTAAAGATGTTGTTTTACACGGATATCTTACCCTTTCAATATTTTTGCTTGAGGGAAATGGTTTTACAAGCCCACGTTCAAACTTTATAAATGCCGTGTGATGCATTCTGGTGTATCAGCATATCAATATTAGTAATCGAACTTGTTATAAGCTCATGAAGAGAGGGAAACAGGTCTACTACATTACCAACATTCTTTAGCCGTTCCAACAAATACCAGTGTGACATGTACCCCTGGGGGTACGTGTACCACAGTTTACGAAGCAATGACCTAGGAATACATGTGCCACCACAAGGGATCTGTTAAACTAAGAAAATGTCCACATTCTTTAAACAAGCTCCTTCTGTGAACTTCTCCAAACTTCAAACAAATCCAATCACCTGTATCGAAATAAGACACGGTTCTTCCTTCACCTGGTCATACTTCCAACAAAACGCCTGCTGCAGCAGTGGTACACAAATAGTCTTAAAAACTTCAGTTTATGTCCCAGCTTGCTTTTACCTGAAGGGTGAAAAGTCAAGAAGGTGGGGGGCAGGTGGTCAACTAACCTCAAAAGGAGGCGTTTACCCTCTTTTGTTAACCTCCTTTGGAAACCATTTATCGAAACCATTGTTGGCTTTGAATTTCAAATGATGGATAGCGAAGTTTCTATTACATTAGTATTTTGAGCTGGGGTTCAGATTTTCATTCAACAATATCACATTAGGGAAAATGTGCTTTTATTATTGTTATTATTATAGGAGTCGGATTTCCGTTCTTTCGATTCTGTGCAAATGTGTACTTTTATACATTATAGTGATGGATAAGTTTTTTTTTTTTTACCTTAAAATATTTGTTCCTAAGAAAACTGGGTTGATGAAACAAATACCAGGAAAAAATTTCTGTTTTTCATGCTACCTGCCTCATTTTGATTATTATTTTTTTTTTCGTTTGAGGCTTTTGATTCTTTTAAATTCTATTTATGGGAAGGTAGTTCAAAAAATTTCCAAATTCCCCAATCATCCCTTTTTGAGTTTTGCCTCTTTGATTATCTCTACGTTCTGATTATATTATTGATTTTTAATGAATATTAATATTATTTCTGATTCTTTGTTCAAATCCAGTTTTGGCTAGTCCACATTTTTTTATGTTTGATTATCAATTTCAGCAAATCTTAAATATTTTCTATTCATTTTTCTATTGCAGTCGGACCTCCATTTGGGGCTGAATTTTCTGTTCGTTAGTTCGGGGTTATTCGTTATATCAGTGTCCAAACAAAATACAAAAAAAATGCGCTTACCTTTTGGAAATTTTATATGCAACAACACAAAAAATGTTCATAATTAGAAACTACTTACTTTTTATTTAATAGATAAAAATTCTATTTCTGAATTATTACTCAATATTTAATTGGAAACTGTAAAATACTGGCTAATAGATGCTTCACTATTTTTTTCATTCCTGACTCGAAAGTGTTCTTTCTCGACTTTATGCTGAAAAGAAAGTACTGCATTATTTACGTCCTGCTGTACAAGAGAGAGGTATGTTTTTACAGTGTCCTAATAATGTAAAACATTAGAAAATGTAACAGTTTTGTAGGAGCTTCATTATTTCTACATTAGAATCGCTATCCATTGGCTCCGAGAAATCAACAACTTCCTCAACTTCAGTGGCATAGATAGGCAGTCCGTCATCAAATGCAACACACTCGTTTTAATCTTAAAATATATTTTGCGTTGAGGAGTGGGATGGAAAAAAAAGGAATTTCCTATCCTATTCAAAACTCACGCGATAGGTTACACTTATGACTCATCCACACCAGTGAAGTCAAAAACGGTATTTACCCTTTCCAAATGAAATTTGCTGCTTACAAGAAGTTTTTTTCTGTTGCATACAAAAAAGTTTTGTCATTTGAGAAAACATCCAATTTTTTCTAATACAAACTAATAAAAAAAATTTCCAGTGGCTGAAATAATTATTTAATTTGGGTTTATTATTCGTTAAATAGATGCTTTTGCCTTCATTTTACTAGTAGTTATCCAAAGTTTAAAGGAATTACCAAAATTGCTTATGGATCTTAATCTAAATCCCTTGGGAATGCTGAGAGGTCCACGGAAAGATAAAATTGTTTTGTGCAGGTTTGCATAGGAACAGAACCTCGTTGCTGCATGCAATAACTTACGTAAATATGGAAATATAAAAGTCACGAAATTCGCTTTTATATAATTTAATGTTACATTAAATTTTTGATATCTAAAAACGTTTTATGATTCTTTTAATAATTTCGGTTATAAAAAAACTCAAAATTCGAAACCCCTTGACCATTTGAGCCTTGATATGACCATCAATTAACTGATTTTAAGGCAATGCGATTCTGTAACAAGGAATACTGACACTCTTTAAAAGTATTTAACTTTTATCAACAGTTTAATATTAAGGACAGTCATAAATAAATGCAAAATATTTGTGTAATAAATCAGAGTAATAAATTCAAAATAATTTAAAAAATGGCTTCTATGTACATCTACTACTGACGACGAGTATCAATCCATGACATGTTCAGAAAGCTTGATTTCCATCTTCTTCAGACATTTGGTCAGTCTAATCACCTTCAGGAACTTGAAAGGCAAGTATCCGCATATATAGCTAGCAACAGATAAAGTTTCGTCTGTATCAATAGGTGAGTCAGATGCCTCTGGACGTTTTCGGAACAGATAAAAGAGAAGCACCGTATAAAGAACCTACAAAGAGCATTTATAAATAAGATGATATAAAACAGTCTGTATAGTTAAATATTGTGATTAAAGTAATCGAAAACACAACTTGCTTGATTGATTTACAGTGACTCAAGCAATTGAGAGTACACCTTACATTTACTTAACTTTCAATATAAGTAATACATTACTAAGAAATGCAAACAGGTTATTTATTTATTTACTTACGCATAACAAATGATTTAATTTAAAGTAAAATAAAGCAAAGTAAATGAAAAACTTCCAAATCGAAATCATTCAGAAGCATTTTAAATAAACATAAGCAGATTTTTTACTTAAAAAAAAAACTGAGAAAACACCAATGAAATTTTTGTAATACCTCATCCAAAAAGGAAGTGTTAATACTTAGTTGCATGTCCTTTGGCTTTTATAATAGTCCCAGAACGTCGTGGTACCGATTAGTCTAACTTTTGTGTGGTATCTGTGAAGATATTTTACACCCCTTCTTCCTGCAACACTCGGTTTAAGCGGATTTTGTTTCCAATTTTACGTTTTAGGACAGCTATTTCAAATGTGACCCACACATTTTCAATGACATGGATGTCGGAGGATTGTAATAGAGTTTGAGTTGGGATCCACTCAAGGTATCCAACTACCCTAAAACTGTGAATTTCGCCAAAAATTTACAATTTTTTTTAATAATTTTATTTTATGGGCCATCTTATTAGCTTTATAAAAATACCAAGTTTATTATTTTCCGCTCACTAGAATAAAAACTGCAAGTGTTTTAACAAGCAGATGCCATTATTTAAAGCAAGATGTCATACTCTTTAAAACGCGGTTTACTCGAAATGCGATTTTTTGAAAATGCTCAAACGGGGACAGCGATTGCTCAAAAAGTTATGTAAATAATGAACTGAAATTTTTTCTGTAAGTTCTGTATAATAGTAGAATGGTTTTAACCTTCAGATTTATCAATCACTCTTTTATAACTAAATTTACAGTCCCTTATGTGAATATAATCACTGTATTTTTAAGCATTTTCATATAGTAACCGAGATAAAGTGCTCTAGTTTTTGTAAAAAAGAAAGTATCTCTTATCCTGAAGGTCATTTCAAAATTGAATAATATAGCAACATATTAGATTGAAAAAATTGAAATTTTATTCATAAACTTTTGGTGCAGAATGGGCCGCGTTTATGCTATTTTTTGTCAATTTTTACCCATTTTAGTAATATAATAATTTCTTTTTCTCTTAATTTTAGCACATTTTTCTTAAATGCACTAAACAAATCTAAAAATAACAAAAAAATCCCCATATCTCTTTTTTTTTAAATAAAAAGTTGTCGCAACCAGTCGGATACCTTAAAGATGAAAAAAATATTGTATTCTTAGATAAACAAATTATTCACAAAATACTTCATCACAACTAAAATTCCATTTGAATTGAAATTGGTTAAAATGGTTCATTTTACATATTGTTAATTTTTAAAAACATCTTGTTTTATTTTCCTGTGCAAATTTTGTTTAAGAATTTCGCAAGATATCCTGCACAAATCCCTATGAAACTAATCTACAAATATATATACTTCTGATATCTGCAAAAATAACTCCTGCTCCGAAGCAAAGGCATGGATAAGAAAAATCAGATAATTCTGCAGCGCCTACCTCTCTGACTGGTATTAGAAAGCTTGCATTATTCAGAGATCTATTCCAATATTCAGATATTGCTACAGGGAAGATATGCCGTTATCTGAATATTTTAGGACTTACTGAATACTTCCTTTTGAATATTACGCTGATACACTTCGTACTTTTGCATTCGTACGTTGGACGATATTAAAAACTGAATGCATATGGGAAAAGCAAAACAGTGTATTCCCATGGCATATTTTCTTCGATAACGATGAGTTATGCAGACAGAGAAAGAAACAGAAAAGTGGAACATTGAAGAAAGGAACATATTAAAAAAATATATCATGTTTTGAAATGGAACATATTCTGGCAGTATTTAGCTCACAATTTAACACGACATTATTTTAACGTTAGAGCTAAAAATAAGAGTACTCTTTTTTTCAGGAAGGAAACGGCCTCAAAATTAACGCCAGATTTGTATTTTTTTATTATTTTAGCTAAAAGGAGCACTACGATTATTCTTTTCTTTTAGGTTTATTTATTTGTTTCTGAATTAGTCCGCAAAAGCGTTCACTTAACAATCATCCTCGATTACCCATTAGCCAAATTATAAGAATCGTACTCACAATTATGAAAACAGTTAAGAAATCACGGTGGAAAAAAAAAGATAAATTATTATGCTCAAAACAAAACTCCTCCAAGTTATTTCTAATATAAATGGTTTTTTTACTATGTTATGCAACTTAAATTAATATTATTCATAGTACATTTTTCTAATGAGTACTTTATTTTGATCAAAGCTTATAGTATAGTTTAAAGGGAAA
This sequence comes from Trichonephila clavata, assembly GCA_019973975.1. NCBI lineage: Eukaryota > Metazoa > Arthropoda > Arachnida > Araneae > Nephilidae > Trichonephila > Trichonephila clavata. The sequence continues at coordinate 110,987 of BMAO01038410.1, forward strand.
ATATGAAATATTGATAATAGCTAACTATATTACACTAGTAATGAAAACTAAGAGAATTTACCAATTTGGTTAATTACCTCCAAGAATATGGTTTGATTTCAATGGAAGAAGGTATATGTGATTAGTTTGACATAATATATTTAAAAAAACTATATAGCTTACGCATGATTTTCCGTATTTCTCAGCTCAAAAAAGGTACTGTAAAAGAGCTATCATAACGCAGAACAAAATAGGAGTGGTTCTTACCGTAGAATTTTAGGGTTTTAACAGCGTGGATTCGTATGGGAAATTATACTGTTTACGAGTACCTGTGTAACAGTTGGTTCTGTCCTTCCAGCAACACTATTTTCCAAGTCCCAGTTTATTCGGGGATGGAAAAGATGATTTGCTTTTGACACAAAAACATCTCAAAGAGGATTTTTAAAATTGAAGCGTAGTCAATCCATCAGGTCAATGTACTCAAATTTAGTAGCTCAACAACTCACGAAGGCAGGATTTCTATATCCTTCTCAGTTTTCATGACCTTGGACACTGAGGTGCATGAGATGTTTTGGTCAGCTGGTCAGTCATGACTCGAAACCCCCTGTGTTATGTTCCCAAGCAAGCTTGGCACTCATTTATCGATCCATTGAAGGGATAAAAGGCTGAGTTGGCCTTACCCAGCCCGAGGTTTGTACCCCGAAACCCGTGACGTGGTAGCGGATTACGCTACCGCGTCACAGTAGCGTAAATTTCGATTCACCAGTGCCAAGGGGGTTCGTAGATCTTCTACGCCCTGGGCCCGAAATGAACTTAAATAAGTACAAGCTACCACTCAGCCACTGGAATTTAATGTACTCATTTTCCTTAAATCGTCAACCTGATGAGGGTTATGGGGAAGAGCATTATCATTCACAAAAATTTGGAACTAAGAGCACCTCTTAAAAGCCGTACATGTGGCTCTAAGATTCCATTCCTGTACCTCATAGCAACCACAGAACCTCTATTAAAAGACATGCAGATCTATACGCTTGTCTAACATGAAAACCAAACGTCGAAACTCCTCTGCCACACCAGTCTTTTTGTCGGATGTTGGGATAACAAGTATTGAAAGTAGTTTAGCGTTGTAAACAACTTTCTACTACGTAGAGGTTTAGTCTCAACCTCTACATTGAGAAAGTAGTTTAGCTGTGTATGAATTCATCAAAAGATCTTCTAAGGATGTGTGCTCCAATGAAGTTCTCAGCAACATTCGAAACAAGCTCTTCTAAGCTTAAAAGTAGAATGCAGAAAGCAAGTTTTCTTGCAAACAGACTTCTATCATGTAGCCCTTTGGGAAGCCATAAGCTTTGTAAACTTGTTTCCTGTGCTGGTAGGAAGTTCATGAGACATTTAAGAAGCTGTAGCGTTCAAGTTACACTTAGCTGTAATGGTTGAACATTGATTAATATTAGTAGTCACGGCTATTGGACAACCCTATCCATGACTTTTATCTGTATATTTGATCTGGTTATACTATTTCCATAATTTGCATGCAACGTGGGGCATTTAAGTCTTAAATCTGCACTTTAGACTATCTTGTGTCAAATCTACGACAGTTAAATGCCTGTTTTTAAGTTTCATCAAATTTTAAGCACAAAAAAAAACAAGAAATCTCTAAATTTATTAAATTGTGCGAATAAGAGAAGTGTAGAAATCAGAAAGTGCGCTTATATAGTATTTTCTAAAAAATGTTTGTTACATGCATATGTTTTTATTACGTAATCGAATCCGAAAATTTAAATATTTGCTTATGAAAACCAACTTTACTTTGCGTTGTTTTACAAATTTGACTATATATGCATATGATATCAATTTTGAATACCAGCATGTTATACAAATACATTAAATCCATTGCTTTATCAGTTCGATCCATATACTTGAGCATATGCTATTTATATTAATCATTGATTATTTTAAGCATTAGTTTTATTTTCATTAATTATTAGTTATTTATTCTTAGTATTATAATTCTTTTTTAAGAGATTTCTTTTTCTTAAAAAGACATGTTTATTGTGTTTTTTACAAGTTATTCAAGTATCACCAACAAGCGTTACGTTCATTCCGAGAAAAACGAATAGAACAGATACTCAAACCCCCTATACGTATCCCCAACTGTTAATGAATAAATTTAAGAATTAAATTAATATAGGAGACCTCTCTCTCTCCATTATATATATATATATATATATATATATATACTTTATGTAGAAAAAAATTAAATATTTGCATTCTAACTTCTAGAAAATCAATGAAAATTGCATGTGACTGGCCTTTAAAGGTTTCACCTGGCTTTTTAAGGCTTCATTAAGACTGATTATTCGGTTATAACAAAATAAATCTGAATCAATTTTTTATGTTATATCGTTCAAAATGGTACATCTTTTTTTCCCCTTTGAAGGTTTCCCCTTTAAAAACGTAAGCCTTCACCTGAACAAAGTTTACATAAGAAAGGTCTTTCACATAAAATGCAGCTTCTAAATAGCCGAACTTTCTCAAGAGAGAAAGCTCCCTAGTAGCACCCCCCCTCCCTCATTGATTTTCCAACTACTTGTACTTCTATATATACAAATGCATCTAATCTTTCCCTTTGTTCAACTAAACCAAACAGTTTAGCTACCAGTGGTTCCATAGACCCCCTGTAAACATCAACCTTTAAAGAAGTAGACATACAACTCAAAGAAAAAAATAACATTTGCTATCCCGTTGCCAACTTCCCTCTTCTAATCTTCTTATCCTCTTTTGAAAGCACAGGCATTCCGCCTGTTCAGTGTTTACAGAGGATTGAAAAGAAGTTTGGGATAATATGGGAGGTTTATGGGTAGGTAAGTAAAGGCAGGTGAGGTTATCGTTTGGAGGGCCCAGGCCAACCCCCTAGGCCGCATATTACGCCTTCTATGAGACGGGGGACCATTCAGGGTTACAAAGATTTTTTTTTTTTATTGATATTATATTTTCCCCTGGCCTTGCCTGTGTTTGGCGTAGTTATTACCGTCAATCACAGATAGTGATCAGTATTATATGAAGGTTAAGAGCAGATGTTCCGTATCAGAAAATATCTTTGAACTTCAAAATTTGTCATTTTTATGTGTTACAATTTGATCTTGAAATGTAAAGGGTGAACAAATTTTGATGTTTATGATAATGGCATTTGACTCCAAAATTGTTTTTAAATTTTTGAGTTTATTTTATATTTTAGCTGTGTGTGGGAATGTTAGTTTATAAGTTATTTTAATAATAGTTCTGTCTTTGTTATTTTTTTTTAAAAAGTTCTCAGTAAAATTATTATTTGCTTATTATTTTTTTATTATGGCGATTTCCTTTTCTTCGCTAGACATTTCTCTAATACTTTTCCTACCTTAGAATTACTAACTTAAATAGTGCTGAAAATATATCACAACAGATGAAGATAATTTTAGACTTTCTGAATTTTCTAAAGAAGAATTGAAAATAAAGAAACACTGATAGCCCATTCAAATGAAACACAACATTCAATACAAAGAAAATGTACTTTTCTGATATTATAGAACATTAATGATAATGATTTATTTCTAGAACAATAATGCGTATTGGAATAATAATGCACATTTAGAATTTTATGGTGGGAGCAATTAAAGGGAAGAAACGTTATCCTGTTTGTATTCTACATGAATATGTTATTATAAGCTTTTAATTAAAAACATATTGACGATTATACAATTAATCATTTAATATTTATTTTTCAACACGAACTACAATTAAAGAAAACTATTATTTTATTTTCAAAATTATTTTCACAATTGTGTAATAATTATTACATAATTATTATATAATTATTATGTCATAATTATTTACTAAAATTATTTACATAATTATAAGCAGAAAGATCAATTGGATCTTAACGTGTTATACATCAGATACAAAAACATTCAATATTGTAACATTGTTTTAAAATGTAAAGAAAAATAAACTCGACTTCCATGAAATATAATTGTATTTTACAGATGAATAATTTTCTTTCTTTAACTTAAACAGAAACCTTACAAATGTAACGAAATCAAAGCTTAAACTACTATTTCCGCTATTAATGTGGTGATGATTAAATGTGGTTGTATTATCGGCTGAATAAATTTTTGACAAGCAAATGAATAAATTTAATAGTTTAACATTAGCCCCTTAAGGATTTTTTTAGAAATATTTAACTACGCTAAGTTATGTAGTGTAATTAAAATATTCTACACACTTTAATCAAGCACTGTTATTAAGATCAATTTATCAATATCAAACTCATCGTTAGGATTTTAAATAGTTTTTACATCATCACTGGTTCTAAACTTTCTTTTAAAGATAAAACTTATTCTATTCTGACAGGTATTATTTTGTGATTTCTAAGTATTATAAACCTAATTAAAATAAAAGTTATTCAAAGAAGTAAAGCGTGAAAACTTGAAGATAAGTTATCTTGTGCTTCCTTACCCAAAGATCACTCATTCACTTTTTTAGAAAATTATTTGTCAGTTCAAAATAATAAATTCTCAATTCTTATCATTAATTATTTATTAACTCATTTTGGCGTTGCGAGGAAGTGTCATCTCATCACTTAACCAAGGTTTAAGATTACGAAGCCCTTTGCCAATAGCCCTCATGTTGCTTCATAGTACGACTTTAATCAAAAATCAAAGTCAAATACAAACAGTATAAATTAGAGTACATTTGATGAATACAGCTTTAAGTTTACTCCCAAACACCAAAAAAAAAATGTAATCACATCAGAATTTTTGAATTGTGTGTGGAATGATTCAATGCAGAAATTTCAAAAATAAAAAGCAATTGTCAGCTTCATCTTTTCATTATGATTCAGGATTACTAGTTTAATTAACAATAGCCCATTTTGCAACTATTAGGTCTCGTGAACCAAGCTAAAATGGGGCCTATTATATTTTTAAGAATTATATTCCATACATTTTAAAATCGGCCCTTTTTAATTGCATTTTCTTAAATTGTCATGTAATAAATCCTCTTGAACAAATTGTAATTTACGCTAAAATTTAAAATATCGGTGCTGAGTCAAAAAATTTATTTAATTTTCTTTTAAAAGTTCATTTCGTTAAATTCATCAATTTCACATTTTCAACACACATCCGCTTTATTCAAATTCAGATAAAAATCAAATCCTCTGTTATCATTATCAGCATCACAAATTCTGTTATCATTATCAACGATCAACGGACCGCAGAGCGATGCACGAGCCAAATATTGCATCCCTCAAAGAGGAATAAATCAAGGAGAGCCTAATAATGTACAACACAATAGCTCGTAGGAAACTCTGGAAATTGAACTTCACTTCTTTGCAAAATTTGAGCCATGGGAGCTTCCGAGAGGGGGGCCTTTGGGGAACCCCATGGGGGGTTGGAGGCCCTCAATCGTGCTCTATTAAACTTTTGGACGGGACAAAAGATGGAATCCCCTCTCCCACCGAAATTCTAATCGTGGAGCGACCAGAAATTGAATTAGGATGCTTGAAGGTTTTGCAATGGGGTTGATTGTATTTTTGATCCAATCTGGTGCTTTTTGTCAGTTACGGTTAAATCGTTTTGTAATTATTTTACGTAAATATATAAATGTGAAATGTCTATTCTTTTTCTTTTAATTTGTAGAAAAAAATTTATAAACTTAGTAACCTCCTTTTTTTCTTTAAAAATTAAGTTATATTTATGAAAGAAACTGATCTATATTTTTATTTATATACCCGCAAATCCTAATTCAAGAATTTTGCTTAGAAGCTTTTGATTATTGAAGATAATATTAGCTGTAGGGGTAGTAATCTTGTTTGAGTGTGGTCATGGCTTCAATAGCTAACAATCATAAGCTCAGATTTCTATTTAACCCTTTATAAAGTGACTTTTTTTTCTGGTATTAAAATATTTTGGGGGTTGAGATTGATTGATAAAAAGAAATTTGTTTAGTTTAATACCTAAAAGTATTTCGATTTTTAAGATTCTTTTGAAGGGAGGGGGAAGAGAGTATCTCTTCTAAAGCTCATTGGGAGCTATTTAAAGGTAATCTAATGTTTTGTATAAATTTTTAAAATATGCATGTGTGTGTGTGGGGGGTATTTTTAAAATATAATTTTAAAATATTGAAATCTACAAAAAAAAAAACCCATTATAAATTAGATATATTTTATATTCAGAAAATTTTAAGAATTTATGCATATTATTTTCTACGAAATCTCAGAAAACAGGGGTCACATAGTATGACATTGCGAGCTCTACAAACGTATCTTGTTCTCATGTGCTTCGGCAGAGCGCAAGTGGCAACGTTTATGTTGTTTTGTAAAATTGGTATATCACCACCAACTTTATTGTCAACTTTTATATATCTCATGTCATCTGGAACAGTTTTCTTGTTGTGCTTATGTCTCATTTGAGCTTACGACTTGAAAATTCAGAAATCAGTTGTCGTATTGGCTAAAATAATAGCAGGACACATCATAAGTGGGCAAATGTTTCTCATCAACACATAAAAATTAATCAAGTTAGTAACAGCCTTATAAAAGGTTAATCTACTATTCCGCTGATTTATTTTACTCACGTGTATTAAATCTGAATTAGACTCAAAAAAACTTTGAATACTGTTATGTGGGAATTTAAAAGGTATGCCGCTGCTTTGGGTAACAAATTAATCAACAAATCAGCAAAAGAATATTTACATTTAGAGGATCCGGAACTCTTATAAAACAAATTACAAAAAAATGACTTATCCTAAATTGTAAGAAGAGTACCATGTTCTACGTTTACATTCTTTTTATTTCACATATGACTAAATTTTCTCTCTTTAGTGTTTGCAGCATTATTAAATATTTACTAAAAACCAGGTAACTGGAAACTACACAGAAAGAAAAAATGATAAAATAAACAAACAAAACAACCAAACAAAAACCACAATAATAGGAGAAAAAAAACGTGATACTTTTTAAAGGGGATATCAGAATTGTTCTCACAATACAAGATTCAAGTTTGCATGTATTAAGGAGATATTTATAATTTATTATTCATAAGGTTACAAGAGTGGTGAAATAAATGTGATAAGGACAAATCTGTCCAACTTTAAAAACGAAATTGTATTATTAAAATAAACTATATAAGTGCAAGATTCCGGTCAATATGTATACGTGAATAAACTTATTTAGCCACGAGCAATAACAAATTTAGAAAAACAAATAAAATTAGACAAATGCTAATAAAAAAATTGAACCAGATATTACCATACCTGTGCAATTTTTATTTGATTTTTCCTACGACTTTTTGTAACGAATAACTAAAAAATATTGGTAAATTAGAAATGATACAGTACATAAATATCATATTTGGCGACACTCCAATAAGTTCAAGATTTATGGGGCCCCATTGCGAAAACAGGGTTTTCATGCAGTCTTTGGTCATAATAAATTTCTGCCTTTTTGTAATAAATATTCCTATATAAGTACTATTTATGATAAATATCAGATTTCAACTTCGGATGTTATTGGTATCTGAACATTAAACTGATTTCTAAAATTATATGTAAGGCATTAAATATCTATTAACAACATACATACTATGCTTTTATTTTTCTATTATATAATCCAGGTATTTTCAAACTTGAATAGCTCTTTTGGTTCAAAAAATTTAGTGTGTTTTACTATTCCTTAAAAATATACTTATATAAATCATTCTAATATATAATTGTTTAGTTAAAATCTGTTATTCTATTTCAGTTGATAATATACACACAAAATAGATGTATGTGCTGTGCTACATTATTCTGGACAAAAAAAATGTAAAACATTTTCCAAATAAATGAAATGCATTTAATTAAGAGATAAAAAGTTTTTTATAGTTTATTTCTTTTAAAGAAAGTGCATTATGCATGTTGCAAGAAGGAGAGGAATCTGATAGTAAATAAAATGTTGTCATTTTTAAATGTTTTATACCTTATTTTCTAAACTACAGAAATTTTTGCAGGAATGAGATGATTAATTATATAATAAATTATTCAATTTAATGTATAAATAAGTATAATATCAATGATCTCGTAAAACACCTTGCTTATATTTATTTATTTTTTTATTTTTAGAAAAGAACCAAAAATAATTCTCTAACTGTAAGGCAAGAGTACATATAATAGAACCTCTCTTGCAATTACTCGGTCTAAATAGAGCTTTAAGTAACAAACAAAGAGCATAATTATAATAGACCATAACATCTAATAAAAACAAAAAAATAACAGTTCAAAGCACTCTATTAACAAAAACAATTAACCCGCTATAAACCGGATTACACAAGTAGCCTATAAAATGAGCCAGTACATAGATTAAGATTCTGTACAATAAAAAGGACATGTGATTGTAATAATTACACGAGAAAAATTCAAATCGGTGCATTACTTATATGAGATGTAATAGGTCTAAGACACGAACGTAACAGTCCAAAACTTTATTTACGTTTATTAATTATAAATGTGAAGAGACCCCCCTTTTTTTTGTTCCCTTATGTCTGCTAAGTGAAACCTTTTATAATGGGATTTAGATTAATGCGGATTAACTTAATTTTTACTATCCATCAGGTCTTTGCCGTTACTTCTTCAAATACTAGAACAAATAAAAGCATATAGAGAATTGCCAAAGTACGAGGGTGAGTTGGAAAATAAGTTTCCCTTATTGACTGTGATCAGAGTTGTGTATGAAAGTCAAAACATAGAATGATACATTAAAGATAAGACATATTTTTTTCCACATAAGTACTAAGTACATTGAGACATTTGTGATACCGCTTGATAAACTTTAAAAAGCCCTCCAGGAAAAACTCACGGCTTTGCATATGGAAGAAACGTTTAACGGCTTGTTTGACATCAGCATTGCTTCCAAAGCGCTTTCAGGCGAGATTCTTCTTCAAAGCCGGAAACAGATGAAAGTCACTTGGTGCGAGATTAGGACTGTATGGTGGATGGTGTAGGCACTCTCAACCAAGAATTGCAATATGGTTTTGCGTTGCCATCACCTAGTGTGGTCTCGCATTGTCATCTACCAACACAACACCAGATTTAAGAAGCCCAGGTCATTTTTTCCGAATCGCCTCTTTCAATTTCGACAGGGTGTCACAGTAGCGCTTAACATTGATGGTTCCAACCTCCAAAAAGTCCACGCTAAAGTAAACACTTCTTCCGTATGCAAAGCCCTGAGTTTTCCTGCAGGGTTTTTTGAAGCTTATCAAGCGGTATGGCAAATGTCTCAATGTGCTTGGTGCTTATGTGGAAAAATAAAGTTATATCTTATCTTTAATATCTTATTCTATGCTTTGACTTTCCTACTCAGCTCTGACCACAGTCGACAGGGGAAACTTATTTTCCCAACTCAACCTCGTATAACCACTAGTCACCCTGGGCCCTTATATAAAAGTAGACCTCACCTGTGACCCTTTTAAGAACAGTGTACACAGCATACGTAAATGCTTATATAAACGGTAACATAACAAATAAATATGTGTGACTCACAGTCTCACAAACCGTACGCGACTGCTGCCTTTCGACTACATGAGTATTGATGGTGTATGGTTTTAAGCATAAATGCGAGTGAAGGACAACAAAGTCATCTTGCCTCTGTTGTTAGTAAGCGTATTGGGTGAAATTCCTAGTTTTTTTTTGAGAATATGTCCGGGAAAAAAATGTGACGATTTAAATTATTCGGATCGTCTTATTGACGCCGAATTAAAAACGAGACGAGCCCCCCACCTGGGACTGCACTCAGTTACCCCATGTTTTAAGACGTCCCTGATGATCCCTCTGTTATCTCTTCTATAATATATAAATTCAAATATCTTATATATACTACTGTGTAAATATCTCCCTTTTTTTTCGATCAATCAAATATAAATCAAGTTTAAAAAGAAATTGGTCCTTGTGTCCTGTTTTTGTATTTATTCTATTTTTCCTGTTCATTTGCATTTTTCTCATACTTAATTTTTTTCAAGCATGCGCATTCTTTTAAAAAAAAAAAAAAGATCTAGAATCAATAATAATGAAAATCAGGATCAAAAATATAAAAGCTTTATTTATATTTATTAGAACTTTTTCTTTCAAATGTGTTATGTGAATATGCACAAATGTTTAACCATTCAAACATAAGTCCGCTTACTTTAAAAAAATTTCAGAATAAATATGTTGCCCTTTTTTAACGAATGCAAAACAATCTGGCTTCTTTCCAAAACGCTTCGGTATAAAAGTCAAATCCATATTTTACAAATAAAATTTAGCACTGGTGGCAAAAAAAGCAAAAAAAAAAAATCTTATTTTGCATGTATTTGTACCAAAATATGCGGTAAAAATAACTTATGCATGACAAAAGCATGGAAAGAAATCACGAGACTTAGCTACGTAGAGCCCTTTTTGTGTTTTTGTTGCCAAATCGAAATTAGGCATCTAAGAAAGGAAAAATCATAAATTATATAAATTTTCCTAATTAATAAAATAATTGTATTCCTGTGATAAGATATAGGGTTACTAGAGAGGTAGATATAAAGTTACTTATAGGGGTTCTATTTTTCAAATCAAATTTTGTGAAGTATTAGAATAAAGAAAAATATACAGCTATATACACAGCAAACTTTTCATAAACTTACTAATACAAATTTACCATAATATTAATATATAATTTGATGTAAATGCTACCGCTAAAGCATATAATTCAGTTATTTTCTAGAATATCTAGGTATTTCATGAAATAATTAAATGTATAATAGATTAATACTATCAAACCTTTTACCTAGGTATAGTTATTCTATGAAACAACTTCGTATTTTATTTAAATAACTTATGAGAGACCGTTAAAGTGAGAAATTGCCAATTTTACATTCAAACAAGTCCGCATTTTTATAAACTGATTTTATTTTATTTTGATTTACATCACACTGTGAAATGACACGAGGGCTATTAGTGACGGAAATCGTAATTTTGAACAGTGATTAATTGGCGAGGACAAAGCCTGAGCAAGCCGATATAAATCTTTTTTTTTTCCTCCGTTAACTAAAGAAGATTCCAGAAAATATGAAACCTCCAATTTCTAGATTCTTTATTGACAATATTTTATTAATATCATATCAATAATATTTTAACACAACTCCCCTCTTATAATATACCCTCGAAATTCACTTTTTAACACCCTTTCTTAAACTTCCCTAGTATGTAACGGAATCTTTGAACTCAATTTTTAAAAGATTAAAAAGTCAGATTAATTCAAAATTTTGCTCACTTGTCCAGGACTAATGACAATAAAAATAATTTAATAATTTTGTCCGAATGTACTGATCAGGATCATCAGGATTAACAATTTCCAGTTTTCAGATCCCATCCCGCTGTGGCGACTAATTTCAGATTCCATTTCCAGATTAGGCAACTAATTCCAAATTTGACGACTAAAAGATTAAGTTACAACCATTGACGTCTTAAGGCATGGGCCAACTGGGCTCGGGCCCAGGGCCTCACCCTATGAGGGGGCCTCGTTTCATTCTCAACTCTGTCTTAATAAGATCGATATCCGGATAATTTTAGTGTGGTCAAATATTATTCCCGTACATATTCTCCGAAAAACAGGGAACTTTAAACTGCATGTCAACTGGCAAAAGTGATGAAAGATAATTATTATGTGATGACCGTTATCCATGTCTAGGCTTAGGCCTAATACCATAAACAAGCATTCATTTAGTTGAAATGCGGCCATCGGTCGAGTCGGTTTGTGCCTAGGTTTTTGAGATTGTGTGTTGTGCAGATTTTGTTTCAAATTACAGTTAGAACGAGTATTTCGCAATGCATGCTATGTACTGTCTTCTTTTAAAGATCTCAAGTAGAGTGTACTTTTGTATAGGGGCTCAGGGCCTCAAAAATTCTAAAATTTCTCGGGGCCCAGAGCCTCATAGAGTCTTAAGACGTCCCACGTTACAACTTAGTTCGATTAACTACAACAGAGCATTTTTTTAGGTTTTTTAAACTATAATTTATTTTGCTTGGTGTCCCTTCCTAAATCTCTGTAAACCATAGTTGGAAAATGTTGTTGTATATATAACGCAAGTAGTTCAAATCTAAAGCAATACTACATATCAGTGATTCCCAAGCACTGTGCAGTGGTACATTTGTGTCCCGCCAAATTCTGAAAGTGTACCGCCAAATGTTTTTAAAATTAATTATTATACTCTGAGGAAAAAATAAAGCTCCGGACCAAATCCTTCGGTCGTTTTATAGAAATAAACTAAGAGTATTCATGGGATGGTTTAACTTATCCTTTTGTGGATAGATGTACATAAAAAAAATTGAGAGATTGGGTTCGTAATCCATTTGTGTACGGATGCACCGCTCTGTAGTAATCGAGATTTAATTTCAAAACATTCAAACGAGTCAGTTTCTTCATTTCGGATTAAAATTTGAGGTGACTATCTCATAATTAATTACCAAACACGCTCGAAAAATATTCTTACAGATTTCTACATCTTATTTGCATGAATTCGGACTTTCAGCATTAACGAATACAAAAATGAAAGAAAAAGAAGAACGAGACATAAATGTAGATGACGAAATGAGAGTGGAATTAACATTTTATGATCAAATAAAATCTCGTATTAAATGTATTCTTATAATTAATGTCATTAATTACTCAATAAACATTTTGTTTTATTTGTTATACATACTTATTATTATAATTAACACTGAAAATTCTTATCATAAACAATTTTACATTGTGTATTACAGATAAATAAAATCCTTTTAAACTTATTTTATTAATAGTGTGGCACCAAATTGTTAAAAGTATACATCAACAAAAAAAATGTGTTGAGAATTAATGCTATATAATAGAAAATGTTTTACTTTAAGTATCAAGAAACTTTTAGTTTTGAATTTAAATCTATTATGTTACAAAAATATTTTAGATATTGCTCACACTAAGAACAGAAAGAAACCTAAATATTACCCACATAGAAAGAAACCATAATTGCATAAAGAAAAATGAAATTTTTAAAATTAGTAATTTGGATAAGTATTTCGTATCTAGCCGAAAGAATTTTGCCAAAATAGAACGTTCTACGAAAAAAAACCTTGAAATCATACAATTGTAAGATTTGTTGAATTATTGTATCTTGATTTACATCATTAAAAATAGTTAATTTAACTATAATTAGACTAATAAAAGCATAAAAATGAGATAAGAAAAACGAGCAATTTAATTGAGTCTTCCAGAAAAGTTTTAGTATTATTATTTTTTAAAATATACAAATACAAGTAAGGTATTTAACACAGTAATCACAAGAAGTGATTGAACCTAAATACACTAACCGTGAACTTAACAATTTTTTCCAATCTAGAATTCCATTTGCTTTCTAGTCTTTATTCATACAAGTGATAATTATATGAATCAGGAGGCTGCTCTATAAAGAATTTCGCCGTGTGCAGATGAAGTCATTCAATCTGTCAAATACGCTATAATTAGAACCGATTAAAGTGGTAAAAATTTAAGAACGTTTCATGTATATTCGTTGAAAAAAATGAATTATTAGCTATTTAAAAATAATGCAATAATGTTTGAGAAAATTATATTTAACTACCAGTATGATCTGAAGGATTTCTCTACAAAAATGTAGCTAAAATTTTTACTTTATTTTTTTTTTCTACTCGGAATAGTTTGTCACTATTATATAAATTATTATATTTCCCCTAAGCAAAATATTTTAAAAATGATTTTTATTTTTTGAAGTTCCAAAATCTCATCTATAATTACGCAGTAGATAATAAGAATTTATTAGAATATTTATAGTCCTCAAAATATTTGCAATATAGTACATGTAAATAACCTATGAGTTTTATACATATATACATTGTAATAAATTACAGTTTAAAAAACTAAAAAACACCCTTTTATAGTTAATCGAATTAAGTTGTAACTTAAATCTTTTTGTTGCCAAATCTGGAAATGGGATCTGAAATTAGTCGCCAGGTGCAGGATGAGATCTGAAAATGAGAAATAGTTAATCCTGAGGATCCTGATTAAGACAATGGGACAAAATTATTAAATTCTTTTTATTGTCATTGGTCCTGGACAAGTGAGCAAAATTTCGAATTAATCTGACCTTTTAAAATGGGTAAAAATATTGAGTTCAAAGATTCCGTTATATACAAGTGAAGCTAATAAAAGGGTGTTAAGAAAATTATTTCAAGATTGGAGGAATTTCAAGATCCCCTCAGGTGTAAAGAAATCTTTATTAAGATTGTAGCCAAGTAGCCTAGTGGTCATGGTTGCGAACTTCCGGCTGGTGTGTCATGAGTTCGAGCCCCAGTGCCACTGAAGGCACGCCATGCACAGGGGCTGATGCCCGTTAAATCAGAAGAGGCTAAAAGTCCTCCCGTTGGCGGGATGTGGAATTTTGGAGAAAGTTTGTTGAAACTCAGGGGTCGTCCTCCAACACCTCTCGTATTTTCTTATAGTATGACATTAATATAAATAATCACTCACATTTTATCAAAATTACTAATTTTTAACTCTTAGGAGTATTTGATACCTTCACATACAAAGTACAAAGTTATTTTTATGCCTTGCCGAAGCCCTCAGTAAACTCTCTTCACTATAATTTTGCGTTGCCTAACTAAATCCTTGCATAATTTAATGAGAGGGAGGAAACTGATGCTAAAATAGTAAATTTTTCCCATTTGGTATACATCTTGACAGTTTTAACCCTAAATATCCTCTGTTAGTAGTGACCACAGGTTTTTCCCTTTTCTTTCTTCTTTTGTTTTGGATATTGGCAACCGCGCAGACACTCTTCACTATAGGAAAAACAAAAACTCTCTCACATTCCATGATTTGGGACAAATAACAGGTATGTCTTTTTAAAGCCCAAATTTCTAATATCCGTTTTGTAAACCTTACTTTAAGACCTTCGTTAGTGCCTATTCCGATCAGCCCCAATTGTAATAAGAAAGTTTTTTAATGTGACCATACGAATCGATTGTCCACTGTAATGTTACCTTGGTCAAAGCATTCTCAAACCTAGTTTCAAAATCTCAATAAAAGGCAGTTAAATGCTGAACTATGATTGAAACGTCCTGGCAGATTGTCTGTGACAAATTGTGAAAATTCTCGATCTCCAATATTATACTGCTTTAACAATTCCGGAAAGAAACGCTAAAATGGTCCTTGTTTTAATAAAATTTATACTTTCACCTTATAACTGCAAATTAACTTCATTAAATGTGATAAATAAATCTGTCAAATAGTTAAAACTGGTTTCCACTTGATTATTTTTTTTAAATTTGTCAGGATCTGGTTTAGTGACAGTCACTATCACAGACCCCATTTTTATCTCATGGACCTCCAAATTATTTTTTCGTTTATTTAGACCCCCTGAAGGTCGTCATAGACCCCAGAGGGTCGATGTAGACCACTTTGGGAATCACTGGTCTAATTTATCAAAAATATACTATAAAAGAAGTATCATTTCAATGGTAATAACATTATATGCAGCGTGCCAATCGCTATATTTTAAAAATGTAAATCTACCGCTCTTTTCTTGAAAATTCTAATTTTTCTCACTTTCTAGGGAGACAGAATGGTTTTAAGTTAATTAATTTAATTTTCAAAACATTATTTCAGTTTTGGTGATTTAATTTTAGAGATTTTCTCTCATAAAATACTTTGTGTTTTTTTTTTTCCATCGAGGACTTCCTTCTACAAATGTTCTATTTATCAATCAAAGTAATCTATTTATTATAAATAATCCTCTTAGTAGAACTAAGCAAAATAACATTCTTTAATCTTATAATTTATGATATGCTGCGATAATCATTTTTCATTTATTCCTGTAATATATATCAGCCAGCTAATATGCATGTAAATAGGAAAATCACTTGACTTCAGAATACAAAATCCTTTTATATCTTTACTTCCAAAATCCAGCAACCCTTTTCATAGACTACACCAAATAATAGTCCTTCCAAACTTTAATCCTATTTTACTTTTACAAAATACCATTCCCTGCATTTTTTTCCCTGCAAATTCCCTTTTACCCAACCAGGAAAAGTACTTTACCCCTCCTTTCAACCCCTTTTTACCTCGTCGGGTCCTAAATTGCATCAGGATACTTGGAGCAGCCAGACTTGATTTCATTAACTGCAATCGCTCTTAAATTGTTAGCTGATTACTAATAGGAACTGCGCTTCACTTCACTTCTACAAAGGATATCGTTTGGTGGTGCATCGAACAGGGACGAAAAAAAGTTAACAAGCCTCATTCTGCAGAAATTCGATTAAGGTTACTTTAGTGCCCCACCTGGTAATACCACCGTTCGATGACAGGGAAAGACCGCAGTGGATCTTTGGTTAGAACTGGGTGATTTAACGGTGATTATGGATGAGGAGGTTGTGGAACGCGAAAAAGTGTTCTTTATTTCATTTGTGTGTTCCTTTTTTCTGGTGATTAAAGCTCCTTTTTTCAATAGATAGTTTAGGAAGAAAATTATTCGCTGAAATCCATTACACACATCCATTTTATTTTACAATATAGCTCTATACATTTCGGGATTGGGTTCTTGAACAACAATTGCACATTTTAGACACATATATTTATTGATATGTGTGCGTGTATACTTAAAAATTTACTACTTTATTTAGATATTAAATATTCTGCCCTAGTACGCAAATTTATTCAATTCCTAATATTAGTTCACAATCTCCCTATATATATCTTGTTCAAATTTTCAATTATTAATAAAATACATTTTAGAGCACAAAATTGAGCTGAAATTTTATATACACAATTATTTTGGATGACAATACGGTAGATTAATTAAAATTAATAAAAACTAATTGATTAAAAGTAATTATTCAAAGAACTACAGAAACAGTCACGTTGGCATCATTTTTGCGACTTAGTGACCATTTTGGATGCCAAAGCTTTAAAAGGTATTTTTCTCATATTTTAACGCACTCATTTGAGCTGAGGGCGGTCACGGTCTAGTGGTCAAGGTAACGGACTCGTGGTCGGCGCGTCATGAGTTCGAGCCTAGTACCGCTGAAGACCCACCGTGTGTGGTAGCTAGGAGAGGGGGTGCTAGCTCAGGTGCTGTCCTCGTCACTTGACCATGGTTTAAAATTACGAGGTCCGTCCCTAAAAGCCCTCGAGTAGCTAAACAGTGTGACATTAATATTCACTCACTCACTCACTTTAAGCTGAAAATTTCTATACACGATTGTTTTGGGTGACAATACGATAATTTAATCATAATTAATTAAAATTTATTGACTAAAACTAATTATTTACAGAATTACAGATACAGTCACTTTGGTTTCACTTTTAGCGACTCGGGTCAAAACTCTTTAAAATGTTTTTTTTTTTTTTCCTCGCGTTTTAAAGCATTCAGTTGAACAGAAATTTTATATACACGATTGTTTTGAATGACAATACGATACTTTAAAGATAATTAATAAAAACTAATTGCCACTTAATTTTGGTGATTCTTCCATATGCATATACATATTTATATTAATTGTAATTATTTGATAAAAAGCGTATTAACGTAAAATTTTTCTTTGTTGACCTAAGTTGGAATTGACTTTATTTTTTTAATATATGTATTTTACTTGTGTTTTTTACTTAGTTTTGTTTTACTTGGTATTTGGCATTGGTTACTTAGTTTTCTTATTTTTAGTATTCTGATATTATGATTATTATTTTTAGTATTTGTGGAATATTATTGTTGCACTTTTTCTTTTTCTTTCAACTCAGTGATGTAGGCAAATATAGGGAAAGGCTAGCTAGTCTTGCAACTATGTTTAACTATAATAATCTTAATTTGTAAGGCTGAAAGTTTGCTATTATACTACTGAAGTTATTTTATTTTTCACCCATATTGTTATATTTCTATTTATTACTTTGCTTTATTACATTTATTGCGATTTCGTATATGATTATTGATTAAATAAATGCGTGTGTGACATTAACGTTAAATTCAGAAATTCAGACAGGAATTATTTATAATAAGTGATATTGCCTCAAGAAAACATAGACCTGCGTTGCAGTGAAACTGACATTCCTCTACCACAACCTCTACGCTTTGAATCCGATCAAGATTTACTTCACTTGATATATCAAGAAATATGTTATTTAATTATTCCTTTATATATTTATTGTTGCTCTTTCGGTTTTTTTGTATGTACGTGTACACATAACACTTATATCTTTACATGATCTTTTCCCCCACGTTTTTGAAATAATTCAATTCCAAGAAAAGACACCTTTGTTTTTTTTCTATAGGGCTAACTTAATTTAACACGAATTGGGATAATTGATTATTACGCGAACATATTGGTAATCAACCAGACAAATCTTCAGATCTCATTAGAATTTTGAGCACATTCTACATTTGGATCAATTTTTAAAAATAATTTTTCAATCTTGCACAAGAGTATGGTTTTATTCAAAGAACACTTGTAAAATACATAAATAAAACTACAATTGTCTCTGTATATTTTTTTTAAGGTTCTGGTTTGAAGTTACATTTATTTTGAGGAATTTCTTCATCAGTATTTCAATTTACAAAATATGATTTATTACGATTTCAAATTCTTTTTATTATAGTTTTACTGGTCTTAAAAAAGAAACCTTAAAGGAATTGTCTAATAATTGAGGATATTGTCTAACATCCTCGTGTTATTTTTCACTATCAGATGACAGTATAATACAGTTGTTTTCTCCCTTTTTCGGGCATTTCCAAGCGTCTTATCAACTCCCTCCGGGAAACGACCTGTCACTCTTGTCAATGCGGAGTTCCTGTCAGTGAACATTTTCAGTTTTCTTGTTTCAAGTATCTGACCTTTCACCCGTCGGTACCCACTTCTGGTCTTTGTGTTCTTCACCAAGACCCCTCTCCTGCTCTTCCCCCTTTCCGTTCTGGACATAACCCTTTCAGGACTAACCCTTCAACTTGTTTACTCTCCCATATTCTAAATAACAAACAATAACTCTCTTTGGATTCCATCAATAACTTGTTTTCTTCCTTAGGCCTTTTTTTGAAGTTGAGGTTCGAGCGGTAAAAGGGATTGACAACAGAGAAATGTAGGAGGAAATGTTTATCCTTTATATTTAATCTTACTGGTGAAAAATATATAATGATTATACATTTTTTTAGTAATACGATAAGTATAATTTCCTATTGTAAAGTTATCGTTATCTGTGATGATAAAACAACCTCTGAGTCTATTTTTTTAACATTTCTCGACTTGTAAAATAAATAAATACAGAAATAATTAATGTGCTGTCATATGGAGATAATTTATAATGACATTTTTAACTAAATTCGAATTTATATTTATTATGTGAACAGTAGGCTAACTATTCTTGCTCTGTCTGAGTGAGTGAATATTAACATCGCAATGTTCAGCTACACGTTCAGAATAATTGTGTTGCTTTTTTTAATTATTTGATGTAGATATTGTAAATCCGTGCAATAAGCAATTAAAATGTAAACCTTAAATCTAAAAAGTATTTCTTAAAATAATAAAGCTTCTACTTAATGATCTTCTGCTGCTTTTAAAATAAGATGTGGTTAGTTTTTGAAAGGACTTTTATATTGCCTTCAAACACACACACACAACAATTACAAAAGTACACCCGCACTCACAGTAATTACAGAAATATACCCACACACACAACAGTTACAGAACTATACCCACACAAACTTATACACACACACACACACACATATATATAGGAGAAAAGTGACTCTCTCATCTCAAAATCTCTGGAACTATTAGACATACAGAATTTTTATTTGCCAGGATTAAGTGGCCTGAGCGGACAGTGGCTACAATGGACACGCGAGGGAAGTTGGGTGGGCAGAGCGGACATTCTTGCACCTATTGTGTTGTTTCCCTAATTAGTCAGATGTCATCTATTGTGCAGTTTCGACTCTTCATTATACTGTTACTGACTATTAATTTTTAAATATTTCTCTGAAAGTTTTTGTTTGTATTGCATTTGCTATACTTAAAATGTATTCCCACTATAATATCTGAACAATTTAAAATAAATAATAAATTTAATTGGCAAAAATATATTTATCCTTGTAATTCGATAAACAAAAAAACAAAAAAAAACGTTATCCCACGTGAAAGAGATTTGCCACTTAAAATACTGTTTTAAATTACATTAGTGAATTTTTTAAAAGCATTTATTTACTTATTTACCTGCACCCTTTATCTGTTCTAAGATGGGGGGGAAATGTGTTCGCTCTAACCACGATGAGTTTCGCAGTGACCACGAAATCTTATGTGTCCGCTCTGACCACGTCCGTTTTACCCACACTACCATTTGCCAGGCATGTTTTTGTTGTTGAGTAACTTTTCTCTATGAAAAGGTTTTGGAGAAATTGAATCACAAAGGGATTGCAGGAGCGTTATATACAAAATTTTCCGTTTCTGAAGCATTAGACCTTCATATTTAAAATCTGCCAAGCATGTTTTTTTTTTTTCTTGTCACTAAAGATCGCGTAGTAAACGGGTTTTGCGGAAATCGTCTCTAGAAGGTTACAGGGGCGTAAATAGTAAACATGCTTTTGTTTTAGAAACTAAGCCTTTCTTAAATCAATAGGCTAGGGTTATAAGATTATTTTTTTATTACAATTGAAAGCTTAATGCTAAGACTTAAATAACAACTTTAAGGGTCTCAGGACCCTTAACATATATCTGTGCACTCGAAAAAATATCCTTCTTGAAACCAATGTAACTTAGCAATAAAGCAAAACAATCATTTGAAATTTTTATCACATGATAATCACATATATTTACATTCGTTCTCAAATTTCCGGAGAATTTGAGAAAAATTTTTAAAATTTATAAGAAAATAAAAATTGGACAATTTTTCAAAATTTTGAAAATTAGTATTTTACAGCGCGCAAGATTCTGAAGTACAAAATTGATCAAAATTTACAAAATTAAGTTTACTTGGTATAAAAATGTTCACTTTCGAAGTTATACTAACTTTTAAAAAATTTAGAGAAAAAAATATATTTTTTAAATATAATTACAACGAAAATTTTAAAATTTTAAGAAAACAAATTAATTAAAATTCAAATAAAAAAATGTTTTTAAATTTTTTTTTTGAAAATTGAAGTATAAGTTATGAAGAGCCATATTTTGAACACGTGTATGAAATTTCAAATCAATATCATAAATAGTTTCTGAGAATTTCTGCGCACAAGCTAAAATTTGTTGTTTTGAGAAAAATGAAGTTAAAGAGAGAGAGAGAGAGAGAGAGAGAGAGATACGAAAGAGATAGGGATTTTGTTTAAATTTCTCTAGTTATTTCTCAATAACTTCGGAATTTTTTACAGTATCAACAACATTTTGGTATCAAAATGCTCAGAAATGTTGAGGCTTTAACATATATTTTTTTCAAAAAATTGAAAAATTTGCAATTTAAGAGGCCTTAAAAGAATTTAGGTTTACAATGCCAAGAAATACAAAGTAAAGTAGGGGGTTAATGGCTAGTATTGCATATAATAAGTATAAAGTAATATAAATACACATGTCAGAAAAAATTGTTAATGCAAATAAACTATCTGTGACTTTAATTCAAAGTACTTCATTTATACTAGATATTAGTTCTATTAATCATTATTCAATATGTTATGTATTCAAATATGTCCGTGCAGCACTGAGTAAAATGGAGCGGAAAGAAACCTGTTCCAATGAAATGAAGTGAAAAAATTTCGAAAAAGAGAATTTATTGACATAAGTATAGAAATCACTCGTATTGCACGCATACACATATAGAAGTGCTATCGTCCTGAGGGGAATAGGGAATTCTCATTGGGATAAAGTTATACACTCGGTAAAAGCCCGTGCAACGCCGGGCTAAGCGGAGGGGAAAGAAAAAAAAAAGTCAAACTAATTTCGAAAAAGAATATTCGAAGTGCTGATTTTGTGAAGGGGAAGAGAAAATTTTTAACGAGAAAGCCCTAGCAACGCCAGGCCATACAGGCTAGTTGTTCTTAACACAAGATTTATTTCAACTCAAAGTGCCAAACATTTACTCTGAATTGGAGTGATATTACGTGATATTTTTGCCAGCCATCCGGTATAGCGTTTAGTGACGCTGACTGCTAGGAAGAATCCTGGGATCGAATAGCGTAGGAGGCATGGGTGTTTGTAAATGCACAGTGCATTTGCGGCGTGGGAGTACTATAAATAAACATTGAACCTCAAGTCCTCTAATGCGATTGGTGAGAAGGGAGGAAAGGTGGAAGACCCTTGACCACCCCCAAGGAGTTCTGCCAAAAATTGGGGTGGAACCAAGCTAAATCGTACTGTCACCTGCATGGTGTTCAAAGCTATGGCTAATTACAAACGTACATCTCATTATTAAGTTAGTTTATATACTAAATTAAACTAAACAGCGCATGGGAGGCCAAGGTCATCTCAGTTTAGGTGACCTTCTGTGCTGAGGTACATGATTAGATGTTCCAGTCAGGTGGTCCGTCTGACGTGAAAACCCAGTGTTTAGTTTCCAAGCAAGCTCGGTAATCATTTATCGACCCACTGAAGGGATTAAAAGCTAAGTAGACCTTGCCCAGCTAGGGGTTTAAACTCCGGACCTGTGACGTGGTTTTGCTACCACTCGGTCACTGGGCATCCTTCACATTCAGTGTCAGTAAAATATGTTGTTATCAGTGTCTTAATACATTATTTTTGTCCATTAAAATGACTGATTTATATCAATAAATAAATTTATGGCTATGTGTGTATGAATATAAAATTTCTTAAAAAAGCTAGAATATGTAAAATAAATGTTACAAAAAAACATATATATATATATGAGTATTTAAATTGATCACAAAAATACGAGTACTGAAGAAATTAAAAGTAATAAGAAAAGAAACACTTTTATATAAGTTAAAATCATGATTCAAGAAAGTAATCTAAAGAATTCGAACACAAATAAATTCTTAGTATGTAAAAAAAAAAAAAAAATACTGAAAAGCATTTTTAAAAAATAGTTTTTATGCAATAGATTAATATTATAAACAATACTTATATAGCTAACAAAGAGATTTATAGTACTAAGAGCAATGTTGATGCCAAAATTATTTTACTTAACAAATTATTACAAATAAATTTTATGCGAAAAAGTAATTAATTTTTGTGTTATGTAAAACTACACCAGCACACAATACATGTCTAATCTAAAATTTATTACATATATATAATTTACACAGTAACACGCATTTTTGAAGTCATTGAAGTCATTTCCCATTCAAATATAAATTATCATCATCATCATATCTGGCAAGACAACCCCTTGTGGGCCAGTGCCTTCCTTTGAAGTTTCCTCCACAGTGACCTCTCATTCAGATTCGTTCTCCAAGTCCTCTCCTATAATCTTAAAGTCCGATTCCTCTGAGTCCGCCCATCTCAGCATTGGTCTTCCACGTTTCCAAATCCCAGTGACTTTGAATTGTAGTATTTTTTTAACAACATTATCATCTGGCATTCGAATTATATGGGCCATCCAATTTCTTTTTTTATGTGTTTAATAATGTCAGGTTGTTTATAAATTCTATATAATTCAAAATTGTATCTTCTAGAGCTTTTGTTTTCGCTTACACCTCCAAGTATACTTCGAAGTATTTTTCTTTCAAAGGATGCTATTTGATTTTCTTCCAGGTTTGTTATTCTCTAAGTCTCAGATGCATTTGTCAGAACTGGTCTAATAAGGGTTTTGTAAATTAAAAAATCTATGTTTCTTCAAAGAAATTTAGATTTTAACAAGTGAAACTTATAAAAGCGTGTTAAAAACAAACCTCCTCACAGCCCATAAAAAGCCCTATTTGCCAGCAAATAGGAATCTCTCAAAGGATGCTATTTGATTTTCTTCCAGTTTTGTTATTGTCCAAGTCTCAGATGCATATGTCAGAACTGGTCTAAAAAGGGTTTTGTAAATTAAAAATTGTATGTTTCTTGAAAGAAATTTAGATTTTAAAAACCTCTTCACAGCCCATAAAAAGCCCTATTTGCAAGCAAATATAAATGTTTGAGTAATATTCTTATTATTGAGAATTATTGTATTTCAAACATCCATTTTTTTAAAAAAAGAATTACATCAAATTTTTGATTTCATTAATTCTACAGATATGTACCTCCGAGTACCTAAAATGAAGAGGAAAAAAAATGGTTGTCAGGGTTTTTTTTCCATTGTGATATCAACCACCAGGAAATCATTAACGAATAATCACCCTCAAATATCTCATGAAATATTTATTCACTGCAGAACGAAGATAAACCGCACACAATCAACACCAACACCTCTTTTTAAAAAAATTCATTTTGCTGATAGTCCCGTCATCCACGCGGATCAAAAAGCAAACTCCCGTGCAGGAATATATAAAAATAGGACGAAATATCGCAAAAAAATTGGGAGTCCAAACCCCAATCCTGATAGCATAACAATCGGGCTTTAGACATCACCCAGGCCTTTCATACCCAACCTGAATAATGCACAAATGATTAATGTACTCTAGTGATAAGGGGAGAGGGGAAGGATCTGGCACATTTTATTACCACAGCCTTATCAACCCAGAGAGGGTGGATGAAAAAAATTATAAAAAAAGACAGTGTCATATCGCAAGAGTTTTTCAATGTTACGTGTTTACGTACGGGACGGGCAAAGTTTCCAAAAATTTACTGGTCCATCACCCATACTCAATTGATAGTTGAAAATACAGATGGGACTGGGACCTCAGTGGGGGTCTCAGCTGATTGTCCCATGAAGACGAATGGGTTAATGGGCTTGGTAGAGAAGTTGGTGATATATTGAGATCGGTGATGTATGTTTTTTTACTTGCGTTTACTTTGTATTTATATCGTGCTCACGCACGATTGGAAGAGTTTGTCCAAAGAAGCTTTACCTCGATGACTTCCAAGACATTGAGCAATTGGCTAAACTTTGGTTCTTGGTAGAAATAAACAACTCCTTTTTTTCCTTCCTTTTTTTCCCGTAAAAAAACACGACAGCTGCTGGTGGTAATGAAGCGAAAGATATTGAATTTCCGGTTGGCTTTGTAAATAAAAACATCGGTGGGAAAATGCTGGGTTCAGATGGAATTGAAAGTAAAAGAAATGGAGAAAATAAAAGGTTTTCTCCCCATTTTGTCGTTTTAAGTCATTGGTTTCATTTGCGATTTTAGTTTTTTTCTATAGGTAATGACATTTTGGATAGAATTAAAGAAGGATTCAAAGAGAACTGGAAGTAGGATTCAGGTTCAATCACAACAGTTCCAGATGCTCCATCATATAATACAGCTTCATTATCTTGAATTTGATGGCAATTTAGATATGGCTGGAAAAAAATTCAGAATTGAAAGCAGATTCAGATGGAATCAGAAAAGAAAATTGGAGAGTTCCATTATATATTTGAAGTTTCATTTATTCGCCAAAATCAAAGTAAAAAGATAAAAATGAATTCAAGTATAAAAAAGAAAAAGAAAGCACAAACTCAGTTTAAGCTCTATTGTAATTGTAACTGACAGAGGAATCAAAAACAGAAATAAAAAAATTTGTCGAGTGAAAAGCAATTTTGTATATTTCTGTTAAATGTTCTCTAAAAGCTTTGTAGAATTTACCACAAGAATTTTTTTTACCGCTTAATGTTTATATTCTAAATTTAGTCTTAGTTAAAAGAGCCAATGTACAAAATTATTGTTTCCATTTTCTCTTGAAACTCTTTTTTTTTTATTCCTACTATTAGTTCACTCTCTCCCTATAAATATGTATAATTATTTATTTTTTTTCTTGTTCAAATTTTCAATCGCTAATTAAATACTTTCTATTCATTCATTCAAATTCAAATACTTTTTTTTTAAACTTGCAGAGTGGGTGACACACGATGTTACTAGTTTTTTCAAATATTGATTAATTAAAAAATGAAGTCCAAAATAATACTTCAACATCATATATAGAAAGGAAAATCATTCGAAGTGTCCCTGTAGCGCAATGGAAAGAGCGTTGGACTTCTACTCCAAAGGTCGTGGGTTCAAATCCCACCTGGGAACAGTGGCGGTGCTAGACCACGCGTGGACGTCAGCGACATTAGGCTTCGCGAGGCCTCCTTTTTTCCCAGTCAAGAAAACGTTAAATTACATAAAAGCCGAATTATAGTTAAACTAATGTATGAGTAAACGGATTTATTGCTAATCAAATGATGACAAAAATTACACAAATAGAAATTAAAATAGACGCACTGAATAACTAAATTTTAAATAATTAAAAACTTTGCGAGGCCCCTCAAGCGCGAGGCCGTCGGCAACCGCCGACGTCGCTGACGCCTAACGCCGCCACTGCCTGAGAAGGCCTAATTTCTGAGAATGTGAGTTCTCTTTTATTACTAAACTATTTTATTAGAATAATTACCTTTAATTAATGAATAAAAGTAACAAACAAACAAAATAGTTCAACGCAATACATGGAAAGGAAAATCGCTTTCTATTTTGTTACTTCACTTATTTTTGTTTCTATTGTGATTCTGTGTCATGCGTATATATATATATTTATATTAATTGTAACTATTTAATAAAAAGTAACCAAAATAAAATTTCTCTTTGTTGACCTAAGTAGGTATTGACTTAAAAAACGTTTTTATATTTTCTTGTTTATAAATAAGTTATTAATATTTCTGATAGATCGTTAAAAAAATACTTAAACACCTATTAACGTGAAAAGAATAGTTCATTATGCCACCGAATCTTCTATATCTTAGATATTACAGAGGCTATTGAACGTAAAATCTCTCGAGGCTGAAAGCTCCCACGTTAGTGGGGTGTGGAAGTCAAGAGATTGAGGTCCAATTCAGATGTCATCCTCCTCACTTGATTCGAGTCTATAGCTAAAAGCCCTCGAATTACGCTAGAATGAGATGATAATTTAAGAAATCATCAAAGCATAATATATATTAATTTATTTAACTATAAATATTTATAAATCAATGATATTATTAATGACAAACTCTGTATGTGAATCAATGTAAGGAAATTATTATACTACAAATGGAGCAAATCAGTGGCTTGATTATAATCCTATATATATAGTACGTGAAATTTAATTAAGTATTTGTTATATTAATAACTAATTTTTTAATTAATGCTAATTATTCATTCAATAATTAACATTTTATTGTTTTTTGTTCCCGAAAATTGACAAAATCAAAAGAATATATTGGGAGGCATATTGGAGCAAGATACGAAAATAGTGGACTTTCGACCCTGGATCCCCCCCATTGAAAAATTCCTGTGTGCGCTACTGTAGCAAATAATTCAATGATTTATTCAATAAAGGCTAAAGGCTATAGATTACTAACTGAAATATCCCATATTATATAAAAGATAAATATTATCAGTATTTTTTATTATTGTTATTTTTTGATCAAATAAAATACAAAAATTAAAGGTATTATCAAATTTCTACTATTGCTTGGTTATTATTCCTAAGAAAAAAATTGTAAGTTTTAACAATACGTTAAAAAGAATATGAGGTACTTTTTTAAAAATTTAATAAAACAAGAAACAATGTTTTTGTCAAGCTTTAATAATGTTCAAAAATATATTCAAAATTTTGCAGGAAAGAAGAAGGGTTAGTAAAAAGCATAAATAAACTTCAAACAATTATCAAAAATTATCAAAATTCTATGGTTTTGAAAGCTCACTAGATAAAAATGGCAGCTTCACATCGGTTCTAAAAAAATTCTACAAATCTAAGTTAGATGTAATTTTAACTTATTTTTCTAGTAATTTCTTAGGTTCCTCATTACGTATAAATCATAAATAACATTAATCAATAAGTAAAAAATTTCTACATGCTACATTATCTTATACACGAGTTATTTTGATCCTATAAATCTTCTTAGCTCTTGTTATAATATATTTCTGAAAATAAGTTCATTTCTGATAAAAGCAGGTATGAACGGAATATACAGCCATTCATATAAATAAAGGAAAACCTATGTCACAATACCGGGGAGAGATATCAATTATATAAAATCATATAATTTACACTTCAAAGGGCTGTAATAAAAACAAGTAAAATAAAGTTATATAGCTGCAAAATTATTATGAAGAAATGCTTAAATCGAAAATGTTGCTACGGAAAATACGTTTAACGCGAGATCGCTTAAGACAAAATATCGTTTAACACGAAATAATAAAATAGTCCCAACAAACTACTAAGTATTTTAACGCGTTTTTTCTCTTAACACGAAATGAAAATCACTTAACACGAAAAGATTTCCTTTTTGGGAACGAACAAAGTACCGAAAACACCAGCCACACATTTTTATCATCGTAAGAATTCGCTGCAGTTGATGATGATAATGTGTGTACAGCCCCAATTATGGCAGACAAAGATGTTTTAGTGTTTGTTCAAAACTCAAAAAAAGCATTGATGCAGACGAAACCAAAACGACGAAAACAAAATGAAAAATGCAGCTCATATTCCCACGTCATCCGACATGAAGAAATATGCACAGTTATTTAGACGCAGATTCCAATGGTGAAATGAATAATAAAATGGGTGACATGGAACAATTTTTTGATAAACTGGTGCTAAAAAGACAACGCAAAGAAAAATATCAGATAAATTTCCAAAAATTCAATACGTGTTTTGCTTTCAAGAAACTTGAAAATTTTGTATTAAATTTCATTAAGTTCTTGTGAATGTTTTAGTTTCAATGATTATTATGAAATGCATGAATATGTACATATCTTTGTAAATAAAATGTATTCTAATAAGCATAATTTTGTTGAATATATGTTTTTTGTATTATTCTTTAACACAAAATTTTTTTAACACGAAAAAATATTTCAGTTTCGTGTTAACTGATTCTTACTCTATATTAATTACACATATAAACTTATATACCAAATATAATACCAAAATACATCTTCCAAAATATCATAGTAAATACCTTCATGTCATTTTGTATTTATTCAAGGAACAAAACTTAACTAATTCTATACCCAGAATATTTGACTTTCTATTTGTCACCAAAATATTACTTATACCCCAATCTGATACAAACAGAACCACACAAGTTACATAATTCCATGAAATATCTTTCCAGAATGCATTCCCAACTTTCCATTGCCATTTTTCTATTACCTCCAAAAGAATAACATATAACAATTCCGACGCAACCTAAATTTTCATTTACATTTACACCTGAATATAACTTTCACCTGTACCTTCCCCAAAAAAGAAAGAAACCTAATCGCTTAACCCTCCGGAAAACAATGGAGCTCGTAAGGTGAAGGCTGGGTGCAATAATCGTCATTGTTGCGGGACACCTTTACGCAACATTTCCGATCTGATTTTCCTTCTCAATGGAATCGCCCACGAGTCCTGCAAGTGACAGGTTGTCACCAACGGGTCATTAGGCCATCAACTGGACCTGTCGTCCAGTCCCGTTCGCGTGACTGGAGAAGATGAAGACATTTCTCTTTCGATTACCGTCTCAGGATGTTTGCTAAGAAAGGAAGGGAGAGTTCCCATTGGGAAACATTTTGCGGCTTAACCCTTTTCAATATCGTTTGGCTTTGTGTTGAATTAGTGTACCTGTTAATTAATAAGTATTAATAGAAAAAAATCGAATAAGGCTATCTCCTCTCATAGGTGTGCTATTAATAGAAATAAAATGAACCATTTTCGTTGAACGGAAAAAGATATTTACCGTATAACTTAAAATAGTGGTCTTCAGATTGTGTTCCATGGAACCCTAGGGTTCCACTAGGCCAGGGGTGGCCAACCGTTATGGGAAGAGTGCCACTATCTGACAAAAAAAGAACTATGCGTGCCACTTCAAACTTTTCCAAGAAACAAATGAAAAGGTGAAAAAATGTTACTATAAAGTTTATCATTAAATTTTTACAAAAATAGCACATATTTTATGTAGGTCTAAGGAGTGGAAATTTAAAAATAATATAGTAAATAAGATAAAGGGCGAATTTAAGTTCTATTGTTAAATTTTGGTTTAGTTTCAATCAGTTAGATTAGGTATAAAAAAGGAGTAACCAGAAAAATTTAATTCTATACAATTATTAGAAAGTGAGTACTTTTTTTAATGTGATTTTTCAATTTGTAGATTTTTTACTGAATCATATACATTAGGGTTAGAACTCGAAGATGCTAACAAAATCGGGTTGTTTTAAGTGCATCAGTTTCTCTCTTTTTTTTCCCCCCCCCCTTCAAAATTGAGACAAAAAAATCAAAAGTGTGTTTGCAAAAGATGATATATCGGTAAGAAAAGCTAAATCTCAAAACCTATCTTCATTCTTGAAAACGAAGCACACACTAGGCAGTTTGTTGTTTTCTTCCAAATATTTTAAAACACACTTCCTCAAATCCCAGAATCTCACGAATGCACTTAATTCCTTTGGAAAACCAACGCACACAACAATGAAGGAGTGATTTCTATTGTAATTTAATTAAATTTTATTGCTTTGATTTATTAGATTTTTGGTAATTTAGTATTATGATTATTAATATCGTATATATATTCTATATACAAATATATATATAGTATATAATATTATAAATGTATTTGTTACCGTTAACGAGAATAACTAAGAATTTCATAGAATTAATATTACATAGAATAACTAAGTATTTCATGAAATAACTAGAAAAGTCAGTTAAAGTATATAAAATTATTGAATTCTATGATTTACCTAGGTATTCTGGACAATAACGATTACTTGATCTCTAAAATATGAAATACGTCACTGTCGTAAGTTTTTTTTTACCTTTTCTTGCTGCTATCAGTTTTGAATTGCAATTCAAAGTGTCATCGCAGCAATCTTGCTTTAAGAAATAATGAAAAGTGAAAAAAGGGGTATATATTCTATAAAATATAATTTAATATTCTGTTGCATTTTTATTTGAAAAAGTTTACACAATGATTTCATGAAGCAACAGTCTTTCTTCCCAGCCTATTTGCAACTTATTCTCCCCCCCCCCTTTCTGTTTAACTAATGTTAGCAATATGAGCAATAATAAATTATATCATCTGCTTTTCCTTGTTATTTATCAAATAACCATCCGCAGTAGAGATAAAATGTATTTTTGCGAGAGATTTTAGCCATTTGTGATAAAATACCTTTGAAATTCTTTATTGTTCACTCTTTAACGGTCTATCATTAGTTATTTCATAGAATAACTAGGTAAAGTATGAAACTTTTCATCTGACTTGTCTAATTATTTCATAAAATACCTAGTTATCCTATGAAATAACTGAATTATACACACTTTAACGGTAACATATACATACGTATTCACATAGAAATAATACTTTAAGTATATATTTGATAACTGGGCTTTCCAGTAGTTAGTGTAGCTAAGTCTCTCTCCCACACAAATAATCCTAAATCATGCTATGCAAGATAAAAGAAACCTTAAGAGTTTCACACTGGGTATAAAACAACAAAAAGCACTTATAATAACTAGTAAGCCCTTTATGATTTCTCCGCAATCATTCGTAAGGCTTTGTATCACTTTTATTTTTCATTCATTCTTCCAGTATTTGACATGGTTCCAAGTGAAGTAGATTACGTCAGCACTCCTATTTAATCAAAAATAGTTGAAAGCAAATACATCTCCTTCATTTGTGTTCCATTTGCCGAGTAATCAGCTACTTTCTCCTCTGCAAAAATAAACATTAGGAGAGACACTTTCACAGTCTTCTCAGTCTTTGTGCACCCCTTGCAAGTTTAATGAAATGTAAATTACACTGAGTCCTTCTATTCCAAGCGAAACTCTCGCGTGAAATTTATGCGAAGACCTGGAACAACAACAACAACAAAATAATAATTAAAATAAAAAAAGACAAATCTGTCTTCGGCTTACATTTCAAATTGCAGAAATAATCTAATCTTGAATACAAAGCATAAGTCTAATACAAGGGTAAGAAATACAGACGAAATCCAATTTTAACAAAAGTACCCACGAAAAGGGGGGAAAAAATTATATTTTTCTCAAAAAGAAATGAAATATTGCTTGCTCCATAAAGAATGTTTCTTCAACACTTTTTACCATTTTTTATTTTTAAAATTCTTTCTCGCGAGTATCTCATAATTCAAAATTCTCTCTCTTTCTCGTTCTCTCTCACTAGAATGTTCCTAGAAATTCATGTCCAAGAAAGCAAAGGAAAAAATAATAATAAAAAGTACTTCAATTATGCAAATTCTTGCGGCTCTCAAGTTCCAAAAGAAAGCACGATCTCGTCAACACTTTTCAGGAACACGTTCTTTACAGTCAAAAAAGAAATGGAAAATGTTGCTCTTAATTCGGTTAATAAAAGGAGAGAACTCGGAAAGTGATATGAATCATGTTTAGGCTCCTTATTTTAATTTTTAAAAGGTATGTGAGGATGTACGCTTCCCAAATGTTAGGGTAAATATAAAAGAAAGTAAAAAAAAATAATAAGGTTTCTCTTAACATTCGCATTGTAGTTTAATTTTGGTTTAAAACCTTTTTTTAAATTTTACTACATGAATTTTACAGAGATCATAATACATCATGCAAATGTGCATAGCACTCAACATATCACAAAACTTGTGACGGATCTATACGCGTCCTTTCACTAACTCCTTAAAGATTCCTTTAGGGCCAGTATTCTTTCCACCAACTTTCTCCGAGGACAGGAAAACGTGATTATACAAATTAAGTTTAATATATATATTCTGTATTCGAGAGTTTTGAGTGTTAGTGAAGTGAGGATAGCTTGGATGTGAAGTGAAAGGATGAGAAGCAAGCAAATCGACAGTAATACGTATACGTAAACAGTGTACGCGACACGTGAAGTTGAAATCTTGAGGAAGTCAGCTATTGGAGAATTGCTTAAGGCCACGACGAATAGATTAAAGGATTGCAAAAGTTCAGGTACTGTAATCATATTTCAAATAGAAGTTAGAGAGTTAAATTATTAGCACGCGCCTCTTAAAACAAGCTTTTTATAAGTTACCGTAAGGATAGATTCAAATGATCGTATATATTATCCCCACGCTTTCTTATCTCACCTTAGTCCTCTGGTTGATCAAATTTATCTTACTTAGATTATTATTGTGCCTACGCTGAATATTGCGACAAATAAACAATTGAAGTGCACCATGTCGTCTGATCAATTAGTTTCTCCCGCACATCTACCGGGTTAGAGGGAAGAAGGAATATAAATTACTTACAAACTTCAAATAGATTGCCTGTATATCGTACGGACTACCGAACGCTGGCCATAATCGGTTTGCCCGTACTCTGTACGGGGGTTGATATTTTCTTCTTTCTATCTTTGATCTGCACATATTGTTAATTCTTTTTGTGAGATTATTAGTGTTCGTGTTTTTAAGAGATGCAGGTTGTCCATGGTTCTGAAATACTTCTCAGCCGGGATTTTCTTTGTAGTGAAGGTTGGAATTTTTCATTGAAGGCAGGAATTTAGGTTCTTGAAAATATTCGGTAAAGAACAGGGACTGGCAAGGCAATATGCAATTTGTTACTTGTGAAGAAATGAAAATGGAAAGATAATTCAAAATAGCTGGTATATTATCTCTGTCCCTCATTGCATTATAATATTTAGTATTACACCATAGTTCAAATTATGTGCGCATATATATATGCACGCACACACAAAATCCTCAACCGTTTGAAAAAGAAGTACAAACATGAAATCTTTTTATAAGTTCGAGAGAAATTTTTTTAAGATATATGAAACATTCTTCATATCATGCAAAGTGTATTCGTAAAAAAAAAATTATAGGATTTTTGTGTTTCACGGTTATAAAATAAAATATGGTGTGAAAACTTTGAAACTGAAAATTAAGATAAAATTCTTCCATTTCCGCAATCTGTTAAGTATTATGCTTAGTTATATGCAATAAAAAATGTGCCTTATTTTGGAATATTTTGGACAAAAATTGACCGCTTAGGAGTTAAAAAAATTTTAATTTTACATTTCAGATTTTTAAGTTTTTTTTTATGGATACTGAAAATTATATCCATAGAAAAATCTTAGAAATATATGTTCATTAGAGTGGATCGCGGTAATGCAGAGAAAAAAATTATTATTAATCAGAACCTACCTATGAGGAATAGACGTTCTGTTGTATGGAGATTAGGAAAAAAAAAAACAATTTTATTAAAAAATAATTTTTAAATTTAATCGAGAACGGGATGAATCCGATGAAGGCAGAATTGACCATACCTTTAAATGTCCCTGAACTTATGCTCCGTATTCTCTACAGATTTTTTTTAAATGTACCTAGTAATTTTTTTTTTTTGGCTATTACTTCAAAGAATTATCTAATTATGTATATAAATTCTTAATTCTCTGGAAATAGAATTGAGCGCAATATAGTACGTTTAAAAATAATATAAGAAAATTTTTTAGAAAAAGTCAATTCCTGCTTAGGTTAACAAGAAAAATTTTTATTTTAGTTAATTAAATTTTTTTTATGATATAACATTTGAAAAACAGTATTAACATCGTGACATACACCACAAATTTTAAAAAAATTTTAACTTGAGTGGCGCCATCTGCAGTAGCCTGTTCTAACTTTGTCAGAAATAACGCGGAATAAATTTAAAATTAAAAAATAAGATTTAATGAAGAAATTAATATTTGAAAAACTGTATTAACATCAAGAGTCATCCACTACGTTTAAAAATTGTATTTGGACTTCAGTGGAAGAGTATAAAGTATTTTATTAACGATTGAAAATTTGAAAAAGGTATATACAGGGTGTCCCAAAACGACCGCATAAACTCTGCACAGCTAGATTCCTCGTTGGGAGTACATAAAAACTGCCAAAAGGAAGCATTCCTTTACGATCCATAG
Source organism: Trichonephila clavata (assembly GCA_019973975.1). Classification (NCBI taxonomy): domain Eukaryota; kingdom Metazoa; phylum Arthropoda; class Arachnida; order Araneae; family Nephilidae; genus Trichonephila; species Trichonephila clavata. The sequence goes on from BMAO01038410.1 coordinate 145,923, forward strand.
TTTACGAGAAAAATACTAAAAACAAAGTATGATGTCACTTTTTTTTTCCGATGCAAGAAAAACCCTTTATTGGACATATCAACAACAGTATGTGCATATCTTTCCAGACGATAATGTTTAAAACGTTCGTCGCGCATGTCGCGTCATGCATGCGCGCGCCGTGGAATGGCGTTAAGCCGCCGTTTAACTGATATTTAAAAGGCTGCATCTTGCAGCTACCGGTAGTCTTCGTATGGGGGCCATGTATTCCGTTCGTGATTACTGCGACATGCACTTGCGACATGCCTTGCGACTACTGTGACATGCTATCTCAAGGAACTGGTGTATCGAGACGTAGTGACAACACAAATGGACTTAGTTGCTCGTCTGGATGCTGCCTGTACTTCGGTGGACCCCACGATGCTGCGACGTGTGATGACAGCCATTCCACGGCGTGCTCAAGCCTGCCTCGACATGAACGGTGGACATTTTGAACATATGTCTTAAATTGTGCATATACTGTTGTTGATATGTTCAATAAAGTGTTTTTTTCTTGCACCAAAAGTGACGTCATACTTTGTTTTTCGTATTTTTTTTAAACTATGGATCGTACAGAAACGCTTCTTTGGGCAGTTTTTATGTACTCCCAACGAGGAATTTAGCTGTGTAGAGTTTATACAGTCGTTTTGGGACACCCTGTATATAATTCTATATATATATATATATATATATAAGGAGAGTAGGAACTAAATAGTTGGAATAAAGAAAAAAAGGTAATCAAAGGCACAGTCAACAGCATTTAAAGAAGTATGCGTAAAATAATCTCGAATTTGTACTGTATCGAAATCACACTAATCCTTCAAGCGTTTTGCCTGTACGCTGAACGGCCCCTGATGTTTTCTTTCTTTCTTTGATTTTCGTGTATTTTTAATTCTTATAGTATATTTCTTAATGTTAGTGTTTTGCAAAGGGGATTCAGTTTGTATATAATATTGAAATGCTTTTCATCTGGCATTTTTTTTGTGGGGAGGCGGGAATTAATAAAGTTTATTTATATGCAGTAAGAAAATGCGATAAATTGACCGGGTAAGGTTAACGTCCTTCAAAACAGCTCCCTTAATACAACAAAGAAAGAACTTTATTTAAATTTGGCGTTCTTCTCACGATAATCAATTACACCAACTAATCAAAGACTTTCATAAGAAACTTTATCAGTCAATTATAAGTAATACTTAAAAAGCTAATGCCTTCACATTCAAAAACCAAAAAATTTGAAATAGAAGGTAAACTTGTTCTTTTTTAATGTAAAATTTATTCAGTTTTTCAAAACTGCAATCTCCAGTTAAACCTACCTAGGTTCTTCTTACCACAGGAAAGAAAAACTAATCAATCTTTTGCGTGCTGAAGAAAATTAGAATATTTTATCATATTACACATATACGTGCCAACCACACATTTATGGTAAACACACATACGCAACATCCGAGGAATGGATGTTTACAGAAATTTCTCAAAGCGCAAATTGATGTGCAATGTATGAATAGAAGTATGATAAGAGAGGATGCGGCAACCAACAATTTCCCAAATTTGCAGATTGTCTTTCGATGTTTTTGCTTTGTTTGCCATTAGTTTTCCTTTTCTTTCTCATGTAAATAAAGAAAAAGTAATATATATCACGCAATGGCATTTTTTTCGTTCTCTTTTCGAAAATAACAATACGTGTGAAAAGCATCGAGATGAGGCGAAGTTTGAATAATGTGAGCTTAGGTAATGTATTCAAAAAAAAGTTTTAACAATCTGAATATTTGTTATACACATAACATAGCATAGAGAAAAATTTTGTAAACCGCTAGGGTCGTTAATCATACTTTAAATATGTTTACATGTTTCATATTTGTCTCACGTTTTATAGAGTTCCTGCATAAATAGGTAAATATGATGTTTTTTTTTTTTGCAATAACTTCAACTTGGAAATGATCGAAAAAGTTTTATAGAGTAAAGGCTTTTGAATTTATTCAATGTTTATTAATTCGACTATTTTGCATTAATTTATGTAGAGCTATCGAAAAGTTTTTATTTTTACAGGAGAGTACCAAAAACTCGGTCAAATGTGGATCGAAGAGTGTCTGAGTTTGTGAAAATCCCGGATTATCGAGAATGGGATTAAAAAAGAATAAGTCCGAGTGTTTCCTCAGAAGATATTGTACTGCACTTGTCTCTATTGTTTGCTGGAGAATACAACAGAAAATAAACTGCATCAATACCTATAAACAAAGGGAAAGTAGATATTTTATGAAGTTATAGCAGCGGTGGGTAGCGCAGCGGTTCTCAAAGTGGTCCCTATGGACCCCCAGGAATCCCCGGTATTATTCAGGAGGTCCGTGGAAAATTAAAATTAATTTTGGGGTCCTCAAACAATGTCAGGGGATCCGTGTAAGGTTTAATATAAAATAAGAAAAAATTTTTGATCCATTTATTTTTTTTGGAAATTTAAATAAAAAACAGTAATTCATTTAGATATTCCCGACTGGGTTTTGAACCCTATTACTCTTGGACTAACTCAGATCCTCTAAACAGATGAATCCATATTAATACAGGAGCATCTTATTGAAATATCCTCATATGAGGAAAAATGTTTGAACCAATGTGTTAAACCAATGTTTTAACAAAGATACCTCGCATTTTGCTTATAAAAGCAGATCTCAATTTTATATCCTGCATTATGGGTTATTGTACAGAAGTTATTGGGACTCCTTTCTCGTCTTCTAATTTGGTAGAACGCTGATTCAGTGCCATAAAAAACCTTATCACACACAGAAAAAGAAACCGACTAAAAACTAGTGCTCAGGGGGATTTTCGTTTGCTACAGACAAACATTGAGACGGGCATAAATACATAACATCTCATCAAGTTCATCCAAGTCATTAATTTTTTTAATCATTATATAATTTTTTTATTTTAAACAAAATTGTAGTTTCTATAAATAATTCTTCAACAAAATGATTTTAAAAACTTGCTATTTTTATACTAAGCATTTATGTATTTTTTTAACTTGAGGGTCTGTAGGCAAATTTTGACTATAAAAAGGGGTCCATGGGTTAAAAAAGTTTGGGAAGTACTGGTGTATAGCATTACTACATGAAAATGAAAATTAATGAATACATAATACACAGTAATTTACCTGATACTTAAGAAAAATGCTTCATGAAGGGCATAAATCATTCCCACTTTAAAATTGAAGAGTATAATTTTGAAGTTGTTGACAGTTTCACTTATTTAGGCTCAGAAGTTAACAATGGAAACTATTGTACTACTGAAATCCAAAAGAGAATTACTATGGCTAATAGATGTCTTAATGAAATACGAAAATAAATGAAATCGAATTTAATTAAAAGAAAAACAAAGGTTCTATTGCATAAAAGTCTCTTAAGATCAGTATTAATTTATGCATGTGAAACTTTGTCTATGTCTCGAGCTGATGAGAATATGATAAGCATCTAAGAAAGGAAGATCATAAGATTTAAGATGTGGGGGCACTTAATAAGTGTCAGTTTTCCATATAATTTTTTATTGTATCAATAAAATCTTAATGGGAATATTCAATATTCATTAAATATCTTTAGGGATAAAATCATAGGAATTAAATATTGTTCTTCACAGAACCGTTTTCCAAATGGCCTTCATTAAAGGAAAATACCCTTCCCCCTTTTTGTTTAGCATTAAAGGCCTTACAAGAGTTGTAACGAATAATTCTGATGTTTTATATCTTCAGTCCAAGTCAAATTATAATGGCTACCAAGAATCAAAAACCTTGACAGGCATCTTCAGAAAGAAACTGTGAGAAAGAAAAAACGAGAACAAAATATACCTTCACTTGATTAACATTCTGATAATTTCAGTCATCATCGAGCAATGCCAACGAAGAATTGGTAATTTTCTTTATCCCCCCTTCCCTTCCTTCTGTTCTTCGAAGCATTTTTAATCCGATCGAGAATGGCAACAGCATCTGCAAGACGGCAGCAAACAATGCGATGATTGACACCCAGTAAAATTCAGTTAGCAATGAAAACAAAATCCTTTTCAGACTTCACCTGTCAATAAAGAGTAAAAATAAAAAAGGAACATCTGAAGAAGAATTTCCTTTTCAGCAAGTGTTCCAATTCAATTGCCTTGGCAATTACAATTATAAAATGTAGCTTGCTGTCTTCGTATTGAAAACTTTCTTTGCTTTTTGTATCCCTAATGACTTTTCATCCAATCGCCTGATTTACAATGGCGGAAAAGTTTTATTTTTGTTAAACAGTCAATCTAGCATATGAATCGAGGTCACTGTAGTAAGAAAAATGACATTCTTAAAAAGATAATCACTCAATGAAACTGTCCACAGTTAGCGTTTGACCCATTCATTACAGAATGGGTCATTTTTTTTTATCAAAAGAATTGTTGGCGTAATGCATCCGTTCGCAATTTACTATGTTGGGTGCGATTGTCAACTAGCACAATTTCATACTAGTATACGATGGCAGATTACACGCGTTGAAAGCGCAGAGACAAACGTCCAACCTTTAGCAGCCTTGGTGTTAGAATGTTAATAGCAATTGCGAGGATTTTTCAGAGACAATAAATCTAAGCTTTTAATTTTTTTCTTTGTTTTAAGGTATTAGGGTCAATGTGGCCGTTCGTGCTTCCTTATCGTTTAAAAAAGAGGATGGATTAAAAAGAAGAGAGTTGGTGGATTTTATTGTCTATTAAAATTTATTTACCATTCTTTCAAAACATTCAAAGTAATTCTTTCGTGAGAAATAAATCAAATAATTATACTTAAACCAATATTGAACTTTTTATCCCGTAATTAAGAACTGGATTTGGAATATAAGACAAGAATAGAAAACAGAAATTCAAATTTACATTTAAAAAATTAAAAAGAGCGATCTAATTGTGAATTTACAATGAATAAATTCATTTCCTGTTAGATTGTTAGTATCAACAAAGGTAATATTTCAGTATTCATCCATTCGAATGATTTTTGTATAACAAAGAACTAAATCTTATGTTCTAAATTTAGAATAGAGTTATGATTACACACTTTTCTAAGCTATATCTTTATCATGAATAATTGCAATCTTTATGCAAAAAAATTAAAATTTGTTAACCTGTGAGAGGAGTTGGAACACACAAACCTCATGCTTGCGTGTATTAATTGTATGATGAAAGGAAATGTGTGTGTAGGGGTTAATTATTTGGTCCAATCCTTTAGGACTCTAGTTTAATTATTTTAATTTGTCTGCCCAAATGGTCGGGATTTTAATCGTAATCTTATAATAAGATTAGGTCAGAAACTAGCGGGCACTGGTTTCTGACCAATCGTGGATTCTGTTGGAAGGAGTCACGCGACCTTCGCCACCTAGTATAAAAAGCGAGAGTTCTTTGTGTTCGCTCTCCTTGTCTCTTGCTATTTGTCTGTTTTCATGATGTATTAATCGACTGCAGCCAGAAGCGAACAAAAAAAATTTTCAAGGGGGGAGTCCATGGTCGAAAGTCCCCCAACTCGTATCATATCTCAAGACAACACCAATTGATTCTTCTGATTTTGTTAACAAAAATCAGCAAAAACTTAATTATTGAATTAATAATTAGCATTAATTAATAAAATAAATTGTTAATTACTAATACTTAATTAAATTTTACGTTATATTTATATAGGAATATCATCAATCGAAAAAAACTCAAGGGCTTTGGGGGTGTCCGGACCCCCAGGACACTCCCCTTGTGTGCCCACTGGCTGCAGCTCGTTTTGCCTTGTGTGTCTTCTTGTCTACTTCTCGTTACGTCAGAACGTTATATGTTTAATGTGCAATAAAACCGGATTTACCATTTCAAAGGACTACCTCGTCAATGTCATCAAATATATAAAGCATTAAATTCTGAAGAAATTTTCCAGAAACCAACAAAAAATACATTTCCACTGGCCGCCCTTACATATATATATTACGAAACTTTTAGAGCTGGTATTTCACACATTTAAAAAATATGACTAAAAAATAATATTTCATGTAATCAGAAACTTTTTTTAAATCTACTAAAGCCAATAACGACAGATTCATTGTTACAAGATCTAGCTGATTAAAAATGTCGTTAGAGATGAAATTTAAAAGCATTATTTCTAATTATATTTCACTCACGAAACTAATTATTAATAATAACCAGTTAAATAATGTGCATTATTTATTACATTTATCAAAGATATATAGATATTAATAATCGTCGGTTTTACTTCAAAAACCGTAACATATATGTGAATAAATGTATATATGAAGATGATTCTTGGAATGCTAGTTTTATAAAGTATATTATGAAAATTAAATTAGTTTGTGTGTGGCGGGTTTTTTTTTCATTTCTTTCTATAGTACAGAGGTAAATATCCGGTGGTATTTTAACCATAACCATGACTTTAAAAATAAAATTCATATTTTTCATTACTTAAAATAGTAAAATATTTATTTTGAAATATTTTTCAAATATATTTTTGCTGATTCAGATTTTTACGCTGAAATAATTATTCTTGGTATATAAAGGGGAAAAAATAAATCCTCAGCATATACATAAGTTAATATTTATTTCTACAATTTTAGATTAATGTGCTATATTTTTCAGTGATGTACTAGTTTTCAAGCGAGGAATTTGTATTCCTTAATTCGAATTTAATACTTTAAAAAGATGAAATACTTCTTTAACAGAAACGAAATTTGTCTTTTCCAATCCGCTGATTCCGCTAAGACCCCTTTTTTCCCTTCTTCTTTATAATGAATTATAAGAAAAAAGAAGAAATAAAATATATACGTAAAAAAACAAAACAAACGCCAGTGTATCAGATTCAAAACTTTAAAGTTCGACTTCAAGAAATCCCCATTTTTTTCCCTCTATCGAGACATACTGAGTTTGCCTGTAAAATGTATTCACTGCGTTCTATGTAGGGTGTTTCTTTTCTGTTTCCCATCTTTCTGCTTTTTCAAAAATCTCGAAACGTGGAAGTCAAAATATTTATTCATGAGTTTGCTTCTTGAAGGGAACTGAAGTATGCAAGGATGTTTTTTCAGATATGAAGTTAAAGTTCTAGTTTGCTTTTTGGTCTGAGATACATTTTCGGATGCACATTTTTCGCCAACATCCCTGCAGCCAAGAAAGGAATTATTTCTATTGGATGTATCAACAAGAAGAAATTTATAGAAAATTTGTGTCTTTCAGATGGTTAAAAAGATACATATTTAATGTTATTTATGGATATAAAGATACGTGTTTACTGTTATTTGTGGTTTGAAAGATGTAAATATTTACTGTAACACAGAATTAAACTTAGTATTATTTTATATGCATATAGTAAATACTGTATAACAAGAAACAATAATTAGAATTTTAGTGTACTTGATATGCTAAATTTAAGCAATCAGAATATGTTTTGTAATTTGTATACGAACTATTCTTCGAGCATTTTATAAGAGGTATGCGTAGATTTATAAATCGAAGATGTTTCGTTCATGTTTCGATATCCATAAAACACCATGTGAGCATAATACATGAATCCTTTAAACCGTGGTCATCAAAACAGCGGTTCTCGAACTATGAGGCATGATAATCCTACATGGGAGGGGGGGCGAGCATATGGAAAAGTATAAAATAAAAAATTATTTAAAAAAACTGTTAATTTACTAAAAGGAAGCAACATAGAATGCATTCTAATATAACAAAGAAATTACACAGATATTAAATTCTTATAAAAGTATTAGATGTGCACAAAATATTTGATAATAAATTTATCAATACTAAATTAAGAACAAGTTTAATAAGTACTAAGTTGGAAATGGTAATAGTATACGAAATACTTTTGATTTTCAATGCAGAAAATTCAGCATTGAGCCCTGCCCCAAATTCAGAGTGCTTTATTACTAAATTGCCTTTTGATTTCGACACTTGACGTTAAATCTATGAAGATTTCTTCTTCGGCAGTTGAGAGCCTTTCTGTTTCAAAATACGTGTGTACGTACATTCTTTAATTAAAAAATTTTTTTGCAATCTGTTCTTATTTAAAAAATTAACAACGTGATACTTATTCTATTAGTTGATAATAACTTACTTAAAATATATGTTTCTTAAAGGTAACATATAAAAAATTTGACATTTATCTTGATAATTTACACGATTTATAATTAAGGTCATTTTGTGGATTAAACGTCAAATTACATTATTATTGTACACAGGGCCGGTTTATCCATTGGGTGCTTGAGGCGAGCGCCCAGGAGCCCAAGTCCGGAAGGGACTTAAGGAGCCCTGACAAGCCGGACTTAACCGGATCTTCTGGTTATAAATTTCAATCCGCCAGTGCCAAGGGGCCCGTAGATCTTCTACGTCTAGGGCCCTAATTGAGCTTAAGCCAGCACTGTTGCATGCAGTTCCTTAGTTATTGTATAAGGAAGAAAGGGGAGCGATGAAAATTATTACTGAAAATCAGGTCGTAAATAATGAAAGTTTGATAAGTACTGACTGCTTCAAACTGTTTTGACTCATGGAACCCTCAAAATCATACAGTGATTTGAAGGAACCCTATACCACACACACTCTTAAAAAAGTATGTTTTAGAATTATATTTAAATAGATCAACTTGTTATAGATATTTCATGTAAAGACAATTAAAGAAAAGTTTTGTATTTGTTGCTCCAAAATTTTATATAATGTTAATCTAATTTACTCGTTAATTATATTAATATATGTTCCAGGTGTTAACACATACATTCTAATTAGTAACTGGATATACGTTAAAATTTTTTGGAAAAATGTTCAAAGTCTAGGTTTATTGAAAGCCTTTGAAGAAATCGAAGGATATTCTGGGGAAAATTTAAACCAAAAATCAAGATCTTCTTGTTCATGCCTTCTTTTTAACATAGAATTTGTAAATATTTGAATCGCTCGTTCTAGTTCTATCAACAATAAGTCCTAAATTTTATTGAAAGGGATTTTTAATCCAGTCCATAGAAAACGTGAATCCACTTTGTACTCACAATTATAATTTTTATTTTGACTCGTGGAACCCCAGGATATGCCTTGTGGAACCCTAGGGTTCCTTGGAACACAGTTTGAAGACCATTGCTTTAAATATATTGCGTTCATAAAATTTATTTATATTCAGTTTTTATTTTAAGTAATTAGAAATTGATTTACATAAAGGGAGACTAAGAATAGAATATATTTCATAACAGAGAAATCTATTGATTCAGAGTGAGACTGAATCACAGATGAGTCAAGTCGTATAATAAATTGGAATACAGGACACATAGAAGTTGAAACATTCAGTTTTGTGTGCGTGTATGTGCACGTGTGTGTCTATGTGTAAGAAAAACAGTGAGTGAGTGAGTGTGAGAAAGAGTGAAAAGAGAGAAGTAGGATTGATTTTGTTTATTTACGTCCAATCAAAGACATGGGAGGTTATGGACAACACTTCATAATTTTGAACCAAGATCAAAAAACGAAAACAATACCTGAGTTAGAACTCCACAATCCAAATTTCCAAAGCTCGCCAACAGACAGTAAGAGAAAAGAAGGTAAAAATAATTTATAGATTTGGACTAATATTCCTTAATAGGGGTGAATGAGTGAGTGAATATTAGCGTCGCACTATTCAGTTCCTCGAAGACTTTTGGCGATGGATCTCGTAGTTTTGAACCATAGTCAAGTGCGAGGCCGCACCAGAGCTGGGACCTTCTCTCCTAATTTCCACACCATCGAAAGGATGTATGAGCTCTCGACAGATTTAACGTGCATCGGCTCCTCTGCACGGCGAGTCTCCAGCGGTACTAGGGCTCGAACTTACGCCAGCCACGAGTCAGCTACCTTGACCACTAGACTACATGCTCACCTAAGTAGGAGTGAAGCCTTAATGTAAGGACTTTATTTATTTATTGTTTTTTCTTTGTTTTGCTCATCTTTTTTGCAAGCAAAAAGTGAATTCAATAGACCCTCTTTTTTTAATTCCCTTATGCGTCTGGGAAGTATACAGCTTTCCTTTTTATCTATTTATCCTTTTTATTAACGCACATGAAGCAAAAATTTGAGTTATTTGTTTATTATGAAATGGGGGGGCAATTAACTTATTTATAAGTATTATACGATACGCATTTGTTAAAAAATTCTAAAATACAAAATTTTGAATATTTTTACCAATCTTGAAGTTTGATAAATACTTAGAATATTTTTATTGTTGTTTAAATAAGAAAGAAATCGTATGTGGTTAGAATGTACATATTTTATTATAGAATAGATTACATTCTGTCATATTAGCATTATTGCTTTCAGTCAACATTATCCATTGTATATGTTTCTGTTGTTGTTGCTTATGCCACCTATCTGACGTAGTCAGATCGAGGCCCACGAAATTCATCAGGGCAACGGGCTAGAGATACGTCTGTCATTAGCCTAAGCTTTGGGCTCATGAAGGTGACAGCACGATTTTGCTCACGATAGATGTGACACCATTCGAACCCCAGATTTAACGAGCACGTGCTCCGTTTGTACTCGGCGAGTATTTGGTGGGATCGGGCATCGAACCCAGGCCTTCCGGTCTGGCGTCCAATGCTCTAACAACTAGACTACCCACGACCCAAATATGTTTCTTCCACACAATATTAATCAAAATCCTATATTATAATAGTTAGTAGGGATTTTTTTTATTTAATTCATGCATTGTATGCAACTGAAGAAATATTTGAGGATTATTTATGAATATTGAAGATGTAATGATGTATTAGAAGCAAAAAAATATAAATCAAATTTACAAATTACAAATTCGAAAAATAAATTGGAACAATATCCAATTAAAAATAGAAGGAAACATATCTTACAACATGCAATCAGGTATGAAAAAAGTAATTCCTCTCAAAATATCATAATTTTAAAAGTAACCTGTAGCATGGATGAAAGATTAAATTATTTACCAATTATATTTCCACAAAAAAATGCACTTTAGTACAAAAATTACAAAATGAGATATTAAGTTGAATTTCAATGCATGATGCTGAAAAGTTACTCCTTAAATGTCTTTAATTTACTAAAAATGCTTAGATTATATATATGTGTGTGTGTGTGTAATAACCCAATAAAGTTTTGTTTGTCTGAAGAATCAATGCTTTATTTTTGATCACAGAGAATTTATTGTTTCATTTTTTTCTTTGTTTATTATTGGAAACAACAGTGACCTTTTAAGACTAGTTGGTGCCCTGGGCCCTACTCAAAAGTAGGCCCGGGATCTCTACCCAATTTTGGGCCCCACCTATGACCTTTAAAAGTGGACAGTACGTAGCATATACGTTGTCAAATACTCATACAAACAATAACCCGAAACAAATAAATGTGCATGACTTACAATCGCACTAAACGGCTCTTCTGATTGCCGCCTTTTGACTGAATGAGTAATGATGGTGTATTGCGGTAGGCCTGGGCCTGTAAGTGGACGACGGTCAGCACATGTAGCCAGTTGACACATCGTCCCAAATTCCTAGTTTTTCGGAGAATGCAACCCGAAATAACATTTGACCGTTTCAATCATTAGAATTATGATCCCATTAAGCCTGAGTCAAGAACGAGACGAGGCCCCATAGCGGCCAAGGTCATAGACCCAGGCCCAGTTGGCCTATGCCTTAAGATGTTTCTGGGAAACAATCCTCCTAACTGAGACGATATAAAACGTTCACAATGATATAACACTAGTCGATTCTGCTTCGTACGAACTTAAACTTCTAACAATAATTCACTTTATCAATAAGCACGAAATAATTCGCCCTATGGTCAGACTTTATAGCCGCGGTAACCTAGTAGTGATGGTCATGAACTCGTGGTCTGTGTTGTTGAATCTCCGTTTCTTGTCCTGGTGTTATTGAAGATTCGCCATGTTAGAGGAGCTGATGTGCGTTAAATCTAACGAGGCTCGAAGTTCGCACGTTGTTTTGGTGTGGGCCAAATCAGATGGCCACGTTTCAAAATTATGAGGTCCCTCACCAATAGTTTGACATGACACGTTAAAAATAAAAATCAACTCATATTTTGACCACAGATTACATGATTGATTATTACTAATTAAAAGTGCATATTTCCAGAAATAATTACCTGCAAATACTTAGAGATTTTATATAAGATTTATTTGTAACGAGTCTGTTCGCGTGCCTCCTACTAATCCTCTTGGGAAAAACTATTTCTTTAAATATAATTCTATTGAAAACTTTCTCTCGAAGAAGAGGCGGTTTATGTAAATGAAGGTTTATATTTAAGCATTAACTTTTAGTTTCGAGAGAGAAGAGAGAGAGTTAGGAGTTAGATGATAGAAGTTAATGACTTGCGCAAAGTAATGGAATGTTAGTCGAGAGCGGCTCGACACTTAAATTGATTAATATTGAAAAATTTGTGTTAATTGACAACTGAGTCAATAAGTTATAATTGAATGATTTTGACCAGAGGTCAAATTGCTGAGAAAGGAATTACGGTAATTCAGACCGTAAGTAATGAAAGAGTGCTCAACGTAAGTTGATTGAAACTTAGCAATTATTAAATATATCTTTTACCTTGCTTTTGTCCCTAAGCTTAATTAATGGAGTATTCCTACCCTGGGTTGTAGATATTTAGTTAGGAATAATAAATTAGAATTGTTTTGATTATGACTGGTATTTATTCTAACTCCCAAACATTAATGAACGAGGATTGCCCATTCATTACATAATTATAAGACCGATTTGTTATTAATGAATGCTTTCATTAATTCTTATAACTGCAATAACTAGAAGTCAAGAATTATATATAATTTTCAACGGAAGCATGAGCAAGTTTAAAAATTATTATTTTTATTCCTTTTTATAATAACTATTCTCATTTTTTTCCCTTTCTAAATGGGGAAAAAATTATTAGCAATAAAAGTAAAACCCAAAAGTTATATCTATACAAAAGAATAGTTTTCTAAAGCTAGCACCATTACCAAAGACTTTTAACAAAAGAGCACGAAAATATACAAGCATCCTTCGAATAGTAAGGTATGGGAGGGGAGATGGTTTTTCCTGCAGATATATTGAATATAGAAAAATATCCCCCCTCACATTCCATATATCGGGAACACAGAAAGAGAAGAACCGGAAAAAGAATAAAAACGAAAAAGATTCCCATTTTTCGTCGCTAAAGATAAATTTCTATGAATCTATCGGGGGGAAATAAAGGTGGGGAAGGCATGGTAAAATGTAAATAAATAAATTTCGCCAACAACGTTCAGATTTTGGGGAAAAATTCGAGATACGAAGAAGGGGGGAAAATGCACATTATACGTATCTATTTGGAAGGATAGGGGGAAAAAATATTTAAAAAAACGAAGAATGACATTGAAATGGACTGAAAATTATTCGAAAATGCATTACGGAGCGATATTTCAGGGCCTTTTCCCTATTTTGGCGACTATTTGGCGATATGTTAGAATTTTTTTATTTTTTGATATTTTTGTAGCGTTAGTAGTATTCGTTTAAAAATGAAATATGAACGTCGTATATCAAAAGAAAGTATTTTACTGGGTCTTTTATTGAATATTTTTCTTTCTTTCGAGGCTGAATGTTTTTTTTTTCACAGGGAGACGATGTTTCTTTGCGCGATTTCACTATATTTTGTGTAACGGTAAACATAACAGGCTATAAACGGTATGAAATGATGGGGGTTGGAGAGGAATCATCTTTTATCAGGGCCTCAATCTGCGAGAAAGGGGAGAAAAAGAGAATGTAGTTATTTATCTATTCTCGTTTTTCTCGCCGGAAGTGGTTCCAAAGAGCTGTTTCCTTTGAAATTACGTAGTATCTGAGTTTCTGAAAACTAGAAATTCTGAATGGCTCCATGATGCTGGCAAAACTAGTGACAAATAGATTTTGGGACGATTTACTGGGGGAAAAAAGCATATTATAACTAAAAAATTTTCTCTTTTTATTTTTATTATTGCCTACAAAACTCTAGCCAGTATTGGTTTGTTTTTTCTCTTAGATATTGTAGGGTTTCATTTTATAAAGTTGATCAGTTTGATTTTTAAAGTCTGGAGGTCAGTTATAATACACTTTGGTCATTATATAGTGTTTGATGTTTTCTTATCTATTTCAGATAGTTATGTGTGGTTGCTGTGCCCACGGTAGCCAAGCGGTCAGCAGCGCAAACAAATATTTTTCATGGGGTCCATGGTCGACAGTCCCCAACTCGTATGATACCTCAAGAAAACACTAATTGATTCTTCTGATTTTGTTAACAAAAACAGTAAAAATTAAACTAATGAATTAATAATTAGCATTAATTAATAAAATAAATTGTTAATTACAAGTACTTTATTTAATTTTACGTTATATATATATATAGTATTATCAATCGAAAAAAGCTCAAGGGCTTTGGGGGATGTCCGGACCCCCGGGACACTCCCCTTGTGTGCGCCATTGCAAGAGGTCAAGGTATAGGATCGTGGCTGGCATGTCATGAGTTCAAGCCCAGTACCACTAAAGACCCAACGTATAGGGGCGTGATGCACGTTAAATCTCTCGAAAACTCAAAAGTCCACCCCTTGGTGTGAAGTGGTAGTTAGAAGAGGAGGGTGCCAGCTCAGTTGTCGTACTCATCACTGGACCATGGTTCAAAATTACAAGGTCCGTCGCCAAAAGACCTCGTTTAGCTGAGCAGTGCGACGTTAATATTCACTCTGTGTGGCTGCCGTAGCCTAATGATTATGGTCACGAACTCGTGGTCAGTGTGGTCAAATCACGGGTTTGAGTCCTCGTGCAACTGAAGACCCTTCGGGTAGAGGGTTGATGTTCACTAAATCCGCCGAGGTTCAAAGCACTTCAGTTGGTGTGGTGTTGACGTACGGAGAAGGGAGTTCTTGCTCAGGGGTGTCATCCTCGTCAATTGACCGTCGTTCAAACTTACGAATTTCGTCAATAGTAACCCTCGTGTTCCTTTAGATAGGAACACGAGGGTTATTTTATCGGATCATTTTATCGAAATGAATGCGGAAATGTTGCCAGTATAGGACTTCATTTATCGGCTTTTTAATTTCAGTACTTATTATTATTGAGGCCCAGTGGCCGAAAGGTAGCGTATCGTGCTTCCACACCACAGGTCCGGGTTTCTATCCTCGGGCTGGGTGGCCACGGTAGCCAAGTGGTCAAGGCATCGGATCATGGCTAGCATGTCATGAGTTCGAGCCCAGTACCACTGAAGATGCAAGTTAAATCTGTCGAGAGTTCAAACGTCCTCCCATTGGTGTGGTGTGGTAGTTAGGAGAGGGAGTGCCCGCTCAGGTGTCGTCCACGTCACTTGACCATGGCTCAAAATTACGCGGTCCGTCGCCAAAAGCCCTCGTGTAGCTCAACAGTGCGACGTTAATATTCTCCTTCATTCATCCTATCCTCGGGCAGGGCAAGGGCGACAGCGTTTCATCCCTTCAGTAGGTCGATAAATGAGTATCAAGCTTGCTTGGGGTTGGGGACTAAACACTGGGGGGTTTCACTTCAGACTGACCACTAGAACAGGACATTGCTTATGCACCTCAGCGCTCAATAGTCACGTATACTGAGATGTGCACAGTAGGGCTTGGCCCTCATGGGATGTTGCGCTACTGAGTTTAGCTTATTTATTACTATAGTTATTAGTGCTAGGTTCAGTGCAGTGGCACACACAGACATTTTTCAAGAGGGGAGGGTCAGAGTTGGAACTCTACCATTCTCGCATAATGCTCCAATAAGCTGCCCAACATATTCTTTTGATTTTGTCGATTTTCGGGGGAAAATGGCAGTAGAAAATTAATTATTGAATAAATAATTAGCATTAATTAATAAAATAAATTATTAATAACAAATACTCCAGTAAATTTTGCGTACTATATACATAAGCTTGTAATCAATTGAAAAAAATCAAGGCCTTTGCGGAAGGGTCTGGACCCTGGGACCCTCCTCCCCTTGTGTGCGGCACTGTCAGTGAGATGAAACGAGTAGTATAAGGCAGTATGAGATTATTGGAGATCTAATGCAATCAAAGCAGCAATAGCTAAATATAGTATTTTTCTTTTTTAAAAAATGGTAACAATTGATTTCTTAAAACAGAGACCACAGTCCTAATGAGAACATTGGGAATCTTATTATTATGTGAGAAGATCTTATCACATTATTTTTGATTTTTGTAATTATATAAGAAGTGGAATCACACACAAGTAATGATGGTGTTTGTGTTTGTTTGTTTGTTTTAAGCTTCAAAAAACTGGAAAAAATACTAACAATGCTCTGCAAAAATATTTTCAAAATTCAATATTGAGAGTTCCGATCATGATCTCAATCCAGTAGCAAAAAACATTTATAGTTTTAGAATAAATTGTGATTTAGTCACTTTTGAGGAATTTCTATCATTTTGGGACAGCTGGAGTAGAAGTTTTTAAAAACATTTCATTTTTCGTTCTAAAATTGCGATGGAATGAAAATGTTTGGCCTGAGATATCCGAGTGTTTATCATTGCGTATATAACAAAAGCTCATATAAAAATTTGTTCAACTGAATGTTTTTCTTCATAGTTTTGTAATCTATGATTTCAAGACGAATTTCACACATGCTGAAAACCAATTAAGTTGTGCATTATTCTTATATTTCACAATTAAAATATATATATATCAAGATTGTATAGATTCATCATTTGTTTTCAAAATAAATTAGTAGTTAAAATCGTTTGGTAGCTATAACACATAATACGTTATTTTAAGCAAATAGTTTGCTATTATTATTATTTGTTACAACCAACATAGGATAGTTAAAATAACTAAACAATGCTTACGAAAGTCACTGGGACGAGCATTGTTGGACTAAATGCGGTATCACGCGTAAATTTTCCGTACAACGTTTCGGCCCAACTTTTCGCCGAATCTGAGGGTGAAGGGTTACCGTAAACAAAACGACATACTCTGACGTCAGCCACGCTCTTTCTCCACATTGAAACATTACTCGCTGATTTTTCTGCTTCGAAAATGGTCATCCAAAATTATTTCTTTTATTTCGCTCGCGCTTTTGTTAGGGGGGGGGGGTAAATAGAAATGGAACATCATTCTGTTTAAAATCTTATACGCCGTTAAAATATTACACGCCATATCTGATGCGAACCTACCACCGTTACCGCCATCTTGTTTATGACGTAGAGTGCC
This sequence comes from Trichonephila clavata, assembly GCA_019973975.1. NCBI lineage: Eukaryota > Metazoa > Arthropoda > Arachnida > Araneae > Nephilidae > Trichonephila > Trichonephila clavata. The sequence continues at coordinate 163,129 of BMAO01038410.1, forward strand.
GAAGAACCCCATTGGCTGGAATTTCAAGCAACTTTCATTTGGAGGAACTTTCATTTGGATCAACTTTCTCAGCTCACCGGCAAAAAGTTGTTCGAAAGCCATTGCTATTTCAACGGAGTAAAAATTGCACGAATTGGACGAAAAATTGCACCAAACGTGTACGTGTGATAGGCCTTGAGATAATTTTTCCACCGTGTTGGTAGAAGTTGAAGCCGCTATCAACAGTAGACCATTGGAGTATGAAGAGGGAATTGGTGATAACGATGAAGCCTTGACCTCAGGCCACTTCCTAACTGGTCAAAAATTGCCTAAAGTTCCTTCAGACTCAGAACCCACAGATAAAAGACTTGTATGCATCTTCTCGCAACCTTCTTCTCTGAACTCGCAACCGTCGTGTCATGAGTTCGAGCCTTCCGTGCAGAGGAAGCTAATGCACGTTAAATATATCGAGGCTCAAACGTCATCCTGTTGGTGTGGTGTGGAAGTTAGGAGAGAGGAGTGCTAGATTAGGTGTCGTCCGCGTCAATCGACTATCGTTCAAAATTACGAGCTCAGTCGCCAAAGCTCTCGAGTAGTTGAATAGTGCGACAATGATATTAACTCACTCACTCCAAATGTAAGTGAAAAAATAAGTAAACGTTTGGACCAAACCTCAATTACTTATAAATCTGTTATTTAAAAAGATGTTGGCTCATTGGTCATTAATATAATTTTTTCATATATGATAAATTTTGCTATAACACACAAAAATTATTGTTCAAAATGTTTCTTTAAATTTGATTTTAAAAAAAAATAATTGTGATATACTTAAAAATAAACATTCGTGAATAATATTTCATTTAAAACTGTAACATACGACATGAAATTGCTAAGTTTATACTTTAAGAGATTTTAAATTGAATTTACAATTAATGTTACTAAAATGCTTCTTTTTTTCTTAAAAGAAAATGAGGGTTAGTCTTACATTCACTTAAAGTAATTTCATGATTTTTTCTGAACATTTAAAATAATTGTTTGAATAAATCTCCCCCTCCCTTTCCTCTTCATTTCATTAGAACCATCTTTGAATATAAGTTGTTGCTATTTTTCCCCCCTATGCTTAAAAAAAAACTCATCTTGGAAGTAATTTTTATTCGAAGAATTTGAATTCCACAGTTGTTATATTTCTCTGCAGATCGATAATTGTGGTTTACCCGTTCATGAAATTCGTTCTTTTTCATTTTTGTTAAAAGACTGCGAAATCTTTGAAAATATTCATTAATATTGAGTTTGAGGATAAATAAGAATTTTATAAAACCTACTAGTTGCACAATTTTGCATTTTTCCCCCCTGCATTAAATTACAAAGGCCGATGTTTTCCGGATACATTCGAATTATTGCTATCGTTACAAGTAATATGTTTTTTTAAAAATTTGATCAGTGAATTTTATGAATAGTTCTTCGTATAACTGCAAAAGGCTTACGAAGAAATAAGATTATGAATATTTCAGAGGAATTTTGTTTGATTTCTCTCTCTCTCTCTCTCCGATTTTATTATTACTACAGTGCTTCTAAATTTAAATATTTGCGACCCAATATCCAATCATAATTTTCATCGTGCCCCCTTTATACAATAACAATACATTTAATTCAATAATACTATACTTTGACGTAAAGTTACAATACGACTTTAATTTCTTAAGTGCCACCGGCGTATATAAACGTCTCTCTCAACCAAAGCATTAATTGCTTCGGACGTATATATTAGTCTTTCCGAAGTACGATCTTTTCTGCGCATTGCTATCCATAAAATTTTTCTGAAGGCTTTGGAATGCAATGGAAATACCTTGGCAGTGTCTGCGAAGAATTTACCTATGTCAGAGAATTTGCTTATTTATTCCCCCACCCCCCAATACAACATATACGCGTTCCTACGTGGAAAACGGTGGGTGGTATTGGAGAGCGAATTGCGTAACTTTTGATCGGTTGTTAAGGGATTATTTATAAACCGTGTAAATTATCAAGATAAGTGTTAATTTTATGTATGACAAGTCTATGGGGTCATGTGTAATTATTAATTCTGTTCTTATGTTAGTATTGTTAAATTAATTATAAAATACACTGTGCAGTACTGATACATTTATAAATGCATTATATCAACGTAAATGTGTATTTTATTTTTTATTATGTCAAAATGTATTTTGCTTATTTACTTTCAGTAAATTAATAATTTTTTAAATGATCTTTTGTTTTCGACTTTTCAATATGCTCGCGCCTTCCTCGTAGAATTTTCACGCCCTCCAAGGGGGCACGCCCCACAGTTTGAGAAATGCTGTATTACTGTGATAATTTTTAAAAAATGATATACAAAAGGACGTGAAAAAATCTTATGCTCTGTACACACAATTTATCAATGTATTTAACGGAAGATATTGTCATTTTTTGCTCTGTGTTGTGTTTTGAACTTTACTGGTTTTTTTTTTCGTGGAATAAAATTTTGTAACACATGTAATTTTATTTCTATTACGTTGACGATTTAAAAATTTAATTTTATTTTCTTAAGATATAACTTCTAATTTTTTAAAATTTCTTTCAATGTGGTAAAATTACTGAGATTTCAATAAAATTATTAAAATTCTAAAAAAGAAACTTTTAACTGTTTATCACTAACAGGTAATACAAGGTAATAAAGATAAGCTGTACAGAAAGCTAAATTGTACATCTAAAATGAAAAATCTCGTTTTTTAGATTAACTATATAAAATTAGAATAAATAATTGATTTAAAAGTTATTAAAAATATAAGCGCAATATTACCAACCGAGCAATATTTTTAAAAAATGTCGTCAGATTTTTTTCAATCCTTTATTTTAAAACCGCATAAAAATGAAATTGTGTAAAAAATATACCGCATAAATTGGGAGATGGTGTACATAAAACATTCCGGTTTCTATAGTTTATTCAATGTTTCAAAACATTTCATATCATTGGAATGTTTCATTTTTCGTACATGCAGAATATTTTTCACATTATTTTTTTCTTTTTTTGGAAAAATGTGAACATAGTAAATAAATATAGTTCTCGGGATTATCAAATTTTGAATTATTATACTAACAATCGTATACTAATTTTAGATTTTAAAAAAAATGGAGCCCACTCTAGTAGATACGCATAGAATTTATTAAAAAAGCTCTTTCACACAACTTCATTTCTAGCAAAAATATTCCAGAATTTTCTCAATCGATTATTTTTTAGTACTTTCATTGCGCTTCATAATAGATTACATTGGTGACTCCACACATTTTTCTCTTTGAGACATCTAAAAAGCGTATCCATCATTGTTTTAAGAGGCTATGTCTCCGATGCTTAAAAATGTAAATTTGTAACTATTTCATTCCCAAATCAATAACCATTTGAAACTTTAATACGAGTTATGACACATACCATAAATAAACCAGTCACTCTATATTTAAACGACATGTCATCACGATTGGATAGTAAATAAGCTCAACCGTTCACTTCCTCCCTCCATATGCTTCCTATTTATGGAACATGCATGTGGTGTTCTAACCATACCCCATTCCTCGGTCCACCCATTTCTCAATTTTTCATCTTCCGCAGCTATTTATCACACCGGCAGGCGGACAGCCGAGGCTTGTAAAAGCGCGAACCATACACACTTCTTGACCCTCAGCTTGGCAAAATTCAGAAAACTCACCCACAATTTGGCTCATTTAACCCCGCGCGGTTCAAACCCCCTCCCATTTCTTGATGACCTTGAATTCTTTCTTTCCACCCTCTTTTTTTCCCTTGCTTTCGTTCCCCAGACCCGATCACTTCCACGGTTTTCTTCGAATTTTTCATGCTCGGTCATCCCCCTTTTCTTCCCATCCCCCTCAGAAGATGGAACGCGAAAGAAGGAAGGGAAAAGAGGCACTTAGGAAGTCCAAGGTAGACAAGAACAGACCACAGGATAAGGTTTTACAGGAAGCACACGCCAGTGCACTTTTAACTGGTGTGAAAGCCAGGAGAGGGATGTGTGGATTTTTTAAAAAAAAAGCTGATAAACTTGAAAGGCGAGATATATTATGTATTATACATAAGCGTTGATAAGTGGATTAAAGAAGGTCTTGGTGTTTCAAGACAATCCCGGAGGCTCTGTCGGTAGAATTTCTGATCGCGTGAGTTTTGGTCCATTCGAGGCGCAACTGGTGTAAGTCATATGCAACAAGAATGCATCAGGGCTTCGTAATCGTAGAAGGAGACTTGCATCACTTGAGATCTTATTGGTTCGGGCTCACCCATGAGATTCCCAGCATCGTCCAGTGGATGATTTTAAGGATTTGCACCATTCTGCGTGAAGTTTTGGATCACGTGACAGTCATTGAGTGTTGAATTGCTCAAGAAAGCGACGGGCGTTAGTGGTTAAAAAACTTTCCACTTCTGTATGCTCCAATGAACTTGTTCTTCTGAATTCCGTTTCCAAAGTTATGGAAGATGCAATCTGCGATCTGCATAGGTGGGGATGGGGATTTCAACCCCAAAGATCGACAGATTTTTTATATTTAACATAAAGATTAAGTTTTGGGGCTTTCATCTAGGTATTTTTGAAAATATAACCCGCATCTCCTCGTAAATGTGTTCTTTACGCCACTGGATAAAAGTTTTCCTCTCAGACGGATTTTTTTTCCTCCCTTATTGTACATATAAATACAAAAATTTATAAACTATATAGTTAGACTTACAAATAAATTATCATGTTGATATTTAAATTAGTTGCGTAATGCCTTAAGAAATCTCAGGGATGTTAATTTTGTCTCGAGAGGTGAAAATGTAAACAATTTTCTCAAGCAGGTGTACTTCTTTTAAATTTAAATTAAATAATTCGAATCTCTTACATGCTATTTACAAAGGGTTATGGTTTCAAAAAAGTACAAAATGTCTGAAATATAACCATAATTTTAAAAGTTATAAGCATATGGAAATAAGAAATAATTTTGTAATAAATATTAAGTAATTTTTGCGTCGCGCACGCTATTTTCTAAAATAGTAGCCTTTGATGTATAAAAATGTATAGAATTATAAAATGTATCATACTCTTTAAGCCCTAGTAAATTAAGAATAATATATCTTTTGTATTTCAAAATATTTGAAAAATATTGAAATTTTTAAAAAAAAATTTGGAAATATAATATTAAATATAATTTATTATTCTATTTATTTAAATTTACTACGGTGTAATAAGGATACATTTAACTTTATAAATCAACTTATTGCTAGTAATTAAAGCTAATAGTTTTGAAAATAGCATACGCTCCGTAAAACTTAATTAATATTTCTTATAAAAATATTTCTTATTTTCATATGCTTATAATTTTTAAAATTATGATTATATTTTAAACATTTTACACTTTTCTGAAGCCGCATTCCTTTATAAATAATGTGTAAAAGATTCGAATTATTTAATTTTAATTTCAAAGAGATATGTGTATTTGAATTTTGTTTATATTTTCAGCCCTCCAGAAAAAGTTAACACCCCTGAGACCCCTTTTAACCAAAAACAATGAAAATCTTTTAGAAGTTATATATTAAAATTTTTGCTTTATATTAACCTTACATATACCTCACTTATGTGAACATAAGGTTGTATTTTTTTTTTGTCTATGTAGGATAATACATGTACTCTAAGCAATTTTTTGAATTGAAGTAATCATTATCGACAAAATTCAGCGAATGTTTATTCTTCTTCAATAAACTCAGAAAATAGTTTAATAAACTTCAGTGGCGTATATAAGGGGGGGGAGTTGGGGGCTTACCCCCCCCCTACACCAAATTTTCTAAATTTTTACAAAAGAGCTACCATTCAGGCGTTGGAGAGAGGCGTCAGGCAAGAGCTACCCCTTGGAGCTACCATTCAGGCGTTTTTTAGAATGTACCCCTCCTCATTGGCCCATACAAGTAGGGGGGGGGGAGGTTATAGGTTTGGACACCCCCATAGCCTTTGATTTTTTTTCGATTGATGTATATAGTGCGTAAAACTTAATTAAGTGTTTGTTATTAACAATTTTATTTTACTAATTTTTGCTAATTATTAACTAAATTTATTTTTTACTGTTTTTGTTCCCGAAACTGGAAAAATCAAAAGAATATATTTGGTGCCGTTTTGAGGTATGATGCAAGTATGGTGGACTTTTGACCCTTCCTCCTTAAGAGAGGTCTGGATACAACACCGATACATCTAAAAGATATTTTTAAGCAAGACATTAAGAAAAGAAATTACTTTAAAAAGACTCATTTCAAAACGTGCGCGAAATTGTGAAACGCGCGGGAAGTTAATGTAAATTGCTAAAATAGCACTCTCACATTAAAATGTCAATAAATGCTCTAATTCGTAAGTAAATTGCCAAATTTTAGTTATTATATAATTATTGTAATTTTAAAAATCACATAAAAAAAAGAAAATAACTGATATTAATGTGTATTGTTCTTTGTTTACTAAAAGAATTTTATTAAAAGAAAATGAAAACGCTTTGCTTATGGGTGCAAATTTTTCCTATTTTGAATTTTTCATATTTCAGTTGTTCTCTTTTGATTTTGGTACTTTTTCACTCTTAATTATGTAATGTTTCCAACTTCAAATGAAAGTGTTGATTTATTTTACATTCATGACTGGCTTACGTTGACTTGCAGAAGGCCATGTACCTACACAAATATTAAACTTCATTTTCAGATATAAGCAATGGCGCACACAAGAGGGGTGTCCAAGGGGTCCGGACCCCCCCAAGCCCTTGAGTTTTTTTCGATTGATGATAATCCTATATATATATATATATATATATAAATATATAACGTAAAACTTATTGAAGTACCTGTAATTAACAATTTATTCTATTAATTAATACTAATTATTAATTTAATAATTTATTTTTTGCTGTTTTTTGTTAACAAAATCGACAAATCAGAAGAATCAATTGGTGTTGTCTTGAGGTATGATACGAGTTGGGGGACTATCAATTATGGACCCCCCCCTCTTGAAAAATTTTTGTGTGTGCTACTGGATATAAGAAATACTTATAATCAATGTCTGATAAATTTATTTTATAAGAAAAATACAATATTTCATACAACAACAGTTTTGGGAAAAATCGTATAACTGGTAAATTAATCCTTACTAAAGAAAACTGTTGTATAAACATTAGATTTTAATTCGAACTTTAGGTTTGCGGCCTGCGAGATTCTTTACAAAATACGCGATTATTTTGTACAACATTTTTATTTCTAGTGCAGTGTGTTATAACAAATACATCTCATAATTATTTCTATTTTGTCACGTATGCGCGTTGCTTCGGTTCTTATACATATGGGCAATATTGCATTGCAGCAGTGGGACACACAAGGGGGGGGGGTCCTGGAGGTTCGGACACCCCCAAAGCCCTTGAATTTTTTTTTCGATTGATGATAATCTTATATAGATATAACGAAAATTTTAAATAAGTTCTTGTAATTAACAATTTATTTTATTAATTAGTGCTAATTATAAATTCAATAATTTATTTCTTATTGTTTTTTGTTAACAAAATCAGAAGAATCAATTGGTGTTGTCTTGAGGTATGATATGAGTTGGGGGACTTTTGACCATCGACCCCCCCCCCCCCCCCTGAAAATTTTTTGTGTGAGCTGCTGCATTACAGTGATACCCCCACAGCATTTCTTTTGATTCGAGTAGTTTTTTTCCAACGTACACCAACAAATCGCTCTTTTTGAAAACGAAATTTATCAAACATAAATTGCACTCAAACTTAGCGGACGAAAACCTGCGACATCAATTACGATGTGCAAATGTAAGCATTGAAATCGACTTGCAAAAAAACTGAGAGAATTGAGAAACAAATATATCATTATTTAAATAAATTAAACATTATCTGATCCTTACATCGTATATTATCTATGTCTGTATACATGAAAAATAATGAAAACGATAATAACAGTTCATTCTGTTTTAAATTTTCCCTTCAATAAATGCTTGTAATAGGTTCAAATCTAATATATAATGATACATAAAATTTATATCCGGCCAACGGGATTATAATGTTCTTCGGAAGTGGCCCACCAGTATCATTTGGGTTGGCCACCCCAGTACAACTCATTACTCAGTATTTATTTATCAATAATAATAATATTTTTGGTTGCTTATATTACTGAAAAATAATTTTTTTTATATATTTCGAGTCTAAAATCATCTAAACAAAGTTTAGTGTGTTCCCATTTTTTTTGAGAATTATTTCGTTATATTTGTGGCAACATTAAATGTGGATATTACCTTTTATTTATAATTTTTTTCCTAACCTTTATATCATAGAACATTTTTTCCCGTATAGGTAAGCTTCCCTTAATGATAATTTTTTTTCTCCATATAACCATAATCCACCCTATTGCACAGTCAATAAAAATAAATCAATTACATTTAAATTAAATCAGCGTTTCTCTAACTAGGGGGTGGCGCCTCCCAAAGGGGTCGTGATAATCCTACGGGGAAGGCACGAGCATATCGGAAAGCCAAAAATAAAAGATTTAAAATAATTATTAATTTACTGAAGGGACGCAAACCAAAATACATTCTGACATAATAAAATAGAAAATACACATTGACATAGTTCTAAATATATAAGTGCTGTGCGCAATGTATTTGATAAAATAAAAACAAGTTTAATAATTACTAGCGACTTCCATGGGCTTGTCACTTAGAAAATTTAATACTTATCTTGAAAGTTTGTACGGTTTATAATTTTAGTCGTATTGTAGTTTTACGTCAAAGTGCATTGTTATTCCATTCAATACATTGCTATTGTACGGGAAGGGATTATGGAAATTTTGACTGAAAACAGGGTTGCAAATATTGAAAGTTTGGAAAGCACTGAATTAAATCAATTTATTTGTTTATTGTTACTATTTTTCATTCAAAAACTCTATTGGACAAGACAAGGCCGGTTCTAGCAGTTTTGCCGCCCCGGACCAAAATGGAAAATACCGCCCTTTTCTCCAAAGCAAAGGGAAAAAAAGATAAATTGTTCACATAGATACACACCTGTAAAACTTGAATGGTTCTTGAGAACAAAAAGGCAACATAACAATGTATATATACACACAAGCGTTTATTTCAACTTATAGTAACTACACTCAAGACCAAAATAAAATATATCTCTTCTGTGGCTTTCTATATACCAGACTTATTATCCTAGTCCCCTTTTGGATAGTTGATATCGGACATTGTATGGGTGAAAGGAATGTCCGTTGTGCCCTCATTCCTGAATGGGAAGAAAGTTACTAACGAATGATGAGTAAACATATTAAATTTCGTGATTCAAAAAATTTCATGTCTTGAACCCTTCAAATTTCAACTTAAAAGAAAACTGGCATAAATATACAAAGTACGAAATAAGATACGTTAAATGAAATCACACTCAATAATATTTCAGGAAATATTTCAAATTTTTTTGTAAAAAAAAATATTTTTCAAATTTGATCTAAATGCCGCTCTTAAAATTTGCGGCACCGGTCCGGTTTGTCCAGCCCTACAGCCACCCCTGTACAAGACAAAGAAGCAATAGATTCGAATCTATTTCAGTTAAATAATCTAACTTTTTCATTAAAAAAAAACTTTTTTCAGGCCTGCCGATCACCAAAACGATTCCTCCAATATATATTTTAACATTTTTCTACATCCTGCGTTTATCCCGATTTCTATGTACAAAATTTCTCGGGAAATGTAAATAAAAATGGTTTAAAGCAACACAGAACGCTCAAGCAAACGTAATTTCTACCGGAACGCGCATCATGGACAAGAAAGAAACACATCCGGGCAAGTTAGCGACTAGTATTAGCGACATACCGGAGTAGAATTCAACATTCCGGAAAGCAGACCAACATTCAAAAAAGGAAACTTTACGCCACAGAAAGAAAAGAAAATACAATTCTCCTCTCTACCCATTGAACGAATACAAAACCTCCGCCTTTAAAATCCGAAAATCTGATACCGGTGCAACACTCGGTATGTCTCACTATTATTTGGATCTGAAAATAAAAACGGGAAAAAAAGGAGGGAAATAAGAAGGAAGATAGACTTGGCATCCACAAACAAGCTCTAGATTTATTTCTGCTAGGCGAGAGATGGATTCGAATGTTGAAACCGAAGCAACACCCTGAGTTATCTTCCCATGAGATCTTTGTCTTTTCCGTTGGAGATAGATTTCCAGAGATAAAAATCCAGGGAAAAAAATATATTTTTGGTTTTTTCCCCCTTTCCTAGTTGGCGTTAAGTTTGGGTACGGTCCAGATACATTGGATTTGTTGTGTGTGTGTGCTTGAAACTGATAAATCTCGTACAATTTCGTGTAGAGTAAAAATATCTTGTTGGGTATCATCAGTTATGTGTGAAAGACAGTTCCCGATTCAGACGTCTTTCAATAAATCCCCTATATCTGAACACCAGAGCGCGTGATTTGTGTGACGCGATTGTATCTCCCTTCCACAATACTTTTCTTGCCTACCTTTCATACAAAACAGTTTTTCTTTCAGCAATCTATTAATATAACATGTTAATCTCAACATCTTACAATTAAAATCATACCAAGCATTTACCAGTTATGCAAATATTGTTCAACAAGTGTGTCAAACTCAAAGACTAACTTGAGTGCCGATTTAAGCTCATTTCGGGTCCTGGGCGCAGAAGATCTACGGGCCTCTTTCGAAATGGCGGATCAAAATTTATTACCAAAAAACCTGATTAAGGTATCCGACTACTCGCGACAACTTTTTTTTTTCAAAAAAATTGAGGTATGGGGATTTTTTTGTTGTTTTGAGATTTGTTTAGACATTGTATGAAAAATATGCTAAAATTAAGAAAATAAAAAGAAATTATTATTTCTAAAATGGGAAAAAATGAGTAAAAATTGACAAAAAATAACATTAACGCGGCCCATTCTGTGCCAAAAGTTTATGAACAAATTTTCAATTTTTCAATTCTGATGTGTTGCTATGTTATTCATTTTTGAAATGACATTCAGGATAAGAGATGTTTTAATTTTTACAGAACTAGATCACTTTCTCTGAGTTGTTATATGAAACTGCTTAAAAAAACAGTGATTATATTAACATAAGGAGCTGTAAATTTTGTAATAAAACAGTAATTGATAAATCTGAAGGTTAAAACACTTTTACTATTATACATAACACACACAAAAAACTTCAGTTCATTATTTTCAAAACTTTTTGAGCAATCGCTGGCCCCTTTTGAGCATTTTCAAAAAAACTCCTTTCGAGTGAGTACAACGCGTTTTAAAGTATGACATCTTGCTTAAAGTAATGGCATCTACTTTTACTAAAACACTTATAGTTTTTGTTCTAATGAATGGAAAATTATAAACTTCGTATTTTTATAAAGCTAATATAACGATCTATAAAATAATATCACAAAATTTTTTGTCAGTTTTTAGCAAAATTCTCAATCTTAGGGTAGTCGGATACCTTAAGTCTAGCTTATCCGGGCCTATTCGCACCCTTCCGGCCTCCGGGCCCCTGGGCGCCCGCTTCAAGCTCCCAATGGGTTAACCGGCACTGCAAACAAACAAAATTTAAGTGGGCCGCAAAAAAAAATCATATTTGTAGAAACGTAAGTTTATTTTAAATAATACATTATAATAAAGGTATGTAAAAGAACAATAAAAATGTATTGCTTGCGCCCTGACGACATCTCTTCTCTGCTACTATTTCCTATTTCGGTAGAAGATCTGTTCGCAATAATTACTTTCAAAACTGACCCAAGATGAACGTTATTAATACTATTTCTAACAGGAGATTTATTTCCTTTCATAACTAAAAATAACTGCTCGCACCAATAAGTACTTCCAAATATGAAAATAATTTCAAATGCGAATTTCCGATTATTTTCAGACGTGGCTGATAAATATTTGTAAAATTCAGGTACACTCCAATGAATTTTGCCTTCAAATTTGAATCGCCCTGAATCTCGATCACTTCTATTTGCATATGACTAAGAACTCAGTCTATATTTAATGAAAAAAATCGAAGAAAACAAACAAAATTTGTCTTCCAAGGAGTTAAAATCTTCAAATATTGTTCCAAATTCAATTCTAAGATTTGAAATTTTTTCTGCGTATTTTTGATACGATGCAATATCATCTAAGCATTTGTATAGGTTGCACGTCGGGAAGTACGTCAAATCTTCACTTTTCTGTTGCTTTTTTCAAAAATTATTCATTACTGTGTGCCGATCTATAGGTCGGGCTGCAAAAAAGCTCGTTGCGGGTCACATGCGGCCCGCGAATTTGTCATCCCTGGTGTACAGGTATAACCTAATATTTCTGAGATTTTCATTATTAAATTAATTATAAATTCAATGTACTTGAATCTTACTCAAAGCAATGCCATGCAAGAAAAATATTATACAAACAATTAAATGCATGAATGAAACGTTAGTAAAAGAAAATAAAATCGAAAAAACTATCAAAGTAAGAAAAATATATAAAAGGAAATTAAAATAAAAATGGTCACCTAGCAAATCAAAATGTAAATTCAGGCTTAGGACTATACAGTGGAGTTCAATCAGTTGCGTGATACATCCTTTGCAATATTTTATGCCAATATAACTATAGAAATCTCCATTATTCCTTGAAGAAAATAAAGTAATTAATTAAAAATGTATTAGAAAACGGCAAAGTGTTTCGATATCAAAAACTTATGATTTAATTAGAGCTAAAATTTACATAAGTTAATATCAAGTGCCCAAATATCAATATGTTGCCGCCCATCCGGTAAAGTGGTTAGTGACGCTGATTGCGGTGCCGTGGGGCCTGGGTTCGAATCCCGGAGAAGGCATGGATATTTGTGTTGTGATCCTTCCTTCTTTCCTTTGTTTTGTAAGCCCCCGTGTGGTGCACGAGGTTTATAAATGTTCTCAATAAAGAAAATATCGATGTGTAAAAAGACAAAACAAATAAATTTAATAGTCTTATTACTCTATGAACTATAATATAAATATCTAAAATACTGAAAGCCAAGCTTTAACTTGTATGCAGAATAAAGCATATTTAGGCATTAAATATATTTTTAATTAAGGAGTTTTAAAATAATATATATATAAGAGAATCAAAAATACTAAAAACTTAACATAATTTAAATTACAATGTATTTATATTTATTTTAAAACTTCGAATCAAAACTTTCACAATTGTGGTTGGTAATGTAAATGTAAAATTTCAGAAATGTTTGCTAAAAAAAGTCTTTTTTGTAAGCGATTGTGTTTTAACTTTATTAATTTGTTCAAAAAAACTTAATTTTATGAACACATTTATTTTATTTTAAGCGGATTTCTAAGAAGGAAAAAAATTTAAAGATTCAGTGCTTGAGATATCTATATTACAGCGTCTTTTTCTGCTCCGCTTAAGGTATCCGAACAGGTTGAAATGATCAATTTCGGGCAAAACACATATTTTTTTTTTGTTTTTTATTTTATTGAATAGAGCTTTTGGCTTTACAAAATATACTTTATTCCTACATTACTTAGACTCCAAGCTACAATCAATTTTTTTAATTAGAAAAACCGGAAGTGGGTCTTTAATCTACCAGAAGTGGGGATTTTAATTGCTCAAAATCTAATGTGGCAAGCCTGATAACTCAAAATATTATAAATGTATTTCTTTAAAACTTTTTTAACCTGATATTTATATTATTTTCTAGAGAATGTTCTAAAATATTTCTTATTGCATGAATATTTTTTGAATTATGACCTGTGATTAAAATAATGGATTCATAAATAATGTCACATTTCTTAAAATATTCACTCAATGAGCTCTAATATTTTAAAATTTTAATAAATCATTAAATTTTTGAGCATTCTCTAGGCAAATGCATCTAATTTATTTTAGTAATACTTTTACTTGGTATAACTTTATTAATTTTTTTTTCTAATTGCTTTGAAATTTTTCAAAAATATTGTTAAAAATTCACTTATAATTGTGATTTTTGGAAAATTTAGATATTTTTTAAAATTATTGTTTTTTAAATATCAGTATTCATAGGTATTGATCCCTAAAAAAAATTATAATTTTTTAGTATGCTATTTCTTAAAAAAGTATTCCGAATGTCTTCGGATACCTTAAACACATTTCAGATTCTACATTTTACTCTGAGAAGATTCTAAATCGAAATGAAGTACAGCTTTATTTGGAGAGTGAAAGAGTTTTAAGAACTAAAAAATTAAAATAATCAATGTATTTTTTTCGTCTTATGTAACGGAAAGAGTAGAGGAAAATAATATATATATATATGTATATAACACAGAAGCATAAAAATATAGTAATAAATAGCTGTGGGAGAAATAAATACAATTTCGATTACTTAATTAACAGAAACGGGGGGGGGGCATGCTTAATATATGGGGAGCGGGGAGTCAAAACTACCAAAGCTTCTTTTTCCGGTCGAAGTGAATCATTTTTGAAAACAAACAGAGAAGTCTGTTATTTTAAATCAAGCATTGAAGAAACACAGACCATCTATTTCGACCGCTTACACTCTACATTACCAAGAAATAGAACCCTTTCCTATGTCAGCCGAACTCAAACAGGCCGCATTTGGAATGCACGAAGTGACTTCGGAATAGAGAAAAATCAATGTTTTTATTCTGTGATGCCTTAACTTAGTTCTTTTTCACTTTGCAAATGTTTAATTTAATGTGATTCAGTATTCTTACACAGATACGGCATAAGACAAGGGTTTCTTGTTCACAAGAGCTTGGACGGGGGGCCACGAGAGCAAAAACCGTTCGATGTTTTTGAATATATCCTGCGTGAAAAATTGACACACACAAAATCCCCAAATTTAAAATCGTATATTTTTGAATAGTTTATCTCTCATTTAGTCATTCTTTTTATCTACTGAATAATCACATCAACCAATTTGTCTTACAATAATTAAGGGGTCAGTCACTTCACAAAAATAGGTGCAAAAGATGAATTTTTAAAAAATTTTATTGAAAAAAACTTTAATTTATTCTGCTTTTAATACAGTTAAAATTTCTATACATGAATTCGAAGTATTTTAGCAATCCAAATTATGGTAGTAGTATGCATTACTTAAAGGTAAAACTTTCACGTTAAATTGCAATTTCTCAAAACTGTAAATTACAGCACAAAGTGAACATTTCTGAAAATTCTACTCGTCTTATAACTTTTTAATTGAGCATGCGTATTAATACTATGCATATAAATATTTTAATAAAAGATTATTTTTTTAAAAAATTGATTTAAAATGTGCATGAATTTTTATCGCTTGGAAGCTTTTTCCAAGTTACTTCACATATAGTTTAAAAAAAACTGCTTACATTTTTTTAATGCTTTCATTAAAATAATAATGGAATAAATGGACATAAAAAATAGTAACTGTACGATCAGTCATTTTTTTAAAGGGTTCTTTAAACTTAATTCTTTTTAACAATATAGACACAGGGAAAATGGTGCATGAAGTGGCCAATTTAAGCAATTTTAATCAAAATATTACTGTAATGCATTATTTTTTACCTGTAGAACAAAATATTAAATAATTAGTAATTTCATGTATTTTCCCTCTACAAAATAACATCATTGTTTTATATTTTTATAGCTATAATATAGGGTGTTCCCAAAATTAACAAAAGAAGTAATTTTTATAAAAATCCCATGTTTATAATTAAAATTTGTAAATTTTTTATTGATTCATAAAGTATACTATATATATATAAGGTTATAGAGTGTATATATAGCATATCTGGTAAAGCTATACGGTTTTAATGGCCCAATATCCATTCTTTAGTTGAAATTTTCCATGGTCAATTTGCATAAATGTAGCTGTATTTCGTTGATACAAGGCTCAATTTTCTTCAAGACGTGAATGGTCGTAGGCTTGTTGACATGAGCCTTACACTTCAAAAATTCCCATGATAAGAAACATCGCCAAATTACACGGCCAATAGGTGACAATTCTGACCACGAAAACTGGAAATTACATGATGTTTTAAAATATTATTCGACAATGGGAACGAATTGTTCTTTCGTATAGTACACCATCTTTAATAAGCCTGAATCGTCAGCTGTCATGTGATTTTTCTTTTCTTTTTCCTTCTTTGGCAACACTTTATCATGAAAATAAATTCAAACTTTGCGGGAATTTTGGGACACTCTTTACTATACACAGTTAGTACTGTGGTTAGTGACGCTGACTGCTGTGCCGTAGGGCCAGTGTTTGAATCCCGGAAAAGGCATGGAGGTTTGTAAATGTATGGAGACACTCGAAATATTCGTCGCACCTTAGTCCTCTCGAGAGGTTGGTAGAAGGAGAAGAAAGACGGGAGGTCCCCTGACCACCACCAGGATGCTCTCCCTCGAATTTGGGGTGCAACAGAGCAAAAACTTACTGTTACCTACATGGTGCTCAAAGCAGCGGCTAACGGTAGACATAATCTACCCCCCTCCCTTGTCAAGATGAGTATCGTGGGCCTCGATCTGACACCGTCAATCGAGTGGCATAAGAAACAACAACACAAAATTAAAAAGGAAAAACTAAGGTTTCCAGTCCAGGGGTCTCACTATTTCTTTAAATCCCTGAATTAAAATAATGAATCCCGCTATTTTCTTTTTGTCTGAATTATATTTCGAATTTTTTTTCCTCATCAAAGCTTTCTAAGAATTTAATTCTTAGAAAATTTAGTGGCCGCGGTAGCCAAGTGGTCAAGGCATCGGATCATGGCTAGCGTGCCATGAGTTCGATCCCAGTACCACTGAAGACCCAACGTGTAGGGGAGCGATGCACGTTAAATCTCTCGAGAGCTCAAACGTCCTCCCGTTGGTGTGGAGTGGTAGTTAGGAGAGGGGGTGCCAGCTCAGATGTCGTCCGCGTCACTTGACCATGGTTCAAAATTACGCGGTCCGTCGCCAAAATCCCTCGTGTAGCTGAACAGTGCGACGTTAATATTCACTCACTCAGAAAATTTATATATATATATATATATATATATATTGTATGAAATATGTGCGTATAATTTTTTTGTGTGCAATTATTTTTTTTTATATTGATAAATATATTGAAAAAGTAATCTAACGGAACAATTGTAAACTCTGAGTACTAGACTACTAGACGTATTTTAGTTTTTTGCATTTTATATTCAGTTTACAATGCACTAAATTCACAGACAAGCGGCGCCTGGTCAGAATCACGTGATGCAATTAAATGCCGTAAATTAATAGTGGACCTGCTTGAAAGACCTCACGCTTCAAATCCCACTGCATTGCTAACAGTGGTGCAATTGGATCTTCTATTTTATATGAAGTAACACTTGAAATTGATTCACATTCTGATTCAATAAATGAATCAATTTATACACAAAAACTATTAAGTGTAGCAGAAGCACTAGATAAAGTTATTAGAGAGGGATATGCATCAATGCAGGCTATTAGATTTGAGACGCAATCATCAAAAAATCAAAAAGAAATGTCTCTTTTTGAAAATGGAAGGAGACGTGGTGACTACCTGTAAAGAACATTTCTATTTAATGACGATAACGCTTACTAGTGCAGAGTCTGAAAGAGCATTTTCTTCGGCAGGATTTGTTGCAAAAATAAGAAGCAGTTTAAATAATGAAATGTAGGACGAGCTGTTTTTCTTAAAAGATTATTTACAGAGACGCAGGAAATAAAAAAATGTTTATTTTTTAAATTTCATTATGTATTATTTTTTTTTATAACGAATTAAGTTTTGCTTTGATTTGTTTCAATAAATCATAATATTAAACATTCGGTTTTCTTATGTAATTTAAACTATACGTATGTGTAAGTATTTTACATAAATAGTCACTAATCCCGGGATTTGGTTGATGTAATCTCGAAATCCCGGGATTCAAATTATAACTTGGGATCAAAAACCCTGGGAAAAATAATTCTCAATTTTTAGATCATTTTTTCAAATATATTCTGTAATTATTTTGTTATTGAATCACAATCATTAGCAGAGAAAAACATTTTGCTCATGATTAAATTTATTACAAATATTATTTTTATACAAAAGCTTTATTCGTTGAGAAATAGAAGTAAAATTCTGCTTAAAGTATGTACATTTACATTGAAATATCAAATATTCAGTCGAAAAATATTAACATACGATGATATCCTTATACTATATTACAAGGGTTGACAGCCTTTTAGCTGTGTTATGCCAAACCAATCTACCAATATGATTCAGCATGACACACAGTAAGATATTTTTGTAGCAATTCGATTCCCGGGATAATGCATGCAGAAATTAGAGAAAAGAGGTCATTAATAAAGATTTACAGTTTTATTATATATTAATTTTACATCTTATTTAAAGATATTTATTCACATAAAAATAAACATTGTAAAATATAACCACTTCTCCAACAAAAATATAAAAAAAATTATACATATATATGCATTTTAAAACATATTTATTAAAATAAGAATTAGACAGCATAAAATTTAAGTATTTCCCTTCATTATAGTTAAATAAGAAATTTAATACCAACTTAGTGATTACACTACTCTACCTTCATATCACAAAATCAGGGGTATCATGTGCGACTTTCATTTTAGTACGATTCTGAGCGTTTAGTTGTTAAACAATTTCTTTGTGGGCTCGAAATATTTTTCATATAAGGAAATATTTTTTACTTGGATATGTAGAACCAAAAGTGGAAAGAAGAGGGCATCCAATTTTCTCGCTTCGAACAACTAAATCTCTCTAGCATTCAATAATTTACAAAATAGATGTACATTTATTTTATCGATTAATTTATCGAGTTATCTTTCAGATTTTTTCGTAATTCCGTAAATGTCCATAATTCTAAAGATGTTTGTCAAAGAAGGTCCATAACAAATTTATGAACTTCCATCCGCGCAAAAATTGACAAATTTGTAGAGTAGTGCAGAGTGCCACTGAGAAATTGTACCGCGTGTCACAAGTGTCACACGTGCCATAGGCTGTTAACCCCTGCTATAGAACCTTCTCTAATACCTCCTCGAAAGAAAATTCCTGTCATAAAAGTTATTTTCCATCATTTAAGAAGATGTTCAAAAGCATCCCTATCTCCATTTACTTCCCGATTTCATGTCATAATCGCTTCTCATTTAGATAATTGCCGAAATTAGAGCTTTGACGCTTCAAAATGTTTTGAACGCGCCTGAATTGTGGCTTTTAAGAAGCATTTTTCCATGCCAAGAAGAAGCACATATATTAGTGTCTCCCTAATTAATTTCAAATATCACCACGCTACTCGAAATTTTTAGTCGAAATGACTTGACAATGAATAATTAAATTGTACATTTGGTAAGATGAATCTTTAACTAGTCTTCGAAGGTTAACTTTCAAATAAATCATAAGAGCAAAAGTTTGTCAACTTGCTTTAAAGTACTGAGAGGGAAAAGAGTTTGAAGATCTATAAAGAATACTTCCCAAAATAGTTTACTACTTATGAATTTATTTGCTCCTTACACTCTTCAGGGATTTTTCAAGGAGTAGAATTAAATATTTTAAGATAGAAATGGTATTACATAAATCCACTCATAGTTTCGCTATCTTTTACTGAATTGCGTATTATTTTGAAAATTATGCATAATTTATTTACAAAATGCGTGTTTTGAACATTCCATTTAATTCCCGAATTGTGAAAAGGAGGCAGAAAGCCTGAATCGCATTGATCGTGCTTTAAAAATTTAAATCTATGTTTGTAGAGCTTCCTCTAGCAAATATCTGTTTGTATGATTTGCATTTTCTCTCGTATTATCGTTTACGAGAAATGAAAATGTGTAAAACTAACTCAAATTGGAAATATCAGCAGACAAAAAACTTCACAAGCTATTTTTGATGCTCAGTCAGTAATTTGTGCATATTAATACTGTTCTAAATCTAAAAGAGAAGGAAATACTATCATAAAGTAAAAATCACGCTGCTTACATTATTTAAAATTTAGCTATTGCAATCAATAAATAAGCTCTTCAAGAAATTATATTTTTCCTTTATTTATCACACAGGGAAAGAAATTACATTCTTATTTTATTCTAATCAATTTTCAAATTGCCACTTTCATCTCCCAAAGAGCTTTTTTTTTGGCTTGTTGTAGACGAAAAACCATTAGCAATATCTGTAGCAGGAGAAGAAAGAATTACATTATCAATAATACCGAGGAAACAAAAAGAAATTTACTGCTCATTCATTTTTTATAAGTAGCACGTAAAATAAAACTGAAAAGTAATAATTTCAGTAATAAGATTAAATATTGAAACATGCCCCGTGTTTTGTTTTCCCTGCAGCGATGCTCTCCTTGTGGGAAGATTGAATTTTAAGGCTGTATCACACACACGCGCATATTTGAACAATGGTTTAGGGCAGGGGTCGGCAACCTGCGGCTCTTTGGATGTGAAGCTGAGGCTCTTTAGTTCCATAAGCAAATATTATTTATTTTATAAAAAAAAAAACATTTAAAAATTGTTCTGAATCGATTAACGAGGATTAGGCTCCGTTTCTATCTCCTCGTTTGTACTCGCTTTTCACCAAACCATTCACAGATGGTGAGTATGTCAAAGATTGCTTCACATACGAGCATCTGAAGAACTGTTTCGTGATTTCAAAATAAACCAGAAATCTTGAAAAAAATCAAAGATTTGTCACTATCCGCTTAAACAGTATAAAATAGAATAGCTAAAATGTCTTCAAATGCAACATATTTGCAGGTGGAAGATATTCAACTTTCTTCTGCCTTATCACTTGCTGAGTTATTAGATGAGTCTTACGACATAAAAAACACGGCACATGTTGCCCTTTTTGTCAGGTATATGTCTTCCCAAGTTCCAAAAGAAGAACTTCTAGGATTGCTACCGCTCTAGGGACAAACTAGAGGGGAAGATATAGCGAATGCCATGCAAAACTGCCCTGAAGACAATAAGATTGATTTAAATAAAATCGTTTCAATAGCAACTGATGGAGCCAGAAGTATGACAAGAAAAAATAAAGGGGAAACAACAATTCTTCCGAGCAAAATAAACCACGAAATTCTTACGTTTCACTGCATAATACACCAAGAAGCGCGTTGTGCCCAAACATTTCCGGCCGAAATAGTTGAAGTCATGAATTTTGGTAATCAAGATTGTTAACAGCATCTTGTCAAAAGCACTCTACCAACGTCAGTTCAAAGAATTCTTAAACGAAATGGAGACTCAGTATTCCGACCTCCTTCTTCACAATAAAGTGCAATGGCTTTCCGAAGGTAAGTTGTTGAAACATTTTGCTTTGTGCTTGAATGAAATAAATGCATTCCTCAAACAAAAAAGCCATTAATCACCCTGAATTAGAAAATGACAAATGGTTGCAAAAATTTTACATCATGGTGGATATCACAGCGAAATTAAATGAACTGAATCTAAAACTGTAAGGAAAGGGAAACCCAGCCTATGTTTTGGTCAAAGAATTGGTTCGTTTCGAAGAAAAATTCTTTTTGCAGAAGATATTCAGAGCGGTAAATTAGTGCATTTTCAATTTCTAAAGCAATATCGCGATAAAACCAGTGCAACTGTTGACACAAATTACTTCAGTACAGTTATAAAAAAATTAAAGATGAATTTGTTGCTGACAGATTTGAGCAATTCCAAACGAACAAAGCCACTCTAGCATTCATAGCAAATCCTCTCAACACAAATAGTAACGAAATCCACATTGAGCCATTTGGAATCGATACTGGATCTCTAGAAATGCAATTGATCGATTTAAAAATTAAAGTTTTGTGGAGTGGAAAATTTACACAGTTGAAAAGCAAGTTGGAAGAGTTGGAGGTCCAGAAATGTATGTACGTAACGAAACAAAAGTGGACAGCTTTAAAATAAATGCTGCGAGTTGAGGCATTTATATTCGACGCATGGAATAGTCTTCCAGATTGCTACAGTGAGGTAAAGAAGTTAGCATTTGGAGTACTGACTATCTTCGGATCGACCTATTCGTGTGAGAAAGCGTTCTTTTGCGTGAATATAATTAAAGGTTAAGTAAGAAGCCAACAAACAAATGAAAATTTAGAGTCGTGTTTGAAACTTAAAACAAAAAGTCATGAGCCAAATTTATCCAAACTTTCTAAAACCGTGCAAAGCCAACGCTCCCATTGAATTTGTTTGCTTAATTGTTTGTTATTGAAGTACAAGTTAGTGTTGTAAGTAAATGTTCAATTGTTCAAATTTTTTACTTAAATAATAAGTAGTTATATAATAATGCCATATATATAATATCTAATTTCTTGTGAAAAATACTACTTATATATAAATAAATAGATTTTTTTCCTTATAAATAAATAGATTAGATTTTTTTATCAGAAAACTTTATGCAAGTACTATTTATTGTTGGCAAGAAAAAATTTTGTGGCTCTTTAAAAACTTTGAAATTTTGTAAATTGTAATTTTTGACTCTTCCGACTCAAAAGGTTGCTGACCCCTGGTTTAGGGCAATTTTTCAAGAAGCTGTGAGGATGAAAGGTTACCGTAAACAAAACGATACGCTGTGACGTCAAACGTGCCCTATCTTCACATTGAAAAATTACTCGCCTATTTTTCTGCTTCGGAAAACGAAAATTTAATATTATTTCTTTTATTCCACTCGCACTTTTGTTGACGGTCGTAAACAGAAATGGAATATCATTCTGTTTAAAATATTGTACGCCATTAAAATATTATACCCCATTTCTGGTGTGTTTAACGAAGTCGAAGCTGCCCTCTTGTTTATGACGTAGGAAGCCTAAGAACCCCATTGGCTGGAATTTTAAGCAATTTTTATTTAGAGCAATTTTTTTCAGCTCACTGGGGAAAAGTTCTTCGGAGCCATTGCTATGAAAACTTGGTAGAAATTGGTCGGAATAATCGCTTTCAAGGGAAAATTACTCCAAATACGTATCCGTGTGATAAGGCATTTAGAGGCAGAGCTAACTTCCCAGCGTAAACTTAAAAAATATGATTATGGCAACCATAGAAGATGTGACCAGGGTTACCATATTGGAGAAAATACCATATCTCCAAGGAATCGTCTGGAAGGCTCTATGATCAACCCTTCATGAAATTTCTATGAGATTATATAAAGGACTTCGGGAACAAAGGTCAGAAAAGTTCAGAAGAGAGTTCATTTGTGTGCGGTGACAGTGATAAGAGAGACTTTAACTGCCTGTGTTCCTGCTTGTGAAGCTGTTTTAGAAAGCCCTTTCTGGAACGTTGTAAAGTTTGTTTATAACGAGCACGATTTGCACTATTGAAAGTAATCTTTTATCATATTTCTTTGTGCATAAACGTTGATTTGTCTTCGCGTAGTCATCTATTCAACTTTGTCAATAATAAATCTGTTATTATTCAAGTAATTAAAGTCATCAGCTCCTTCCCCCTAAGCAAATTTGCAACAATATTGAAAAATCGGAAATGTTTCACCTGATTTCCCCATTTAAGTATTCCAAACACAAAGTCAAGTTAACGTATCCGACTACTTACGATAACTTTAAAAAAAAATGGAGGTATGGGGATTTTTTGTTGTTGTTTTTAGATTTGTTTAGTACGTTTTAAGAAAAAACATGCTAAAATTAAGAACAGAAAAAGAAATTATTATTACAAAAATGAGAAAAAAGGGTAAAAATGCACACAAAATAACATGAATGCGGCCCATCCTGTACCAAAATTTATGAACAAATCGTCCATTTTTCAATTCTGATGTGTTGCTATGTTTTTTTTTTTTAAAAAATGACTTTCAGGATAAGAGATATTTTAATTTTTACAAAAACTAGAGTACTTTTTCTTTGATATTACATGAAATCGCTTAAAAAAACAGTGAGTATATTAACATAAGGTATTATAAATTTCGCTATAAAGCAGTGATTGATAAGTCTGACAGTTAAAACACTTCTACTATTATACAGAACATACACAAAAAAAATTTCAGTTAATTATTCTTAAAACTTTTTTAAGCAATCGCTAGGCCCGTTTGAGCATTTTTAATAAAACACATTTCGAGTAAAACGCGTTTTAAAACATGACATCGTGCTTAAAATAATGGCATCTGCTTTTACTAAAACGCCTGCAGTTCTAGTGAACAGAAAATAATAAACTTGGTATTATTTTCTGTTCTTGGTATAAAGCAAAAAAGATAGCCTATAAAATAAAGTCATTAAAAAATTGTCATTAAAAAAATTGTCAACTTTTGGTAAAATTCACAGCTTTAGGGTAGTTGGATACCTTAAACAGAAATCGACTTATGAATCTCGAGAGGAGAAAAAAGAAAAGTCTAATTATGAATAGTTTTATTTGACGTTGATACATTTCATTCATTTTTATTATTATTTTGGATTTTTGTTAGATATAAATTAAAATAATTCCTCATTCGATATATTAATAAAAATACAAACATCTAAAAAAAATTGAAAGCCAAAGTTAAAGATAAATTTTATTTTAAAAGCGTAAACTTTTCAAGCAAGCGTTATAATACCTTAAATAAGCACTATTACGAATAATTTAATACAAAACATTTTCGACAGAACAAAAAGCTTCTGAAAAGGCCAGAAGTACGAGCAAATATTTGTTTTAACCCCTCCATAATTGGTTATTCTTAGAGAAATAATCGGGTAATCTTACAGACCGTTAACATTCTTCTCGACTAACATAAGAATTAACCACACCCAAAATACGTTCATTCTTCCCATTTTCATACTTCTGTTTTAATTATTTTAACGAGCAACGAACGTGCATGAAAGAAATTGTCATATAAATAGCCTACGAACCAAGTTATTCTCTTATGAGTTATAGTGTCGGTCACACATTCATTTAAAATAAACAATAAACAGGAAGCGAACTAAGCAGCTGAAACATCAGATATATAGCCGAAACACTGCTCTGAGGAAACTAGAGGTAGTGATGCCATCATCGCGTCACTAAATCATGAAAAAAATCAGAGTAATAAACAAAAGAAACATTCTACTGGTTTTTATCAAGCATTGTAGGTAAGATAATTGAGGACATTAATTTATTTCTTATCATTGTACCATTTGGGTGGTAGATAGTTTAGAAACGTGGTGGGCCGATGTATATTAACAAGAAATAATGTTCTTTTTTTTCATTTGAAGATTCTTTTGATTTTGGAGGAGTTATTAATTTTAGAACAAGTCTTTTTTTTTTTATCTCTTCTGGCTTTGGCTTGGTCCTCTTTACTCGACCGCTAAATAATTTTGTTTTGATTTATCGGCAACAACTTGTCTTACATGATATAAATCGCCTACGCAAGACGGTCATACATAAATAAGGAACACTTTATCATAATTCAACACCTTTTTATTCGCCACTTTCAATTAATCGTCTGCTCAAGCACGAGTTGCCATTTTGGAGAAGCATAATATTTCGTACCATTCCTTTTTAAAAAGATGTTTTCTTAAACATCGTTTTAATTGCCGAATAATTAACGCATTTTTTTTCTAGTTATTTCATTGTTGAACTGTCAGTTTGAAGAATCATTTCATTTCATTTTGAATATATAAAACAGAAATGTGTATTGTTTTAGAAGAGAAGATGTATTTCGCGAAGACTTCGTGAATAAGGCTATACTGGTTAAGAATATTAATTTCAAAGAACAATAAAGTGATCTCAGTGATTGATCTTTTTAAATATTGACGTGTGTCTCGGATAAAAAAAAGTTTACCTGTTACAAAATAATATACTTATTGTACTTCAATGCGTCTTTGCTTCATGGTTATCAACTAGGTAAAAACTCCAACGCAGTCAATACAAAAAATAATTATTTTTCATCAAAGGTATTAATTTTTTTTCGAATTAAAAAATTAAAATTTAGGGTTATTGTTTATCTATGCTGGCAATAATTTACATTAGTTTGTTTCAGCACTAAGAAAAAGCTACAATATGCAAAATCGAATATTAGAAGTAAATAGTGTTTTTTCCAGAATATAATGTGCAATTTTAACATAAAAAATAAGATCAAATTTTAAGGGTACGCTTTATCCACCAGTGAAACAAATGATATCCTTAGAAATAAAGAAAATATGAGCATGAAGGAGAGGGGAATGGCTTTCTACATATGTATTAGGCTTCCTTTTGTCATTTTTTTTTTTTTTTTTTTTTTTTTTTTGCTTTCTAACCTCCACTGGCGTTTTAAATTTGCTTTGAATGGTTTATTGATACACATATATACTAATGACGCTCATCTGCTAAGTATAACTGCTATGTCTGTGTTGCACTCTGTCAGCAGTTTGTACATAATATCACTTAGATGGGATCTGAAGATAGGTGTCCAAAACTAAGCCTTTCTGGATTCTTTTTCACGCCAAGACGTTTTCGCCAAACATTTCTAATTCTCCATTTTACACCATTTTCGTTTCTTCTATAGGGTAGGGGTACTCAACCTTTTTTCTGCTGGGCCGCATACATTTGTTAGCTATTTCAATCGGCTGCAACATGAGGATTGGGGTGGGGGAGATGCTTTAAGACCAAGATAACATAAAAAATTTAAAATGGGGAAATTGATAAAAATACTAAAACTATTTTACTTTTTTTTAATTATCATTTTTTATACATATTTTTATTTTATTTTTGTCACTGGATTTTTCTAAATCGGAAGCATTTAAGAATCACTCTATCACAATTTCTACATCAGTAGACGGTTTCTTATGATGACCAATGAAATAACAAATTTCAAAGGGTGCCTTTGTTATCGCTGTGACATTACCACTGACAAAACACATTTTTGCTGTTGTTAAGATTCTTCAAGAAAGCCTATTATCATCTCTTAAAAGAGATCTTCGTGGAAAAGTGTCATTGAACGATAACTGTTTATTGGTATTTTTCAAAAACACTTTTATGACAAACAAACAATTATTGAACCATGCTTATTTTTCACTACAAAATAGTAACAATCTATTTTCTTTGAATATTTTTCGCTTGCGAGATGTGAAAGATAGTTAAAAATTAGTTCCACTCACAAAATGGTTGCTACTTCGCTGTTGTCCATTATCACTTATCAGAAAAAAATATCAATTCGCACCCATACGACATCGGCAGCAAAAAAGCATAATTGATATATTTCATTTTTTAGCAAAGAACTTCCCACCAAATTTTCATAAATAAATAAATTTCTCAGAGCAATGGGCTACGACCTGGCCACTTAAAAAAGGCCGGTGGGCCGCAGGTTGAATATCGCTGTTCTAGGCATATGAATAAAAGGATCTTTCAGGAAATTAGATTTCGGCATCGTCTTTTATAAATAGCATGGGTTTGAATGTATTATACTATTCGCTAAGTGGAAGAGCGCTATGGTGAAGCGGGATATTCCATAACATCTTGTTCTTATGTGTACATTCTTTTTTATCAAAAGAGAACATTACGCAAGTACACATTTTAGATTTATTATTCTTTAAAAAAAAGGTGCGTGTTATAAGGTGAATACACCTAAAAATTAAAAAAATACCGTTTGAAAGTATAGGTGTTGTAATACGCCGTATTACAACACCTATACCGGAGCCCCTGTAGCTTGAGGGCTCCGTATCATTGAAACAGCTGATACGACGATAGCTACACCCCTGTTAACACATACATCTTTCATTTATTTTAATATTAAATAAACCAGGGCATTTATGTAAAATGAACAAAAACTACTTTAAAATCTTCAACAGTCTGGATGCAAGACTTCTTTTTTATCTTCATATGAAGGCTCTTTTTTTCTTTATTTAAAGGAATTTCACGTTCGATGCACATACCCCCTCCCCTAAGAAATCCAAGTTCTTGACAAAATAACATAAATGCAACAGTAATCAATTTGACTACCAATATAACATTCCAAAATCCTAGAAATATATTTTTTCTCCTCTTTCCGAAACAAAAACATCATCTATTTTAATTAAGAATTGTTATTCGACGGTTTTCTATAACATAATTTTTCACATCAACAATTTGTAATAAGTTCTTTGGTATCATGCTTAACAAAGCCTAACATTGATTATACAGTATTCTTGGTAAATTGTGCTAGCAATAATCTACAAGATTTTATGCATTTGCGGAAAAGAATATGCTTAAAAAAGACGAATAAAAAGTATCTGAACAAGAAATATAATCAATCATGTCTAGGGTTTGTTTTTATTAATTAAAACTTATTCAACTGGAAACGAAGTCAAGTCGGTATATTTCTAACGGATGAGTGATTTTAATTGAAATTTGTCATGGAAACTATGGCTTAAAACTTCTATACTCAGCAATTAATTTCTATAAAGAATGTTCTGTCAAAAAGTTCTTCCATCAGTTATTCTTTTCTTTCAGTTTTGTCATTTTATTGGACTATTTTCAATTCAATCGTGAATAGTTGTGCATTAGATAAATTTCAATCCAAATGGATGCAGTTTTTGAAATGAAATGAATTCAGAATGATATCATACAGGAGCTTTTAAGAACAAAAGCTGTTAATAAATGGCGATGAGAGGGAAACGGAACATATTATACGATTGGTCAAAATTATTAGTAAATCGTTAGGAATTTTTGAAAGATAGAAATTATTGTATAAATGTAAAATTTTTCTATAAACTTCATGTAAAAAATATTTCGCTACTTTGTTGTCTTTTGAGTAATTTTTATTTGTATTAATGCAGTTAATTTTTAATTATCATTAGCTTTAGTTAGCAGTTAAAATCTTTTATGTTTTAGATCATTATGGCATTGTTAGAATTATTCGATCTTTTAATTTATATTAAATTTACAAAAATACGGGAATTTGTTTTTATGATTTAGTAACTATCGTTACTCTGGGATTCTGTACAGTAATTTTATATTTATCAATATGCATACAACGGAGAAATCAACTATGTTTTGGGAGGAACCAAATGACTTTTAGTTTATGTTAAAAATGCAAGTTTAAGAAGAATTTTAATTCAGAGTATAATTACTTTTAAATTATTCAAATTTCATTTTCCTGAATATTTAAAAAGCAGCATAAGAAGCCGAAAACTCCCAAACTATTGCTTGAATGAAAATTATTTACGTACACTCTATTTTTCTCATAAGTATACGAAATTAAATAAATCAATTCTAATAATATGGATCATATATAGCATAGCATGAAAATAAGTTAATCATTTTAAAAACAGAAATATACCTCCGTGAAATGGTTTCATTTGGCGATATATCATTTTGGGACTGATAACCACATTTGGCAATTTATTACCTGCACCTGGGCAATTGAGAAATATCGAGTTAAATAGATATTTAACGATGCATGTCTACATTTACACAATAATCTAAATTTAAAAAAAACTCTATTAAAAAACTTACAGTAGGAATTAATGAACATTAATACCTACTATTATACCTTACAGTAAGTATTAATGTAAGTCAAATTAATATGGATATTCATAAAAATTTATAAACATAGATTCGTTAGTAATAAAATTTGTAAGAAAAATCTCACTAGTTCCCCAAAATGTAATTCAACATAATGATGAATTAATACTGCATACTACATTAATCTATTCAATGCCAATAAAAAATACCAATAATCTCAATAACTTAGTTTATTCCATTCTTCAACGCTCATTGTCTTCGATTCCAGGCAAGACATTTTAATTCCTTGTTTCAACTGTGCTGATAATTTTTCTTATTCCAGTCGTCTTTAGACAGTTCTTTTTCAAATAGCTTTCCCAGCTCCATGAACCAATTGCGTTAGCTTTGCAGTTCTTTTGCTTTCCTTTTTTCTAAGCAAACATTCCTATTTATTTTGTTAGAAGGAGAGGTGTTGCTACCATTTTTCTGCTAGTTTTTTTTTTTTTTTCGTTTTAGCCAAATCCAAATTAACCTCTATTTTGTTAACAATTAATTTGGAAACTTTTGAAATATCCGTTGACTTATTTCGGAAATGATTTGTCGGCAAGAGAAGTATTTTTATGTCGTTTTTTTTTTCAATGAGGCAGATTTGCACATTGACTTCCAACTGCGGAACGTTAAAATGAGAATATTCTGTGACAAAAAATACCTTGTAAGGAAAAGCCATATTAATTAATTGTTGAAGTGGGACCCTGATGTGAAACTAGTGAGGAAGTGAAGGTTTATTAACCGTTCACTTGAGCAAAAGGAGGGCTAATGCGGATGAATCTCGTCAAGTGACGAGGAGGACATATAAAATAGCACCTCACTCTCCTTCCCACTCAACACCAACAGGAAGAGACTTAAGTCACAACAGATTTAACTTACATCCCCTCTCTACACGGCATTAATCAGTAGCATCAGGACTCAAACATTGTTCTGATCGTTGAGTCCTAACTGCGTTGTCCTAATCAGTGGCATCAGGACTCAAACATTGTTCTGATCGTTGAGTCCTAACTGCGTTGTCCTAATCAGTGGCATCAGGACTCAAACATTGTTCTGATCGTTGAGTCCTAACTGCGTTGTCCTAATCAGTGGCATCAGGTCTCAAACATTGTTCTGATCGTTGTGTCCTAACTGCGTTGTCCTAATCAGTGGCATCAGGACTCAAACATTGTTCTGATCGTTGTGTCCTAACTGCGTTGTCCTAATCAGTGGCATCAGGACTCAAACATTGTTCTAATCGTTGAGTCCTAACTGCGTTGTCCTAATCAGTGGCATCAGGACTCAAACATTGTTCTGATCGTTGTGTCCTAACTGTGTTGTCCTAATCAGTGGCATCAGTGCAACGCAGGTTACGAATTTTAAACCAAGCCACCCTAACCACAATGCGAATCAAATATGTTTTTTTTTATTTCAAAGTAATAGCGCTTGGACATGCATTTATACACTATTATAGGCCGCTAAAACAACTGAACAATAAAAAGAACAGTAAACGAACTAGAGTGACATATAGAAACAGTCAAATCCCTATGTACCGAACTCCTATTTAACGAATTTTTCTCTTCGCCCGATTAAAATGAAGGCAAAAAAAATCCCTGTTTGACGAATAATAAACTCCGAATTAACGAATTATTCCAACAACTTTAATTTTTTTTATTAGTTTGTATTAGAAAAAATTTCAAATGACCTTTTTTTTTTATCTAGAACAGGTAAATACTTTTCTTGTAAGCCGCAAATTTCGACAGAAAAGGATGAAGATTATTATTAGACTTTAAAGGGGGCAGATGAGTCATGATTGTAACGTATAATGTGAGGTTCTTTTTCTCAATAGGACTGGAAATTCTTTTCATATCTCATCCAAATCCATAACGCAGGGGACATTTTAAGGTTTTTTTATTTGATGACAGATTGTTGATTTGTCGGAGCCAATGAACAGCAATCCTGATGCAGAAATTGATAATGAAACTCCCATCAAAACTGTTACTTTTCTAATTCTTTACATTGTTTGGAGACTGAAAACATATTTTATGCAGCAAGATGTAAGCGACGCAGTATTTTCTTTCTACATAAAAGTCTAAAAAGAACTTTTTCGATTCATGAATCAAAAATATTGTTAAACATCTGTTTGTCAGTATTTTAAATTTCCCAGTTAACAGGTGCGCCATAATTCACTAATAATACTTTTAGTTGTTGAATAAAAAGTGTGTAGTTTCTGATTAAGGATATTATTCGTTAGTTGTTTATTATAGAATTTCCAAAAGTTAAGCGAAAACAATTTGTATTTTGTTTGGACCCAATATTACGAATAATCCCGAATTAACGAGTAAAATATTTGGTTCCGATGAATTCGTTAAATTGGGATCCGACAGTAGCGTGGCGTAGTTGGTTTGTCGCTAGCCATCTACACCCAAAGTTGCGGGTTGACCCCGGCCCAAGTCGGTGGATTTTCTTGATGCAGAAAATAGACAGTGGCCATGTCGTATGATTATACGGCATGCGAATGATCCTTAGAGTGTCTGTTTGGTTTGGATGCTCTCAGCAAAATTAAATCCTAGTACACAGTTCGCATCGTCAAGAGCTCGGGTGCCTCCCTCTGTGGAGAAAACTGGGCGTCAAAATTGCTTGCTGTAATTGGTATCGCCTATATGGTGCAGCGCTAAAAAGTAGTACCAGCTCCTGGGGAATGTATTAGGTCTGCAAAGGTTCAAAACACCAATGCGCAGCCACATTGAAAAAAAAAAGTAGCGTACACAAATATTTTTCAAGGGTCCATGGTCGAAAGTCCCCGAACTCGTATCATACCTCAAGACAACACTAGTTGATTCTTCTGATTTTGTCGATTTCGATAACAAAAAACAGTAAAAAATAAGTTATTGAGTTAATAGTTAGCATTAATTAATAAAATAAAAAGTTAATTAAAAGTACTTAATTAAATTTTATGCAACAGAAATATATATATAAAAATCGGATTATCATCAATCGAAAAAAATTCAATGGCTTTGGGGGGGGGGGGGCCCGAACCCCTAGAACACCCGCCTTGTGTGCGCTACTGGGTCCGTCTGTACGTATACCTCTACACAAACTGTTTTTTTTACGTAAAGTTGAAAATAAAACCGTTTTGAGACACGTTATCTTTTCTAATTTAAATAGAGTTAATTTCGCATACGTTTACTTTAATTATTGAATAAACAAATATATATATACAATATTCTGCAAAAATATTTACTCAATAAAATCAATTTATCGTGTAGTCTCCCATAAATATTCCAAAATAATAATAATAATCTTGTTAGCCAAAAATTCAAATTAAAAGTAATCCATTTTTTTTAATGCTCGACTGGAAATAATCAATCATGGCATTGATAAAACCTTCCCAAAAGCGGAACGATTTTTCAGATATTCCTTATCGATATGCCTACCCTCAAAATAAACCTATAATTAATTTCCATTATCATTTGATGTTCCTTCATAAACTCATGATCAACAATCACTGATAAATAAAACAAATCAAACATAATTATCATGATCAAATCAGAGCCGTCGCCTCAAACCCAAAAATAGTTAAAGGGCAAATTTAATCTAATCAGAGTATTTATCCCATGCATAATTGGAAACTATAAATCATTTTTAGGGGAAATGTTTGTCACATCGATATCATTTCGCTGTGTGTGATCATTCTTGCCGCTTAAAAAGCCAATAAAGGTGATTCATGTAAAGATAAATTTCCATTTGTGTATTCAAACTTTTTTTACGTTTTAAAAGAAAATTTTAATCTTGGTTATAAGCTTCAAGCATGAGAAATTTAGGGCAAGCTTTGAAAAAAGGGTAGAGAAGGACTGTACGCTCTAATAGCTGCGTTTTTTAGCGAGAATTTTTTAATTAAAATAGACAAAGGCGTAGTAGATGTCACTACAGCTTAGTGTACAAGGTCACGATTTGAACTCGATGATGTTTGATTTGAATCGTAAGAACTATAATTCTGATTTTACTGACTTATATAATGTAGAGTAGAGGTGGGCATTAAGTAGATCGTGATCGACCGGTGGACCACCGAGACATTTTAGAGTGACCGCCTTTACTAATACCTAAGATGTGCGTACTAAAAAAACGTATTTGTGGATCACTGATGCCAACTAATCTGGAGACTGGGTGGACCGCAACACCTTGAAAAAGTTAGAAGTAGCCCGTACTCAGGAAAAGTCTGCCCACCCCTGATGTAGAGTAATGGAGAATGCAATTCCATAAATTTATACTGGGTTTCAAAATAAAGTAATACGATACATTTCAAAATACATTTACGCGATAGGTGGGACTAGGTAATAACCGCGTAAGTTGGGGTATAATTTCGCATATAAATACACAAATTATTTTTAGTTGACCGAAGACGAAAGAAAATAATACATTAAACAAAAAAAAAATGTTAGATAACACAAATACAAGATCGCAAACCCAAGTTATTTTGATGTATAAGGTTTCATAAAATCCAGCAAACTGGTTTGCCGGCTAAAAGATTTTTTTTCTTCAGCAGTATTTCCTCGTAGCATGCTAATATTTTTTTTTATTCCTTGTTTTGTCGAAAAAATACGTCATCGTTGGAATCCATATTTTCTAAAATTTGTAGCCCTTTCTTCAATTATTCTGAGTATTTCTATCAAATTCCTAACATTGGCATTCGATCGTCTGAATGAACTGTGTCTAAAAAGTTCTTCAATGTCTTGCTCTTGCTCATGCATTTCTTTGAGTTTGTTGTGGTGGTGTCTATAGAAGCCAGTAACAGCCTCCGGACTGAAGTGATCATTTTAACCCAGAGATAAGTTACGTGCTTACGGAACGAAAGGTACAGAGATCGAATCTCCTTTATTGGTGACCTTGACGCTGAACTAAAAAAAACGCAACCTTCGCGCAGTTGTCATGATGCCATCTACACGCCGCAAATGCAACCAAGCCGTCAGACACACATAATGCAACCAACAAGCCATCAGACCCAAATGACGCAACCAACAAGCCGTCAGATTCAAATGACGCAACCAACAAGCCGTCAGATTCAAATGAAGCAACAAACAAGACCCACTGTATAGAGGGGGCCTGATGCGCCTTAAATTTGTCCAGGATCAATTTCCCCTCGTTGGTGTAGTGTGATAGTTAGGAAAGGAGTGTGCAAGATCAAGTGTCCTCCTAAGAGGTCCGTCGCCAATAACCCTCGTGTTGCTTTATAGAGTGCATCGTTAATATAACTCGTATCTACAGACTCGTAGCCAGCGTGTTATGAGTTCGAGAATAATACATCTGTGTGTGAAGATCCGCCATGTATAGGGGCTGGTGCACACGTTAAATCTGTCTAGACTCAAATTCCTCCTGTTAGTGGGGTGTGGAAGTTAAAGGAGTGAGGCACCAGTTCAGGTGTCGTTCTCATCACTTGAACATGAGGGCTCAGAATTACAAGGTACGTTGCCAATAGCCCTCGTTGTAATATTATTAAAAACTCAGTTATTTGGATGTAAGAGTGATGCATCAAGCATGTAAATTTGGAGATGAGGATGAGGATGAGGAGAAAGGATTTCGGCTTATGTGTCACCCTCGTTAGTTGCAAAAGTATGAGGCCCATTTCCAATCACCTTCATATTGCTTCGAAATACAATGTTACCAAACAATTAAACAAGCACTCAAATGCGTTGCTATAGGGCTCTTCTGGTGCTGCACTGCTGAGGCCGGATAACTCCGGGGAAAAGTTGCGTTAGGACGAAATTGACATGCTTGCTGATAGGAACCTTGATTGGTCACAGTAAGTGTGAGAGAGTCCAAGTGAATCTGGAAGTCAACCGGAGGGAGAGTCCGTTGGTGTGTGTTGGGGCGTCGTAGAGTGTTGAAGCATGTAGAAGCGTCGTAGAGTATCTAAGTCTCTAAAAGTGTCTCTCTAGCGTCATTGAACTTTTGGTGTTTATTTAAAGGTGGAATATTTCGCCCCCACAAAAGCGACATGTGAAGCAGAATCATTTCTGTTTGGACGCATCCGGGATTAGTATCCGGCCATTGGTCCTAGTCACCCATCACGCGGTGGACTTTGAAGCCGGAGATTGACATGGAAACTGAGCTGGTCCCCTCTCTGTTGGCTGGATAAAGGTTGACTTGCCTTAGAACATGAGCGTCAGAGTGTCCGATCTTGGATACTTTCCCATCCGAAACTACTTGACCGTTGAGACGTCATTAGTTCCCTGAAAGAAAATGGGTCCTTTGGTGGAGACCACGGCAATGTGTTTCCTTCCTAACTAGACTGGTGATGGGGAAGCTATGGCCATTCATGGGAGTTAACCTGTTTCATTGAGTTTTAAGCAAAGGTATAAAAAATTTTCTAATGTCAATATTATTAAAAAACTCATTTGAGAGCTGGAATACAAAATAAAATTATCAGAACATTTTTACATATGCAAAAAAAACACAGTTGTAGAAATAGAAAAATAAATTTATTCAAAATATTTTGCAAGTGGAAAAAAAGGTGGTCCATCCTGATAAATACACAGATAATTATTAAAACATGTTTATTTTCAAAACAAAAAAAATGCGTAAAACACGCATACAATTTGCATGTTTGCTTGCAAGTACAGTTAATTTTTTAAAATTTTTTTAAATCAAGAAACATTTAGGGATTAGCTTTATTCCTCGTATTGATGTAAGACAAGAATTTTTTTTTCAGTCTTTTGGTATATAATATAGTTTATATTAGCAAGTAAAACCTAAATTCTTTTTTCTTTCTTTGTAACACTTCTAAGAAATTGTCCACTTTGCGAAATGACGTTAAAAAATGAAAGTTTCTTACATTTTCCCCCCGTATATATTTTTTAGTATTATATGTAGTCTCTCTCTTTCTCTCGCCACTATTTTTTATGCATTATTACTAACACACTAAAAGGGAGAAAGCGAACGAAATATTATATAGTATTACATTTTTTGTTATCGCATTATTTCTGTAGTAATTTGTCATTATAACTAGTTTTTTCTCTCCGTGTAATTTTATACAAATGTAATGAATGGGATTTTTGGTTTCCACCTTATTGCCTAAATAGATTTATTATAAGGTAAAAAAAAATTGGTGTTAAGAATCTCCCTTCTTTTGGGTAACATTAATTTTAACTAAAAACTGACTACTTGACGTTCGATCTTATTACTTTTTAAACCATTTTTATATTATATTATTTTGGAATTAACCGTTTTGTACTTATGCCAAGTGCATTTAGGGTTTAAATAATTTTTTAAAAATCGGTAAAATAAATCCCATTTAATATTAAAGGAATAAGAAATAATTTTTATAAAAAACTGCTTGAACACCATATTTTGTCCTATGCCAATAAATTTTTGACGAATAGTTTTAACAATTTTTGTTTCAATATCGAGCACATTTTCAATTTTTTTTATCGGTAATACTTATTTTATACATTAGTTAATTAATTAATAGTAAGCTGAAGAAACGTATTATTCGCTTAAAAACACTTAATCGGCTTTTTTAAAATTCAAAAGGTTGAATTTAGAACCTAATAACTTTGAATTTACATTCAGAAACTATATGAAAATTCCCCATTCACAGTTCTCTAAAACTTTGCGTTTGATTATTAACTCCACAAAATTGTTACAATTTAGATGCAAATTTGTACAGCAGAATGTTGATTTACAAGTGCAGTTCTAGTTTAGAAATTGCGGGTTTTACGAGCTCCTTACATTTAGGCTTTAATGCTATTTAAAAAGGTAAACCGTCACTCCAGCAAAAATTATCTCGTAACTGTACATCTTTTTGTGTACAAATTTTAAGGAGAAAAAAAATTATACTTAAAAGGTTTTTGAAAACTTAAAAATAAAATTTTGAAAAGTTTTAAAGGAAGACAAAATTTTTCTTACTCTTTCTTTTTCAATTCTACCATTATCTCACACTCTCTATATATTTATCTTGTTCAAAATTTTCAATCGTTAATAAAATACTTTCTATTCATCCATTCACACAAGTTCAAATAATTTTTTTAAAACTTGTACTGGATGATTTTAATACAGTTTTATTCAAATATTAATTCATTAATTAAACTTAATTTAATTAATCACTGGTTTTTAACGCCAACTTAGATACGTCTCCATTGTTATAACAATGTAACTGTTAAAACAATGACAAAAGTTGCCGTCGAAAACCGGTTTCTTAGCCAAACTGGATGTGTATTGTTATAACGATGCAGACAAATCAGGCTCTTTTTTTTCAGTTCCTACTATTAGTTCACTCTCTCCCTATATATATATATATTATATATATATATATCTTGTTCAAATTTTCAATCGTAAATAAAACACTTTCTATTCATCCATTCAAAGTTGGAATTGACTTAAATTTTTTTTTATATTACTTGTTCTTTTTTGTCTAATTCTAGGCTAACGTAAGGGGCTAAGCGGAAATTTTCAAGTGGAGAATAGACAAGATAAAAAGCTATTTTAATTTTTATTTATATGTATTCCTAAAACAAACTTTAACCATCCAAAAGAAAATGTTCTTCTTTCCAAGTACTACAGCCGGTTACCGGCCAAGACTGTCTCACTCAGCTTACACCATCTTGATCTATTCGATGCTATATTCTTCCATCGGTTTAATTTCCAAGTCTTTCAACTACTTCATCCATCCACCTTGTTCTCGGTTTTCCTCTTTTCCTCTTGAGTTTTGAAAGTGGTTTTCTTGACAGGATTTTCAAAGTTATATCGAAATACATGTCCCAACCACTTTACTTGGGAAGCCTTGAT
Organism: Trichonephila clavata; assembly: GCA_019973975.1. Taxonomy (NCBI): domain Eukaryota; kingdom Metazoa; phylum Arthropoda; class Arachnida; order Araneae; family Nephilidae; genus Trichonephila; species Trichonephila clavata. The sequence goes on from BMAO01038410.1 coordinate 201,292, forward strand.
CATTTAGATTATGTTAGGATGTCTGTATTTCGATTAAAATTCAAGGTTCTCCAGATTCCATTTTCTCTAATAGCACCAAAATTTTTCTTAAGGTTTTCTCTCTCGAAAATGATTAGTTTCTCTTCGTCTTCTTTGTTAATTTTGTCCAGCATTCGCTGCCTTATAGAACAATTGGTCTTACTAGAGTCTTGTATATCTGTATTTTTGTCTTACTACTTACGTATTTAGATTTAAACTGGTTTCACAATCCGTGATAACATCTGTTAGCCATCTTGATTCTATTTTTGATTTCAATTTTTATGTCATTACTATTATTCACAATTAATAGTGCCTAAGTATTTAAATTGAGTCACTCTTGTTTAAACTCATATTCATTAATTTTCAGCGGTTTTAAATTTGAGATTTTGTTTGTTATATTCCCATGAATTTAATTTCTTCTTCGTTAACCGTCAATCCTATGTTTTTTGCTGCTGTCTCGAGTACACTGAAAGCCTCTACTATAGGTGCCTTAGTTTTTCCCACGGTATCAATATCGTCTGCAAATGCTAGCAGTTATACGGATTTAACAAAAATTGTTTTCCTAGTTTGTCTACCAGTCTCCAATTGCCTTCTCTTTTTCTTCTTCAATGGCTTGACAGCCCTGGGTGGGCCCTGGCCTTCTCCAGAAGTTTTCTCCATGCATGCCTACTTTTGGCAACTGCTTTCCAGTTTTTGACCTTTAAAATATTTAGGTCTTTTTCGACACAGTCAATCCATCTTAACGGTGGTCTGCCCCAAGGTCTTTCCCATGGGCTTTGCCAGAAAGATTTTCTTGCAGCAACGATATTCATTCTATCCAGATGACCATCCCATTGAAGTCTCTGTAATTTGACAAATTTTACAATATCAGGGTGTTTGTAAATTTTGTAGAGTTCTAAGTTTGTTCTTCTTCTCCATGATCCATTCACTTGGATCCCTTCAAGAATGCAGCGTAAGATCTTTCTCTGAAAATTCCCAAAGCTTCTTCATCACGTAAAGTCAATGGCCAAGTCCATGATGCATAAGTCAGGACAGATCTTCTAAGACTTTTGAAAATATATTGCCTTCTCTAGTGCTATAATAAACACATGACACGACAGGGTCCTTATTTCAGTCCCTTTTCAGTATAGAATGCATCCCATAATTCTGGTTCCCTCTTTTCTCTACATTTTACTCGGTTGAGTGCAGTGGCATCCACAAGAGAGGTGTCCTAGGGACCGGAACCCCCCCCCTCCCAAAGCCCTTGAGTTTTTTCGATTGATGATAATCCTATATATATATATGTAAATGTAAAATTTAGTTAATTACTGGTAATTAACAATTTATTTTATGAATTAATGCTAACTATTAACACAATAGTTTATTTTTTACTGTTTTTTGTTATAGAAATTGACAAAATCAGAAGAATCAATTGGTGTTGTCTTGAGGTATGATACGAGTTTGGGGTCTTTCGACCATGGACCCCCTCCCCTCCCCCAGAAAATTTTTTGCGTGCGCTACTGGTTGAATGTCATTCTTATCAAGTTAACCAATTTTTTAGGTATTCTCACACAACTCCAATACTGCATGATACAATTTCTCTCTAACTATACTATCGTAAGCTGTTCTAAAGTCAATAAAATGATGATAAGTATTTATATTGTATTCTCTGATCTTCTCAAGTATCTGTCTAATGCTGTGTATTTGATCTGTGGTTGATCTTCCTTTTTGAAATCCATATTAGTAATGTTTAATGTTAACAAATCAAATTTGTCTACTGAAATAAAATTAAGTTTTTAGATAAAATGTTTCCCGATATATATACAGTCGGACTCCAATTCAACATTGGAAATTTTAAACTACTGACTAATAGATTTTTGACAATCCTTTTGATTCCTGATTCGAAAGAGTTCTTTATGCAGGGAAGAAAATACTCCGTCATTTGCATAATGTATGTTTTCACAGTCTTCAAGCAATAAAAAGCATTATAAAATATAACTTTTGTATGAGTTTCATTATCAATTCCTACATCAGAATCGCTATTCATTGGAACAAATCAACAGTTTCCTCAAATTCAGTTGCATAAGTAGGCAGTCCATCAATAAATCTGAAAAACATCTTAAAATATCCCCACGTTGTGGAGATGGATGATATAAGAAAGAAATTTCCTGTCCTATTCAGAACTCACATGGTAAGTTACATTCATGACTCATCTGCCCCTGTAAAAGACCTGTAATAATGATCTGCAACCTTTGCCATCGAACTTTGGTGCTTACGAGGAAAAAAATTTTATGTTCCGGACAAAAAGGGTACGTCATGTTAAAACGAATTCAATTTTTTCTTATACAAACTAATTTTAAAAAATTATTTTAACTGTTGAAATTGCTCGTTAATTCGGGGTTTATTATTCGTTAAATGGAGTTTTCGTCTTCATTTTAATCGGGATAAGAAGAAATTAGTTAAATTGCGAAATCCGTTAAATCGAGGTTTGACTGTATGTGTATACCAAATTTATATTCTTTGGAACATATATATATATTAACATACATATAGTAACATTTAGCATCAGTATAACATCAATATGATTCACCAAATATTATTCTAAAATGAATAAATTCCTTTAATTATTCACTCATTTACTTAGAATTCAAAACTGAAACAATAACATATTTATTTCGTCATGTTTATCGAAATGACCCTTTAGAACTCAATTCAAGACTCAATATTTTAAATTTTTTCAATGATTCATCACTCTAGAGTTTTTATTAAGCAATCAATTATTCAATCATATTATATTTATCATTTCTTCTCGTGCAAAAACATTCGTTTTTTTAAGATGAATGTTTTATTTTATTTGTAACTAAAATTCGAAAACTTTTTTTTTTTTTATGATCTGAACCAGGGGTCTTTCAACTGTGTTCCACGGAACCCTGGGGTTCCACGAGTCACAATAAAAAAAATCGAAAAGAAACTTATAAATATGTAAGCAAGATTATTATTTCTATGAAATTTGTATAATTACAAGCATCTAAAGCTCATCCTATTCATTTAAACTGGAAAATTTATTTATATATGATAAACTTTATTTTTCCCCACTTTTTATATAAACTTTTCTTATAATATATATTTAAAAAATACACTCATGTCCATAAATTAAGCATAATGAAGTTCAGGCAAAGAAAGAGACAGAAGCAAAACAAATTTGACTTATTTGTAAAGTCTATTTATTAAACAAAAGGTAAAGAGCAAAAAAGATGCTATATGTTTGACATAATTAATAAAAATTGCGATTTTTACTCCCTGGAGCAAATTTCAAAAAAGAACCTATTTACAAAAAACAGTATAACATGGTTAGTATGATGGTTAATACGGAGTATGTCTCCCGGACGATGCAATACAGGCCTTACAACGCCTACGCATGCTGAGTATCAAATTATCAATCTGATCTTGGGGAATATTACACCACTCATCAAGCAATGCCCTCCGAAGTTCCGGTAGACAGGTGGAGGGGTTGACGGGCTGCAATTCGTCGGCCAGCATATCCCACACATGCTCTATTGGATTCAAGTCCGGTGAGTATGCTGGCCAATCCATACGGGTGATATCCTCCGATTGAAGGCATTCGTCTACAATGTTTGCACGGTGAGGACGGGCGTTGTCATCCATAAACAGAAATTCAGCACCCATGGCGCCCCGAAACAAACGTACATGTTGTTCCAGAATGACATCCCGATAGATGTGGCCTGTCATCGTTACACTCTGAACATGCAGGTCAGTTCTGGAACCAAGAATAATTCCTCCCCAAACGAGCCATCCTGCACCACCGTAACGGTGTCGTTTAATGGTGTTCTCTTGTGGTAACGGTACCTGGCGCTCTCCATATGAAAGTCCGGCGAGAATCAGACTGCAAACTAAACCTGGACTCGTCGGAAAACATCACACAAGACCACTGTTGCGGTGTCCACAATGCATGCTCTCTACTCCAGATTAATCGCAGGCGACAGTGAGTTGCGGTAAGGGGAACACATCTGACAGGCCTACGAGCATATAGACCAATGTGCCCTAAGCGTCTGTACACGGTCTGCCTTGAAACTGTCGTACCGGTAGCTGAAGAGAGCTGACGAGATAGGTCTGATGCTGTGCTCCGTCTGTTTCTTTTGGCAGTAACTGCCAAATACCGGTCCTCATTCGGCGTTGTAACTCGGGGCGACCTGTGCTGTAACATCTACTCACATTACCATCATCTTGGAATCGTTGCCAAAGCCTGGAGATGACACTCTGGGCGATTCCAAGTTCCTCGGATACTTCCAGCTGGGTACGTCCACATTCCAGTCGTCCGATAATTCTACCACGTAAAAAATCATCCAAATGCTTCCTTTGTGCCATAACTATGCGGTTATTGCACTGAAAGGCTTTTAAAGCGCTTGTGAACAATTTTACTTCTTTGCCACCATTCCTTATATACCCCTCTCTTACACTCTCGTCATTGTGACGTACTATCCGCCCATCTGGTGGTTTCCTGTAATTTGCATATTCTTCTTCAAGATGTGTGTGATAATTCTACAGGTGAAATTTTTATTTTAGAGTTCAATTTCTGTGTGATTCTGAATTATCCTTAATTTATGGACATGAGTGTATTAAAATGTTTTATCGTTACATATATATATGCTTCCCACTAGATTGTGATATTCTATTGTTTACTGTCTTGTGTTCACAAGATAAGTCTAATGGAAAATGTATCATTTTGCAGTTGTGGGAAAAAACACCTATATTGAAGGAGAGGAAACAACTTAGCAACAGGTTTGATGTTAAATTCTAAATTTAAGCAAAAACAGCTCCTAAATTTTATGTTGTAAATTCATGAAAAATACATAGTATTTCTCACACAGCTATGAACATTTTAATGCCTTCAGAACATTGTGTTTAAGTGAAATATATTTTTCTCAATGTGAATGGCTTCGAAAAAAAGTATAAAAAATCAAAATGCAGAACATGAAATGCGATTGCATATAAATTCAATAGATGTGTACAATTCGTGTAAAAAAACAAGCACGTATCCTAGTTATAAAATATAATGCATGGGTAGGTGACACTTGGATCATAAATTAATATTATTAATGAATAAAATATGCTAAAAAATTATATCAGAATTTTTTAATAATAAATGTAATTATTCTTTTAATTATCTTTACATAAAATACCTATAACATATTGATCTACTTTAAGACTTAATTTGCGATATATTCTTCTAAGTATATTGGTAGAATGGGGTTCTACGAAAACACTTTCTAGTTCTAGGGGTTCCATGAACACGCCTTCAAGTTCTAGGAATTCAGTGGTTTGAAAAAGTTTGATGACCACTGATCTAAACCAATACAACTAAAGATAAATTGATGACATTTTCATACACGTATAACTAAACAAAAACAATATCTTTTTAATGTTCTTTAAAATTAAACTATAGTTAATTTTTATTGTTCATCACACCTTAAATATCATATAATAATCTTACTTAATAAATTTAATAAATTACACATAATTATATATTGAGTAAACTATTTCAAAATAAAATTTTGCCATTTTTAAGTGAGTCACAAAAATTATCGTGAGAGTAAGGTTAGTATGTCAAGGTAGGTGTTATGTAAATTAAACGTGGAGTTTTGCTACAATTATCTTTCACATGTCCATTTCTAATTTCATTGATAGTTTTTATAACTTTCCAATTTAGAATACACTTTTTTTTTTCAGAATTCTGGCAATTGCTGTGAGCATATAGAGCAAATAAAGAATTCACTAGTGATTTAAAAAAATAATTACATAATTCTGCGACGAAATCGAAAATAAACTCCCAAATTGAATTTATAATTGAAATGCGATTGTTTTGAATTTATCATGTGTTTTGAATTTCATTCATAAACGTTCCTGATTCGCTGCAAAATATTCAAAACACATTACAATTTTCCAGAAAAATAATAAAAAATGCTTAATAATGAAATATATTTGTATATTGCCTATTATTTTATTGTACATTGTTATTATATTTATTCATATTTATAGAGAGATATCTCCTGTCATAAGATCTCATCATTTCTCTCCTTATTGTATGTTATAAATTACGACTAAATTTGATGCTACTGTACTGGAAAACCACAAGCATTAAAAACAAGATTTATGCACTCTATAACAAAAAAAAACGATGCACCAAGAACGAGTTGTCCGATACAAACAAAAATAAGTGGGTAGAAGGATTATATACTGAATAAAAAATTATTAAAATTTCGAAAAATTGAGTGATTTATTTCAGAGTTACATAGCTACAAAGTAACGAGCTCAAAAAGGTTTTGTGTGTGACCCACCTCTAGCCTAAATGCAAGCTGCCACTCGACGTGGCATAGAGTGATAAAGCCCCCTGATGGTCTCCTGCAATATTTCTTGCCAAATTTGCTCCAATTGTCGGACCAGATCATCAATATTCCTTTGTAGATGCAGTCGCCTTCCTATCACATCCCAGACATGCTCGATTAGAGAGAGATCTATTGATCAGGCTGGCCAAGGAAGAGTTAATACAGCTCATAGCAACACGTGCCGTATGTGGTCTGGCATTATCTTACTGAAAAATAAGGACAGAGCACTGCAAAAGGAATGGTAGCAAAACAGTTCTCAGAATGTCGTCGACGTATCGCTGTGCTGTAAGTGTGCCTCTAATGACGACCAAAGGGGCCCCCCCAGACCATAACTCCTGGTTGAGGGCCTGTGTGGTATGCAATAGTGAAAGCAGTATTAACAGGCTGTCCTGGGCGTCTCCAGGAACGTCTGCGATGATCGTCAGGACGCAGTTGGAAGCGGGATTCGTCGCTAAACACTATACTTCCCCAGTCAGCATGATCCCAACTTGATCGAGCCAGAACCATTGTAATCTGGCTGGAGAGTGTACAGGCGTCAGTGGCAGGTGGCATAGCATCGGTACGAGCGTAAATTTTGCTCTATCAGCCGTATGTGGGTGGTCATTGTGGACACTCGTGTGAGGATCACACGTCTGAAGGTTGATAATGATGAATCAGGTGCTGTGAACCTGATCTGATAATAAATCTGTCCACCCGATTTGTTGTGGCCCTAGGTCAACTGCTACCATCATAACGCTGAAATCAGGCATAGTCCATCCATTTTTGCCAGCATCTTTTAATGGCCAAATCGCTTCAACCCATATGGCGAGCGATTCTCCGATTTGCCCAACCTGCCTCTTTCAATTCAATCATACGACCTCTTTCAAACTCTGACAGTTGCTCGTAATAAGATCGAATCTTGCGGCGAAAGGTATACTAAATCGAAATGCAACAGGAATTTTGACCTTCAGATTGAGAATCGCTTCTTATAGACAACTGCTGAGTGCGCAGTTTCGATGCGCTGTAGCTCCCGCTATTCATTCATTGGACACCAAATTTTAATCATTTGCATGTTCGGAAAAAATGTCTTTGTATATACGAAATTCCATTACAATCGAGGAACTCCTACTTGGTGCGTTGTTTCTTTTTTCCGTTATAGAGTGTATTAGGTCCTATTTATACTATAGTTCTATTCTTTTCACATTAAGAAGTATTAATAATGCTGTATTACTTTTCCTTTTATTTTACATAATTCTTAAACAATGTATATATCTAATTTCTAAATTGTGTGTAGTACATTTTTATTTTCCTTGGTTTGCAACTTAACCATACTTTAGGTAGATTTCATTATTATCTAGTGTAATATAGTCTATTTTTATAGTTTAAATTTTACAAAATATGACTATACATTAAAAGTAACAGATTTTTTCCTTTATTGAAAACCGAAAACGGGTATTTTTTAAATTTTATTAGTTTTTGCAAGCCGTCGTGTGTAATAGATAGATTCTTTTTAGGTTTATAATCTGTCCTTTAATTTTATTAATAAAAACTGTGTATGTGTGTTTGTAGTAAGTTTCCGTATATTTCCCATTATTAATAAGCACAAATAACTATTTTCAATTTAATGAATATCGTTGTTCTAATAATAATTGTTATTCAAGTTCCTTTCTATATAAATAAACCCTTTATTAAATCACTTCTGGTCTAATTTAGTACTGTCAATAGCTTAGCGTCAGATATTGAGATAGTGTCAATGAAATTCAATCAAATGAATATGCTTAAACCTGTCAAATATTTCAAAGATACTAGAGTAAATTATATATTACCAAATTTAGAACCTATATATAACTTTAACTAATTTAGAACCTGTTATAAACCTATTATAGTGAACTTCTCTAAGTAAATATTGAATAATGGATCCTCATTCTGGGCAGTTTCTTCCCTCTGAGTTTTAAAACATGGTAATAAAGAAAAAAGAAACTATTGGATGTTGCTTAATTGCATCATCTACAAAAATAAATATTCATATTGAGTTTCTAATTATTAAATAATTAATAAATAATATTCCTGCGGTACTTATTGGATTCTTGTCAATTATTTCCTTGTTTATTTAATCGATGGATTAATCATTTAGCTAGGAGAGCATTGTTTTATGTATTAAAACAGTAAATATCATGCTCTATTTTTTTAATTCCTACTATTACATCACACTACCCCTATGTATATATATATACATATATCTTGTTCAAATTTTCATTCGTTTATAAAGTACTTTCAAATCAATTACCATTCAATTTCAAATACATTTTTTAAACTTGTAGTGGATGGCACTAGATGTTAATGCAGTTTTTTTCAAATATTTATTCATTAATTAAATAAAAAATGAATTAATAATAACAAACAAAAATAATGGTCTAACAGCATAAAAAGAAAGAAAAATCGTTCATTGTGTCCCTGCAAAGCAATGGATAGCGCGTTGACTTGTAATCTAAAGGTCGTCGGTTCAAATCTCACCTGAGATGGCCAAATTTGTGAAAATGTGATTTCTATTTTACTATACTATTTTATCAGGATAATCAAATTTAATGAATGAATTAATAGTAACAAACAAACAAAAAATAGTCCAACACCATATATAGAAAAGTAAATGGAAAATTGCAAGGAAAATCGCTTTCTGTTTTATCACTTAATATAGTGATTCTGTCATACATATTTATTTTACTTGTAACTATTTAATAAAAAGTAACTAAAATATAACTTTTCTTTGTTGGCTAAAGTAGGAATTGACTTAAATTTTTTTTTTATGTTATTTGTGTTAAGTATAAAACAGAATATGTGTCTTGCTCTATTTTTTTTTAGTCTTAGAATAATAGAAAAACTAAATCTATTTAAAAAATAAAGCTTTTATTAGCACTAAATTTTAATGTATACGACAGAGCAATTCAGTCATATGACATTATTTCTATTTTGGAACGTTCAATACTATGAAACAAAATAATTTTTGTATTGCTAGCCATTAAAATTGCAACACCGTGAAGAAGATTCCTTTCACAAATGTCAAATACGCGTGAAACAGGGTTTCTCAAACTGTGAGGCGCACCCCACTAAGGCGGCACGATAACACTACGAGGGGGGGGGGCGAGCATATTGAAAAAACGAAAAAAAAGATTATTTTACAAAAATTTAATTTACTGAAAGTAAATACAAAAGTAAAATACACATTTGCACTGATATAATACACTTATAAATGTATCAGTACTGAACAATGTATTTTATAATTAATTTAACAATACTAAGTTAAGAAAAAGTTTAATAATTACCACTTGGACTTGTCATATATAAAATTATATACAAAAATTAACACTTATCTTGATAATTTGTATGGATTATAATTAATCTTTTAACTACCGATTAAAAGTTATGCAATTCGCTCCCCAGTGCCACCGTTTTCCGCCTAGGCACGCGTATGGGATATATTGGAGGGGGGGGGGGATAAATAAATCCTCTGAAATAAGAGAGTAAATCCTTTGCAAACATAAATATATATATATATTATCAAGGTCATTTTATTGCATTCCAAAGCCTTTGAAATAATGTTATGGATAGCAGTGCACAAAAAACATTGTACTTCAGAAAGACGTATATATACGTCCGGGACACAATTAACGCTTTGGCAGAGATCAAAACGTTTATATACGCTGGTGGCACTAAAGAGGTTAAAGTCGTATTGTAGTTTTAGCATCAGAGTACAGTATTATTGAATTCAATACATTTTGTTATTGTATGAATGAGGGTGAGTGACTGAATATTAACGTCGCACTGTTCAGCTACACGAAGGCTTTTGGCGACGGACCTCGTAATTTGAACCACGGTCAAGTGACGATGAGCTGGCACCCCCCTCTCCTAACTACCATATCACACCAACGGGAGGAGGTTTGAGCTCTCGGCAGATTTAACGTGCATTGCCCCCCTACACGGCGGGTCTTTAGTGGTACTGGGCTCGAACTCATGACATGCCAGCCATGATTCGATACCTTGACCACAAGGCTACCGCAGCCATTTGGAGGAGGGGGGGTGAAAATATCATTGAATATTGGGTCGCAGATGTTGAAAGTTTGAGAAGTACTGGCGTGAAAGGAAAAAGATGCTCCAGCTCAGTGAGTGTGAGTGAGTGTTTATTGACGTCACACTATAAAGCATCACGAGGCTTTTGGCGACTGATCTCGTAATTTTAACCATGGTTAAGTGACGAGGATAACTGAGCTGTGACACCCCTTTCACTAAACCACCACGCTCAGGAACATCTTAAGATTTCTTGAGGCTCTGGGCACCTATACAAAATTAGGCTTTATCTGCGGCCCTTTAAAGTAGACCGCATACAGCATACCAGACTGAGCTAATGACCAGGGTGTGTAACAGGTCTGATGTACCATAATTTTCTAGACAGGTTGCTCTAGAGACAATTGATGGCATCCGTCATTCGACATTAAAAATCTGTACAGAGGGCAGCATGGGCGACGATGGTATTTATGGAAGTGGCGTGCACATTGAGACACTTGACAATACATTTGACATCAAGATTAGGAATATTAACTACTGTTCTGTTTTTAGATCTGAACTTGTTGCAATTCATTGACACTTCTTCTGACCTTGTCTTCAGGGACATTTGAATTTTAACTGGCAGCCGTGCTTTTATACAGCACCTTTCTCGTTGGACAGTTGTTGGGGATATGACAAGACTAAATATTCTGGATGTTGTGGTTCGACTTTCTTCTAGACACTGTATATACTTTCAATGGGTCCCCTCCCATATTGGATTGAATGAGATAGCCGATAGTTTGGCCAAGTCTGCCACTGCTGACACTTTGCTGGGAGACACTTGTCTATCTTTTGCTGAACTCTCTTTTATTAAAAGGATAGAACTGAATTCATTTTGGAGAATACCCCGGCTCCCCTTGGTATTTTGGGGGAAAACCTCGTTGGTGTCACCAATTTAATATTCTTAAGGATCAGCAGACGGATCTGCCATGCTTTTTTGGTGGCTACATCAAATCTCTTACTTTTTAACAGGGCCGGAAAGTCTTTCCAGAGTGTCATAAGTGCGGAGCTGATCAGGCCTCTCCCAGTCCTATTCTGAACCGTATGTAATACTCATACATATGACGTGGTTTTGGGAAATCCTATCTTATTTCTGGATTCTTTTTTTTTGGGAGATTTTTGGTTTTATGGAGATGGTGTAGCTGAGCTACACCATCTGGGATAAGAAACAACAACAGCATATAGCACACTTTGTCAATTACTTATACAAACAATAATCCATAACAAATTCATGTGCGGGATTCCCACTCACACAAATTTAGGAACAAGTCGACTTGATCAACTGCTGCCTTGCGCCTAAATAGTGGTCTATGAGGGTAGGCCAGGGCAGAATGACAGACATGACATAATAATACAGTCTTGCCACTGTATGCCAATGGGCATAAAAAAATTTCGTAGGCCCACTAGTGACCCTTTAAAAAGGCTGCATATAACATATACGTCACCAAATACTCGTAAAGAAGGTAAACATAACTAATAAATATGCGAGACTCACAATCTCACTAACCTAAGCACGAAACGACTATCACCTTTCAAAATATAAGTAATGATGGTATATAGTGGTATGTCTAGTCCTAGACACGGACATGATAGAATAATGCCCTCTTGCCGCTTTTGCCAGTTGGCATAGAATTCAAAATGTCCAGTTCTTCGGTGAATATACCTGGGAATAATATTTGGCAGTTAAAATCATTTGGATCATGAGCTTCTTGAGGCCATGGCCAGGCCTCCTAACTAGGATGAGGCCCTGAGCGTGGGCGCAGTTGGCCCATGCCTTAGGACGTCTCTGACCATGCCATCAAAAGGACTTTGAACCGTGGCAGATTTAAGGTGCATCAGCCCCTTTACATGGCAGCCTTCAGCAGCACTAGGGCTCAAACTCATGACACGCTGGCCATGAGTTCATGACCATAACACTAGAGTACCACAATCCCTCGTAGGAGTGATAAAGTGAATTGGCATTGGTGTACACAAGGAAGGGTGAGTGATTCACCGCCCCATAGACCAATAATTTTTTAGTTTTTACCCTAGAGATTACCCCTTAGTGCTTTAGTGTCTTTTTATAATGTAACCTACCCCTTGAGAGAGATCTGTGTAAGCCACTATAAACTGTAATTTTGTATTTTTGATAAATGATGTAACTAAGACAGTGCTTCTCAAACTTTCAATATTTAAGACCCAATATTAAATTATAACTTTCCTCGCCCCCCCCTCCATACAATAACACTGTATTGAATTCAATAATACTATACTTTGAAGCTAAAGCTACAATACGACTTTAACCTGTTAAGTGCCACCGACGTATATAAACGTCTCACTCAGCCAAAGCGTTAATTGCTCCGGACGTATATATACGTCTTTCCGAAGTACGATCTTCTCTGTGTATTGAATCCATAAAATTATTCCAAAGTCTTTAAAATGCAATAAAAGGACAGTTGACAGTGTGTGTTTGCGAAGGATTTTCTTTTTTCAAAGAAGGTTTTTCTTATTTATTCCTTTTCAACCTCCCCAATACATCACATACGCTCGCCTACGTGAAAAAAGGTGGCATTGGGGAGCGAATCACGAAGCTATTTACCGTCAGTTAAGGGATTAATTATAAACCATACAAATTATCAAGAGAGATAAGTGCTAATTTTTGTAAAAATTTTATATATGACAAGCCCATGGGATGACTAGTAATTATTAAACGTCTTCTTAGTATGGTTAAATTACTTATAAAATACATTGTGTGCAGCACTGATACATTTATGAATACATTATATCAGTGCATATGCGTAGTTTAAATTTTATTATGCTAGAATGTATTTTGTTTGTTTACTGTCAGTAAATTGATAATTTTTTAAAATAATCTTTTGTTTTCGACTTTTTAATATGCTCTCACCCCCTAGGGTGAAGGCGTGGCTCAGAGTTTTAGAAAAGCTGAATTAACACCAATGTATTTCCTTGCAAATATCTATAAAAAAAGAAATTACAAGAGTTGCTAATGTAGATGTGATTTCATTCATATTCCTAACTATTAAAAATTATCCACGCTAGATTAACATAATTCATAGTCCACTGGTTAAAATTTAAATGTTCACGCTGAGATTCAGGTTTGTAAATGTACCAGTAGCACTTAGATATGTGGAAACCAAAAATTATTGTCCACCCTTTATTCGGACGTTCCGTATTCGACGAGTTTTGCTATTGATCTTTGAAACTTCCACCCCCACCTTCTATTCTAAGGATTTTTATTGGCTTATCTATAACAACGCAAACTTGAGGGTTCCGGGAATTTCTCCTGGAATTCTCCTCTTTCTCGTTTTCCGGATCACACGACTTACCGGAGAAAGCAATAAAACATTCTTTCCTTTTTTTCGGAATAATTTTTATTTATTTTATTATTTTTTTGTATTCGTTTATTTATTTGGAGATTTTTTTTTCTTTTTCTCTGCACTCGTTTTTGGAAGGGGAATTTTATTTTTGTAGAATTGGAAAAAAATACAAAAAAGTTAAACAGTTTTATTTTTATACCCTCGATTGCTAAAAGAAATGTGTGAGTGAAAAAAAATTGTATTAGCTTGCGAAGGAATTTGACTAATTTGTTCAACATGTCGTCGCTAAACGTAACAAAAATGTGATTTTTTTTCTGTATCATTATTTTTTTATAAAAAAAAAAAGTAAGAGAGAAAAAAAAAAGATTCATTTAGCCAAGTCATATGTTATTTCTGCATGTTTTACCTTTCTTAACAAGAGTAATTTCTCCATTAAGAACTTTTTTTTCCCTAAAAAAACAAATTTATTATTATTTTAAGGATGAAATATTTTCAATCAAGCGTTTTTATGATATAAAACGAAAAAGATGTTTTAAAATATTGAGCTTACAAAATAGTATCGTAACATGCACTGAAGGAAAACAATATCAGTACTAAAGAAAGACTTGTGTTAGATACACGAAATTTGTGAGTGGTATGCGTGTTTGTACATCTAAAAGAGGACATTGATTCAAATTTCGCGCTTAAGTGTTACGCTAGTAGCACCACTCAGAACTTGCAATTCAGGGTTGTTTTAAATGAGTGCTGTAAAGTTTGTGAGTCTTATTTGGCTGTGAAATTTGATACATTGAGTTGATGTTAGCCGAGAATGCCTTTAAAAAGACGAAGAAGCCGTGATGAACAGCTCACCGAGTTTGATTGAGGTCGTATAATAGGGCTACGAGAAGAATTTTTTTCCCGGGAAATTGTGGAAAGACTTGGCTGGTATCCATTTTGTATGATGGCTGGGAATGAACAGATGGTACTGCCACGAAAAGACAGGGTTCCGTGCGGCCGCGTGGCAAGACTGAGAGGGAAGACCGTCGTATTCGGTGTACGGCTGTGGCGCATCGTACTGCTTCTGCGGCAGACTGTTACACAACGGACTGTTAGAAATCGGTTAATTCAAAGTTACTCCGAGCCAGGTGTCCTGTAATGTGTATTCCACTGACTCCAAGCCATTTGTGACGCCAGTGGTGTCAAGCCAAAACTCATTGGAGGATGGAGCGGAGATTTGTTGTATTTTCTGATGAAAGTGGCTTTGCCTTGGTGCCAGCGATGGCCGTGTGTTGGTCAGAAGGGAACCAGAGGAACGCCTGCAACCAAATTGTCTGCGGTCTAGTCACACTGGACCTATACCTGAAGTCATCGTTTGGGAAGCAATTTCCTATGGCAACAGGAGAACTCTCGTGCTTATTCCAAACACACTGACAGCAAATTTGTATATCAGTCTGACAATTCAACTTATAGTACTACCATTTATGAACAACATTCAAGGGGGAGTTTTCCAAAGGGATAACGCTTGAACTCTCACCGCTTTTGTAACGCAACGTGCTCTGCAGAGAGATGACACATTACCTTGCCTGCAAGATCACCAGATCTGTCTCCAACTGAGAACGTATGGGATATCATTGGATGACAACTCCAGCATCATCCACAGCATTAACCTTTCCAGTATTGACACAACAAGCATGACGTATCAAGTTGATGTTAGTTAAGAATGCCTTTAAAAAGACGAAGACGCCATTATCAACAGCTCACCGAGTTTGGTTGTGTAATAGGGCTACGAGAAGGAGAATTTCCTTCCCTCGATATTGTCAGCCTGAAACTCCATACCACAAAGAGACATTCGGCACCTGAATGATACAATGCAGGACGCTTGCAGGCTTGCATTCAAAATTCTGAAGGTCATTCCGGCTATTAATGTAATAGCATTTCACATTTGAAATGCATTTTCTTGAGCTTAAGTTAACCAGTGATCTTGAAAATTTAATTAATTAAACATGTTAACTACACAGTAGCATTGTCCAAATTTCATTACTCTATAATAATTTTTTCTTGGTGATGGGAATTTTTGTTTCGTTAGTGTACATATAATGCTCATCATACAGATTTTTAATAACTATTTTATTAAAACAACATTAGATGTGATTATAAACCTTGATTTGCTATTAAAATACGTAAAAAAAAAAATGTTGAATAATTTTTGAACCTAAATCGGGATTATTTCCTAACAAATTTTCTTTTCGTTGTATGACTGAAAAGACAATTAAAATGAATATTTATAAAGATTTATTTTGAAATTGTAATTGTAAAATGTAAGTGAATTCGAAACATGTATATAGAAAAAGGAATTTTTTGGTTTTGGGAAAAAGTAATGTAATTTCAATGACTTCTTAAAACTTAACTTGGGAAACTGTACTCTTTTGTTGAAACTATTATTACTATTGCTACAACTGGGACTTTAACTATTACTGAAATTATTTGACAATACTATCAGGTTTTAATTCCAAATATACGACTGAAAAATATTGATTTAACCCCTCCCAGGATCGTTTTATTTCTGGATTATGGATCGAATAATGTCAATTCTTTTTATGCTTATTTTCAAACGTATATATATACATATCTTTTTAAACATAATAGCTCCATTTGCATACAAAGTTTCCTAAAAATTAATGTAAAAAAATCTATTGAAAGAAATGAGTAATTTATCTATAAAGTTGGCTTTCTGTATGGAGGAAATCATTAGACTTTGAAGTCGATTCACACTAACCAGAAATATAAAGCTTAGAATACCTAGGTTTTATCTTGAATTAAAAATTTTATTTGCATCTTTTACATTTACATAAATGATTATGAAATTATTAATCAAAATTTGATCGTGTAGGATAAACTCGAAAACACGGTACTGCACGTAACCAAAAATCGTAATCTGGATAATAGAATCTTGTTTCTCTTCTTCCCTATACTGTCTCTCTTTGAGCAGCAAATAATACACTGTCGAGTTGGATTAGTTTTCTTCTCTATGGCGGAATGTAGTCAACAAAGTATCTTTCAAACAAACGTGAAGTGGGATGCTCAGCAGAAGAACGTCCGTCTTCTTTTTGCAGAAAGTTCCAGTGAGTAGTATTTTTCAAATTCGAAACCATGAAAATCACAAGTGATGTAATTTGAGAAAGGCCGATTGCACAGTGTAGATTTACACAGTGCCCAAGCTCACTCGATATAAGCCAGGCTGGTACGTTTAGCCTACCCGAACTCAGCTTCGGAAAAGCCGGGAATTTTTTAAAGAGTAATGATGTACCACTTTATTTGCAAGTTTAACACTTATTATCTTTTATGACTTACTCATATCCATAGTAATATATCATACTGAGGGTATTTCATGTACTATTTTCTTCTTTAGTTGCTTTAAATCAGTGGTTCCCAAACATTTTTGTCTCATAGACCCCTTGCCGTGTTTTTCGGTTTGGGGTAAATCCCTGATTATCTAATATTGAATTTTTGAAAATTTATTAACTTAAATGTTTTTTGACAGCTAGTATAGAGCTATTTACTTTAAAAGAATTAAATTTCTAACCCGTAGGAAGTATAGTATTTAAAACTTAAGAAGCACATGTTAATTAATTTGATTAAAATTTAATGAATACATAAAATAAGTTAACACCAAACAAATGCTTTTAATGGGAGGGATGAAACTGGTGCTATACAATAACAAATTTTTCAAATTTGGTTTCAATCGTGTCAGTTTTAACCCTAAATATCCTCTGTTAGTAGTGACCAGCCCCCCCCCCTTCTTGCTTTCTTCTTTTGTTTTGGAGATTGGCAACCGCGCTGAAACTCTGCACTAGGAAAAAAACACACAATTAAAAACTTTCTCACGATATTCTATGATTTGTGACAAATAACAGGTATGTCTTTTTAAAGGCAAAATATCTTGTATCCGTTTCTAAACTTTACTTTAAGATCTTTGTTAGTGCCTATTCCGATCAGTTCCGATTATAATAAGAAAATTTTTTTCAATGTGACCATAAGATTTGATTGCCTACTGTAACGTTACCTTAGTCAAAGCATGCTCAAACCTAGTTTCAAAATCTGAATAAAGGGCAATTAAATGCTGAATTACAATTGAAAAGTCCTGACAGATTGTCTGTGATAAAAAGTGAAAATTCGCGACCTCCAATATTATACTGCTTTAACTTAATTCTGGAAGGAAACGCTAAAATGGTTCTTGTTTTAATAAAATTTGTGTTTTCACCTTATAACTGCAAATTATATAACCTCATTAAATGTATTAAAGGAATCTGTCAAATAGGTAAAATCTAGTTTCCACTTGATTAAATTTTCTTTTAAATTAAAATCACAATCTGGTTTAATGAGAGCCACTATCATAGACACCCATTTACACTTCATGGACCTCTAAATTATTTTTTCGCTTATGTATATCCCTTGCAGGTCATCATAGACCCCAGGGGGTCGATATAGACCTCTTTGGGAATCCCTGCTCCAAATTATAAGTATATATAAACACGTAATACTCTTTAAACCAAACAATCTTATGCAAAAAAGCCTGATCCAAGTATGCGGACCACATTTCTAGGTTTAAAAAAATCATTACAATTATCTTATAAATTTGTGTGACTTCATAACACATTATTATGCAGTGTCTATAGAATTTTAAGTTTTTATAGCAAATGCGCCTTTTTAACAGACAAATGCTGCTCTTGCTAAGTGTGCAAAATATGCTGCTCTCGGGAGGTGAATTTAAATTCTAATATGAATGTTGGGGAACGTTTCCCTGTCAAAACTTTTAAATATAAACAAAAAATTGCCAGTTTAATATTATCCATAATAATAGTTCAATATTTAAAAACATACAAGGTAGTAATTGTTTGGATTATCATGAAATATTTGTGACTGTTATAACTGGTAGTCTGAGTATTACTAAACATAGTATCTGAAGAGATTTTACGTACATAAAGACAGCAGTTTTCTTTTATATAAATTAACTATTAATAAACAACAGTGTTAAGTAACGGATTGATAGAGATTTAAATAAATCTATTACAATACCTACAGTTGAATATGGTTTACGTTTGTAGGCAAATGAGGAATTTAAATACTGTATCTTAAGGGACCAAATCAAATATAATTTCAAAAGAATTATGAGGTTTCGATTAAGAATTTAAAGATGATAAATAATTTACAAAAATATTTCATTATTGTGTATATGGGCATAGTATCGGGCAATTATGCTGTTCCCATTATTTTTATAGTGTTATCTTTAAAAAACCTTTCGGAATAATAAACCCTTTTCCTAACTATAAATTTTCTCATAAAGAAATTAGTAAAAGTATTTTAGATAAACGCCGTTATAGTAAACGTATTACCGGCTGCTTTCCCGGGAATTTCATGATGTATGAGTCTACATTATTTTTTCTATAAGTTATTGATATCTAAGTCTCTTAGAATTAAACTTTCTATTGTATTCAAAAAAAAATTTATAACCCTCCAGTAGTGCACACAAAAATTTTTCAAGGGGGTGTCCATGGTCAAAAGTCCCCCAACTCGTGTCACACCTCAAAACAACACCAATTGATTTTGTCAATTTTGTTTACAAAAAAATGTAAAAAATAAATTATTGAAATAATAATTAGCATTAATTAATAAAATAAACTGTTAACTACAAGTACTTAATTAAATTTTACATTATATATAGGATTATCATCAATCAAAAAAACTCAAGGGCTTTGGGGGGGGGGGTCCAGACCCCTGGAATACGCCCCTTGTGTGCGCCACTGTAACCCTCGCCTTTTGATATGCCTTTAAGACCGGAAATATTTTTATTTTTAAATACTAAATTCCACTGGTTATTAGTGCTATATATACCCCAATACAGTGGGGGGAAATAATAAAATATTCCCACTCCCACCCTGGAACGTAGACGATACCCCCACGACCGTGCGGGTTGGGCGTTTTCTGTGAAATCATGACTCGTGAAATTTTACAAGATATACATTTTTTGGCTCTAAGTTAATGGAAGAAACAAACTTAATTCAACTTGTGACGGGTGCTTACGCGTTTCACTAACCTTCTCTCAAATTCTTTTAAAATGTATTTATTTTAACCAATCCCGCTGAGAGCTAAAAGTGTGACTTATGCAAACAAGATAGTTTCGGGTTTAGCGAGTTCGAAAGAGATATAAAAGGAGAAATGAAATGAAGAGAGAGGATGACTATGTGTTTTGATAGAGGAGTTAACTACGTGATTGATTAAGAAGGTGATTCTAGGAGATTAGTTTAACTAAGTGAAGTTTGTTAGCTGAAGGAAGATTATTGAAAAAGATTCATTAATTCGCTTCGGACGTAACTGAAGATATCAAGGATTGAAACCGCTCTATAGATTCTTCAAGTAGTCAAGAATCCTGTTTTAAAGAGATATCAGGTCTGTGATTTTATAGATTAGATTTAAATGCGTAGTTTGATTGTATGCGTTATTCCCGTGGTTTCAGTTAGCGTTCCGTCGTTCATAATTGAATTCTGAGCTCACTCACTGTAATTTGTTGTTCTTAAAGTTTGATTAATATTTGTGTATTTCTATCATAAGGATTAATAAATAATAGTGATTTATTATTTACGTAGTTATTAATTATGAATCCAACATACCCAAATTTAGATAATGTGCAAAGGGAGTTAATAATCATAGGGTAGTGAGAGACTACGACAAACTAAAGTTGTTACAAATAAGGAAATTATTGATGTTTAATTAATTCTTTTGTTGACTCATTATTTATTTACGGTTAAAATATTTAAAGCATCATTTTTGCTTTTGATAAGTATAAATAAACACTACATTTTTCACAAAATGTTTTCGAACTGCTTTCATAGTTTTCAAATTTGTACTTGCGAGGCCTTGAAATGTCATTAACGCATCAAAAATGGCTGTACATGCCATGCCTTTTAATCTGGCATGTCCTTTTAGTAGGCGGATTATAATATTTAGATCATATTGCGGGAGAAATTACAATACTGTCATCCTCATAATCAGTTAAAATGCTTTTGTTAGTAGGTGTAGATGCTGCCACGCTTAGCTCTATCTCTAACTTTAATTTAAGAGATCCATTTTGAGT
Organism: Trichonephila clavata; assembly: GCA_019973975.1. Taxonomy (NCBI): domain Eukaryota; kingdom Metazoa; phylum Arthropoda; class Arachnida; order Araneae; family Nephilidae; genus Trichonephila; species Trichonephila clavata. Next base: position 222,198 of record BMAO01038410.1, read on the forward strand.
TTTTGAGGAATTTCATTTGATATTGCATCTTGTTTGTAGTGAAACCTTGGCCTTGAAATGTCATTAACGCATCAAAAATGGCTGTACATGCCATGCCTTTTAATCTGGCATGTCCTTTTAGTAGGCGGATTATAATATTTAGATCATATTGCGGGAGAAATTACAATACTGTCTTCCTCATCATCAGTTAAAATACTTTTGTTAGTAGGTGTAGATGCTTCAACGCTTAGCTCTATCTCTAACTTTAATTTTAAGAGATCCATTTTGAGTTTTGTGAGGAATTTCATTTGATATTGCATCTTGTTTGTAGTGAAACCAAGAATTTGCTTCAGCTATAATAATGTAATTAATGGGCTCAAGAGACTTTGATGGTAAAGGATGATCGAAAGTTGTCTTTAATTAATAAATATTTCCAAGTAAACAAATATTGTTAACAAATATTTCCATGTTGTTGTTGTTGTTTTTTTCATTGCTCTGATCTGAACTTGATTTTCCTTCCAATATGCGTCACTTACATGCTTTTCCTACAGCATAGGCATCATCCAAAAGATCACCAAGTTCAGAATCTGATTTATTAAGTAATTGCAAAATTTCTTCTGCGTGGGAATATTGTTTCCTTTTAGACACCTGAAGAACTTTTTTGGTTGAAAGTTAGCAAAGTATTCCATGGAAAGTAATAAAATGTATCAAAAAGCTTATTATTTAAAAAAAATAAATAAATAAAAAGATACCTTATCAACTCCCACCGGAAAACCCCAATTTTTTTTGGGGGGGGGGGAGAAGCGATATGGATGTAGATATCTGAGGAGAGGATAAAAATGCCACACCCCTCAACAAATGTATGGAAAAGAAAATTAATTGCAAAAAAGAGCGAGAGAAAGGAAAAAAGGGACTCACACACACACACACATCCATGGCGACCCCTAAGAAAATTTGGTATTAATTATATAACTATATATTTCATTTTTATGTTGGGCTCCATCAAAATTATTGAAACAGAAAAGAAAACTCACTTACCTTTACAGCTGCAGTGACTCATGTAACGCCCAACCCACACGGTCGTGCTGGTAACGAAATCCTGAGTTCAACAAGCAATATTAAAAAAGTATTATTATTATTTTTAATATTTTACAATTATTTAGACATTAAGACAAAAATATGTATCCAAGCAATTAGAAATATATTGATAATTACCTTTTTTACGACAGATAAAAAGAAGACGAGTTTTCGTTGTACTTGTAAACAAAGCTAGATTAAACAGCTAAAAGTAAAAAACGGACTACAACCACCATCTGTTCAAAAAACTAATACTTTACACTTTCTACACATCCGCTCAATCGTTCGATTCGGGCTTTTCTTACATATGACTATTCCAGAAGCAAAAACGTATAAGAATATCTTACCCCCAGGATGTTGCGGGTTGGGCCTTAAAGGGTTATAAAAAAGACAAGATTTTAAATTCCAAAGCGGAAGCATATTTGTTTCTTACACCTTCGTAAAATCCCTCTGTCTTTGGAATTGATTTCCAAAAAACCGATTTTTAGTGAATATCTACTCTACAAAAGAAATATACATGCTGAATTTCAAGTCTGAAGATCTAATTGTTCAAAAATGGGATTTTTTTTAATCGATAAAACCCCACTAACACCTTCTAGGAGTCAAATTTCGCTAAACCGTTTTTAACGGATCTTTAATCAACAACAACAAAAAAAAGGGTATACAAAATTTAAAGTCTTTCTAATATTCCTGGAGATCTTGTGTTGAGTGAGTGAGTGAGTCGATTTTCTTCCCTTTATAAAAAGTATTATTATACTATATATGTATTTAGTAATTATGTCTCTTATGAAAAACCTATTTTCAATATCCATGCCTTATTTTTATTGTTTTGTGTTCATCCTACATGTGGATATATATAGGCATGGATTTTAATAGGGTTCTGTTTTTCTACTATGTCGAAAATGTCTGCTGAAGGGAAAGGTTGGATCCATAAAGCAATGCTTAACTCTATTTTACTGTCCTAAATCAGTGACAACTTTAGAAATCAAAATAGTTATTATTCCAATGTGACTCTTTCTGTCTAAACAACTTTAATTGCTCAATATTTCAGATTCTTGGAAATTCTGTTATTCTCCAATCTGAGTAGGATATTTTTATGTGTGTGCATCACATTATATTCATATTATATATATACATATTTATATATAGAGAGAGAGAGAATGTTGTTAGAGGCTCTTCTTCCAATGCATATAGGTGTAAAATTAATTTCTAAAAAGTTTAAAAAAAGATAATTCAATTAATAGTGACTGAAATGCTTGTGCTAATTAGAATATAAATTAAGTCCATATTTGAAGCAGCGTGTGTGTTTAAGCATATTCAAACTACAGACATTCTGCGGCATTTTCGTGTGAGTTATTCACTTCTCTATCTGGATTTGAGCAGCACACATTAAATGCGGCTCTATTAAAAAATTAAATAAATAAAATAACAAGAAATTTTTTAAAAAATTAAGTCAATTTCTACTTAAGGCAACAAAAATTTTTTATTTTAGATACTTTTTATCAAATAATTACAATTAATATAAATATGTATATACATATGACAGAATCACAATATTAAGTGACAAAATAGAAAGCGATTTTCTTTGCAATTTTCCATTTTCTGTTTTATATATATTGGACTATGTTTTTTTTTTTTGCGTGTGTTAAAATAGTAGAGTAAAAAGATATCACATTCTCAGAAATTAGGCCATCCCTGGTGGGATTCAAACCCACGAACTTTGGAATAGAAGTCCATTGCGCTACAGGGATACAATGAACGATTTTCCTTTCTATATATTCGGTTTGACTATTATTTTTGTTTGTTACTTTTTATTCAATTTTTAATTTAATTAATGCATTAATATTTGAAAAAACTGTATTAAGTGTCATCCACTACAAGCTTAAAAAAATGTATTTGAGCTTGAATCGATGAATAGAAAGTATTTTATTAATGTGATTAGAAATTTGAGCAACATATACATAAAAATATAGATATATATATACACTGGTGTCCAAAAGTTAAGCATAACTGATAATTATGTGAATAAAGAAGGAACTGTAAATCAGAATGGCGGGAAACGTGATATGCGAGTGTAAAATGGTTATAAAATAAGGAAGCAAATCAAAAGAATGATAATAATTAATTTTATCATCCAAAGTAGCAGTTTGAAAGAAAACTGAACATAGCAAGGATTCACACTTTAAAAAAAATGAAAGAAAACATTAAATAAAATACTGATGCTGCAGTTTAACAAGGCGTGTGGTCACCTCTGACAGCCAGGCACGCTGCACAGCGATTTACCATACTTGCTATGAGATGATGAATGAGTTGTGGGCTCAAACAGTTCCAAGCTTCTTGGAGAGCAGCTCTCTTCAGTTCTGTAACGGAGCTTGGTGGGTGCGAAAGGGCTGCAATTTGTCTCCCGAGAATATCCCATACATGCTCGATAGGATTTAAATCAGGGGAGTTCGCAGGCCATGACATGTGCTGGATGTTTTCCGTTTCAAGGAAGTCATCAATCAGCACCGCTCGGTGACATGGTGCATTATCATCCATGAATATGAAGTCAGGACCGACAGCACCTCGAAACAAGCGAACATAAGGCTCAAGAACTTCGTCTCTGTATCTTTGAGCAGTCACAGACCCCGTGTCAAAGAAATGGAGGTCTGTGCGGCCGTCCATCATGATGCCTGCCCATACAATTACTCCCTTGATGGAAAATGATGTCTTTCCGTTATGTTTCTTGGTTCAAAACGTGTTCCACGTTCTCTCCATATCGTTACCCGTCGAGAATCACTACTTAGGCTAAACCGGCACTCGTCACTGAACATCACATTGGCCCACTCTCCCACACTCCAATGTTAATATTTCAAACTCCAGTTCAAACGAGCGCGTTTATGCGCAGACGTGAGGGGAATGCAAACTACTGGTCTTCTGGCATACAGGCCAGCATGATTGAGTCTCCTGTAAACAGTTTGTCTCCAAATTGGTATTCCTGTGATAACTGTGAGCGCCAAACCCGGTGCTCTGGCAGTACTGCCCCTCTGACGTCGCGCACTTATTACAAGATATCGGGCTTGGCGGGGGTTTGTGACTTTTGGTCGACATGATACTGGTTGTTGGGTAACATCTCCCGTTCTTTGAAACCTCTGCCACAGTCTTGAGATCACAGACTGGTCCACATTCAGAATTCGAGACACTTCGGTTTGTGATCGTGAGGATTCCAGCATTCCAACGATTCTTTCTTTCGTAAACATGTCCAATTGGCGTCTTTGTGCCATCATTCACCTTGTTTGATGGTTAACAACGTTCCTTCGCACAGCAGTTGCACGAAACTTGTCTGAACTGCCTATGCTGCGTGAATCGGTTTCTCCGCGTTCCGACATGCGCCGGTGTTTCGCGCAGGACGTAGTCGACTGAAAAGTTTTGCATAAACCCAATGTTTCTTCTTCACCCAATTAATATCCGCAAGAAATTTGGAATAATTTTACGAATATTTACTCCATGTTTTTCGCATTTTACGATTTTTGCTTAACTTTTGTGTGGACACCAGTGTATATATAAATACATTTATATATGTATAGGAAGAGAGTGAAATAACAGTAGGAACTGAAAAATAATAATGGCTAAGAAAAACGCATTGTACATATCATTGCTTACTGTAAAAGAACCAGATTTACACTCAGACTAGGAAAAGAAAGGGAAATATGATAAACTTTCTGATCAAAATTGTTTTTGACATCGTGGTATAATCGAATATTACCTTCTCATTCAACCCCCCCCCCCTTAAAAAAACTGAAAGATATTTTAGATTTTAGTTCAATTCAGTAGTTAAAATTGAAAGACAGACATGATAGAAAGCTAGCTTTACCAAAAGTAAATTGATTTTGATGTTTTGTCTGCCTAAAGTTATACACCAAAAAAATATCCCCAAGGAATAAAAATTCCTTCTTAGAACTCTGACAATCAGTGTCGGAATTTATAAATAACCAGTTCTAAAATCAAGAATTGGTTTTAAAACAACAATGGTTAGTTTCAGCAAATCAAGACATTATTATCTCAAAAAGTTTTCTAATTTAAAAGAAAATCTTATCAAGGCTCACAGAAAACTATTAAAAACTCGTTTACAGTGGAAAATAATAAACTGTTATTTTGTAACACACTTCGCTGATACTGAAAAAAAAAGGCATAAAGAAATTTTAGCGATAACTTTATTGTTTGCGGTTGCTTTTTGTGTGAGAGGAGGGATTACTCTAACAAAACGGGCATCTCAATCAAACGAAGCTACTTTTTTTCCCGAAAATAATTTTTTTCCTCTTCAAGAGAGAAGAAAATCTGAAAAGTAATCCTAGTAATAACCATAATAGCGAATCGGTTGAAAAATTTTTGGAGTGTTTATGCCTTGTTATCTACAAAAAAAAAAAAGCATTTTTTAAAGTCACATATGAGCGATCACGATTGCTTCTTAGATAATAGTAATTTAAAAATGGTGTTCATGGAATGATGTAATAAAGATACATTTTATAAGCCTTTCTTGCGTTTTTTTCCACGGTTTTGTGGAGACTTAGAATAAACAGTTTATTTATACATTCCCGCAATGCTTAAGAGTAAATCTGAAGGTTGTTATTGTTATTTTTTAGTCTTATTTGTTTGTAAAAAAGATGTTTATCTGCCTCTGTCACTGTGTAGTTTAGAAAATTGTTTTTAAGTTATAAAAGTTTTGATGGATTTTTTTCGCCCTTTTTAGTATTTGAATGATTTAATTTCGTTTCTAATGCCCCTTTCATGGCGCTAAGGAATGTGGTTTCGTTACTATGGAAAATAAATCAATTCCTAATTTTCTGTAGGTTATGATAAATGTAGACATTGAAAAAGATATACAAGTTTTTTATGAATACAACTAAAAAAGGTTTGCATTGCTTCTCAAAGTGTCTTATGCTCGTAACTTGTATGTTCATCTACGTCGTATTAAAACTGCTTGAGGCTCTTTGCAAAAGTAGGCCCCATCCACACACCTCTCCAGTGGCGCACACAAATATTTTTCAGGGGGGGGGGAGTCCAGGGTCAAAAGTATCTTGCCGTATCCTTCTTGTATCTTACCGCGATATGCCGCCAAGCATATTCTTTCAGTTTTGTCGATTTGGGGAACAATAAGTAAATTATTGAATTATTAACTAGCATTAATTAATAAAACAAACTGGCAATAACAAATACGAAATTAAATTTTACTTACTATATACATAGAATTATAATCAAACGAAAAATATTCAAGGGTTAGGGGATACGGTGGCCCTCTAGTGTGCGCCACTGCTCCTTTCTTATTGGGAGGTGGTACATTCTTAAAAACACGTTGGTGAAAGTACCGAGAGGTAATCTCTAGGATACAAATTAAAAATTTGTTGGTTTATGGGGGTGAAAGAGTTAAACCCACCCCCTTCTGTAAACCACTAGCCCCACCTGCAGCCAAATTAAGTAGACAATAATGCATACGTTATCAAATACTAGTACAAACGATAACCAATAGCAATTAAATGTGCGCGACTGAAATCTCTCAAACCTAGACATAAGCCGACTCAACCTTGGGCTAGACTCTTAGAAGACGATCATAACATAATAATTCAGTCTCGTCACAGCTGCCATTTGGCATATTGTTCGGAGTTCCCACTTTTTTGGAATATATGTTCGGGAATACCATTTGATGATTAAAAGTTTTTTGGGTCATAATGTTATTGAGACCAAAAGTTGAGAACGAGATGAGGACACCCCTCGAGGCTCATATTGTCATACGACACCCTGACCCATATGGCCCATGCCCATAAACGTCTTAAGGCATGGGCCAACTGGGCCCGGCCCCAGGTTCTCTCACTCGGGGAGGGACTAAAAAAATTGAAAAATTAAATAAATAGGAAAAAAAACAGCAAGGTTAGTTGCTTGGCTGGAAACCTGACCTACCGTGTGGAATGCAGGAATGCGATCTCCAATGCCACTGCATTGCTGGAGCTAATTAAAACTAAATTGAATAAAAGCTAAGTATGAATTTCAAAGGCTATTTTCTCCGAATTGACTGCCCATACCGCGCTATTACATTGAAAGTTGAACACCCTAAAGAAGTACTACTATTACACAAAATTTTGTACCAAAAGGAATTTCCTTAGTCGGGCCTACCTTTGTAAGACTTTTACTTTTGTACAAACAGCCCATAGTTTTAAATTTTTCCCACCATTGTTAGACAGATTTTCTGGTGGTAGGTTCTTCACCTAATCGTGATCGAAATTCGCAGTTTCACAGTAGTTGCGGATTCCATTCAATAAAACAAAACGCAGACATTGCAGACACCACCATTTCGACTGACTAGTTGCGTGACACGCCTTCTATTGCATACGTCATTTTCACCAGAGCCCAAACATAAACTTTAAGAATACATCTACCTTACGTTTTCGCTGAGGTGGTGACTGTCCTTTACTATAACTGTGTGTTACTTGTTAACTGTAAATCTTGGCGCTGAGAAATGCAGGAATGTATGTGTTTTGAAGCTAGGGATTCAGAATATTTATACTTTTAAACGTGATAAAAAGGTACAATACACATTTTTAGACTGATAAAAAGACTCATTACACTTTGAGACAATGTCAAAGAAATTATAATTTTTTTTAGTAAAATCAACATGATGAATTATAAGTCTAAGAATTTTCAATCTAATAGAAGAATTCAAAATGGACCTTCTTTGAATGAGAAGATATAATGAATGTGGCAGAATATGTTAAGGTAATCTATAAATAAAAACTACAGTGAAAATCGTTTAACACGAAACTGAGGCGACTGAAATATTTTTTTTTAGTGTTAAAAGAATTTTCCGTCATTTTAGATAAAATTTTGTCAGAATTTTAGATAAAAACAAAATTGACTCATGCCACAGGCTGTTCCGAGGGTATTTCAAAGCCAAGTTAGCCTCCTTTTTACGAAACAGGTGAAACTACCTCTTTTTTTTCACATCCCTTTTAAATCGAGCGTGCGCGGCTGGTATTTTTATTTTGTTCATTCCCAGAAGGGAAGTGTTTTCGTGTTAAGCGACTTTCGTTTCGTGAAAGAGAAAAAAATGCATGAAAATACATAGTAGCTTGCAGGGACGTCTTAAGACTTCTTGAGGCCCTGGGCCCCTACGCAAATGTAGGCCCTGCACCCATACACAAATGGAGGCCAAACTAGGAGCCTTAAAAAGTAGACAGAACATAGCATGCGTTACCAAATACACGTACAAGAAATAACACGAAACAAATAAATGTACATGACTTACATTTGCATAAACTGGCTGAACCGACTACTGCTTTTTGTCTGAATGAGTAATGATAATGTATGGTGGTAGGTCCAGACCTATACATGGACGACGGTCATTGCATAATAATACAGTTTTGCCATTGTTGCCAGTTGACATATAGTCCGAAATTCAAAAGATTTCTGAGAATTCAACCGGAAATAACATTTGACCATTGAAATTATTCGAATTATGATCTAATTAAGGCTGAATCGAAAACAAGACGAGGCCCCCATTGTAGCCGAGGCCCTGGGCACGGGCCCAGTTGTCCCATGCCTTAAGACGTTCTTGGTAGCTTGTCGGGGCCGTCCATGTTAACCTATATTTCGTCTTAAGCGCTTTCGCGTTAAAAGTATATCACTGTATATTCTTTTTTGCTTTAATTAGTATTACTTCAATGTACCTCAAAATGCTTTCAAGCTAGGTGGACATTTAAAATAGACCTTTGAAATTTAATATTCATGAATAAAATAATAATATACGAGGGAAGATCAGAAAAGAAGGTTACAAGCCGCAGCATTTGAAAACTACATATTGTGGAGAAATTTTATTTCCCCCAGAGTTTAGACAAATGGTGCTACTTGTCATACAGCTGGTTTGCGTGAAAGTAGTGAAAGTTCCCAGACGGTTCAGGATGATTGAAATGGCAAGAGCTTAGGAAATTGGAAGTGCGAGCCGTGATTCGACTTTTATGGCCAAAGAATGTGTCCGCATTTGAGAGACCAGAGATGAATGAGCAGACAACATGTGGCGAAATGGTGTCACTCTTTTCAATCAGGCAGACAGGATGTCGAAAACCGCAATATGGCAGGGAGCGGAAGGCCAAGTTCTTCAACGACAGAAATCAACACGGCACGAATTGAAGAAATGATTCAAAATGTTTCACGTGAAATCTCGTCTGACTGAGCTATGGTAGCGTGCAGCATATCGTTTCTGATGTGTTGCGATATTCCAAGACAGTGCTTTGAAAACATCCGCCGAGACTTAGCTGAATGGACAGGGGCCTGATTTCTACTAAGACTGGTTAAATAAGTTGGTTCTGAGTTCTAATAAATGCCTAAATAGACTTGGTGATTATGTCGAAATGTGATAGGCACGTATACCTCTTAATTCTCTTATGTGTTTTCTATCTATTGTTAATAAATATTTCTTTATTCGACTTGTAACTTTTTTTTCTGATCACCTTCCGTTTGTGTTCATTTCATAAAAAAAAAAGCAATAATTTTATTTTTTATTAATTTCCATAATACTGCATCATTTCCCTTTACATGTGATATAAAAAAATTACTCTAATATTTTTTGAGTTTCTGCGTTCGTGTCTTGACGTGTTTTTCGTCCATGTTTCATTCATGGAATATATAGTTTTTTTTTCTTTGATAAAAAAATGAGACATAATGCATAAAGTTTAAGTATAACATTATAATTTACATCGAAATAACTTAACATTTTTCATCCATAAGTTACATTATACGACATATTTTTAAGTAATAGCATTTATATTTTTAAGTTGCCGTAGATATTTTTCGTATTTGTCAGAAAGTATTTTGGCAAAAATGGTTTGCGAAAAAGAAAGGAAAATGTCTAGCCCCCTTTGTGCAAATCAAACTTTCTTTCAAAACATAGAAAGTCCCATACGAGAACAAATATTTATATCAGACATCCGTCTGAGCTGACATTGAGTAGTTTTTCTTTTGGAAACTAACATGCTTAGCCGAACACAATGTTTGACTTTTATGAACAAAGTCTTATGATAACATTCATACACCTGCGATCAACTCAACCTTCCGTTTTCTTACTTCCGTTTATGCTAATAATGGAATACTGGAAGAACCAATCCGCTTCAACGAACGATTCATCAACTCCATTCTCGAATGCAGATGCCTCTATTCCTGTTTTTATAAGAGTAGAAACAAAAACAAATTAATTCGGTTGGTGATACTGGTTAATTATTCGTTCTCGTTAAATGGATAAAAGCCAATAGAAATGCAACGTTCTGGATCTGTGAATTTCAGGATGTAGCTCGTTTTAACTTCTTATTTTTGTTCCATGAAAGCTTGCGATGCGAGTTAAAACGTTTGTAGCGTTGAAAAGAGTGTTAATCGTGCTTTAGAGTGTGTAATATTTTTGCGGCGTTACATTTGGTTAAACACGACTGGCAACAGGAAAAAATCTGCTTATCACGTTCGAATCGAATGTATCAAAAAGTGGCGCGAAATTCTGACATTTCGTGGTTGCCTTAACAATCAAAACGGCAACAGGATCCGGATATTCTTTTGTCAAAAATCCTGCATCCGGATTTTGCGTAAAGGAAATATACCGAATATTGAGCTTTTGAAGAAGTTAATAGAACATCTTTATTATCACCGATGCCTTTTATGGTACTTCATTTCAGGATAATCCTATTTATTTTATTTGTCTTTTATTTTACTTAATGTTTGTAAAAGATGTGATCCTTATTATCTATCGCTAAGTTAGATTCCGGTAAAAAGTTCATCAGAACTTATATACAGTAGAACGTCATTTATCCGAATCAATTGGGACCGGACACCGTTCGGATACGCGATTATTCGGATAACCAAAAACCGAATACGATCCATGCAGTATATGAAACCGCACACTATACGAATATTGAAAATCAACACATGCAGGAAACGTGCTTGAAGAAAAAGCAAAATAGGTGCAAGCTGTCGCAATTTTACCTTGATTGTGGAAAATAATCACTTATTTTTCGTTGTACTGTTGTACACCTTCGTTTTTTCGCTGCAAGGTCTTTGATTTTCTTGACCAGCAGTAGTTGAGTAGGACAGCAATCTGATTGTTGTTCGTACCATTCTATAGTTGTCTGTAACGTAGAAGAGCATCAGCATTTGATGGACCCTTGCTACTTTCGTTGTTGTTGTCCTCGTCTTCATCCGTTTCATCGTCGAAAGTGTAAGATTCTTTTTGCTTGGAAGTCAAATTTCGTCATCATTTAGCATTTGAAATCCACAGTCTTCTGCATCACATGCCATCTAGGTTTCTACATCAACAAAACTCAACATAAGAGCACGTATACATCCGCTCACTTGGAAACAAACTGACCTAATATTCCGCACAGATGTTTACCAAATCACACAACTGAAATTCCTCAAATATCCCTCACCTTGGGTTTTCCCGTCACTTTTGGCCTCACGCGAAACAACTGTTGAGCGAAATAAAAGTTCGAAAACGTATCCGGATATTTGACGCTCAGGATAATAAACGTTCGGATAAACGACTTTCTACTGTAATGTTAAATGGAAGACATACATTAATATAAACCAGAGTTTCTCAAACTGTGGGGCGTGATAACTCTACGTGGGGGGCACGAGCATATTGAACAGTCAAAAACAAAAGATTATTTTAAAAAGATATTAATTTCTAGACAGTAAACAAACAAAATACATTCTGGCATAATAAAATGTAAAATACACAACTGCACTGATATAATGCATTTATAAATGTATCAGTACTGCACACAATGTATTTTATAGTTAATTTAACAATACCAAGTTAAGAATACGTTTAATAATTACCAGTGACTCCATGGGCTTGTCATATATAAAATTTTTACAAAAATTATCTCTCTTGATAATTTGTACGGTTTATAATTAATCCCTTAATTACCGGTAAAAAGTTACGTGATTCGCTCCCCAATGCCACCGTTTACCACGTAGGTGAGCGTATGTGATGTATTGTGGAGGGGGATTAAAAGGAATAAATATAAGTAAAACCTTCTCTGAAATAAGTAAATCCTTCGCAAACACTGTCAAGTTCCTTTTATTACGTTCCAAAGCCTTCGAGATAGTTTTATGGATAGCATTACAAAGAGAAGATCGTGCTTTGTAAAGACGTATATATACATCCGGGGCAATTAACGATTTGGCTGAGTGAGACGTTTATATATGTCGGTGGCACTAAAAAGGTTAAGGTCGTATTATAGCTTTAGCGTCAAAGTATAGTATTATTGAATTCAAAAGAGTGTTATTGTATGGAGGGGGTGGAGGGCGATGAAAGTTATGACTACATATTGGGTCGCAAATATTGAAAGATTGAAAAGCCCCGATATAAACAAAGACATACAAGAAATGTCCATTATGAAATCTCCACAAAATACAACATTGTGATCTGTTATCTTTTCCGACTGCGATAAATGCCAATCTATTTCAATTCTTTCTCTTTTACTTTATAACTTTGGTTCATTGGATATGTCATTCTGAACTATTCTTTGGCTGTTAGAAGCTGTCTTGAATCAACCAGATCGGAAGATAACCAAGTAAAATGGTGAAGCGGACTTCTCTCAAAAGTAGTAAACATTTATGTGACATTTTGATCAAACCTGCAGAAATCGATTTTGTCTGTACTTTGATAATTCACTGAAATACAAGTCATTTATAGTTCAAATGGAAGTAATTATACAAAAGATAAATCCTGGGTTGCTTTCATATTTTTTTAAACCCGTGCACACGCAATGTATAACACGGAGCATACAACACAGACAGAATAAATACAAAAAACATTCATGCTTCTCGGATTTGAACCCAGTCCTACGCACTGCATCAGCCTCATTGACCACTATACGGATGGCGCTTGCTTTCATATTGCACTTCGAATTTATGTCGATAAAATTGGTTGAAAAAAAGGCATGCCGCTCAACCGGAATAGCGGTTAGTGGACCATCGCCGAATGTTTTCTTCCTGAAAATTGTGGAGGACCCCAGCGAAATCATACTGTTACCTGCATGGTGCTCAAAGCTACGGGTAAAGACAGGCGTACAATTAGCCCTTGCCACGATGCATTTCGTGGGCCTCGATCTGTTGTTACTGTCTATCGGGTGGAATAAGTAACAAAAATAACGCTCTGTATAAAAGCTGAACACTGAAATTTTATGTAAATTTGAAGTTAAATTTTATTGTATGGAATTAATTTTATTAATACTCCTCTGACAGTAGTTTCCTATGATAAATATTAAAAATTAATATCTACCTCATTTTCCTTTTCAAAAAATGTCATATATTCATTTCAAGGTTGCAACAAAAGTAAGCTACATTTTTGAAGTTTCGGTGTAGAAGATTCCCAATACAACCCGCGAGATAAGATAAAATGAGGTAATTGTATTATTTCTTTCGAATTATATTAGAAATCATATCTTTTTTGTATTATAAACCTATTTATTTCTTATAAAATAAATACGTATGTTTTGTGTTGACACACGGGAAACCGAAAACTAATTCTAATTATAACTGTGTGTGCGTGCGCGCGCGCGTGCTCACAATATTATTAATATAGAATAAAACATTATTTTTTACACCCTTTATAAGCTTCACTTGTATGTAACGGAATCTTTGAACTCATTTTTTATCCACTTTAAAAGGTCAGATTAATTCGAAATTTTGCTCACTTGTCTAGGACTGATGACAATACAATAATTTAATAATTTTGTTCCATTGTTCTGATCAGGATCGTCAGGATTAACGATTTCCCATTTTCAGATCCCATCCTGCATCTGGCGACTAATTTCAGATCCCATTTTCAGATTTGGTGACTAATTCCAGATTTGACAACTAAAAGATCAAGTTACAACTTAGTTCGATTAACTACAAAAGGGTATTTTTTCGTTGTTTTTTTTTTAATTATAATTTATTTCTTCTGAATTTCATTTGAAATTTTCAGTATAGTTGTTTCCATTCCACTGATTAGTTTAACAAAATCTTTTGTAAACAAAAGCATTCAAACGAGGTAAAATATAAAATCAACAGCAAAAATTGCCCTTTTCATCATTGATTTTCGATTAAGGGGCCCATTTTACAATAACATTTTTTTTTTCCTCCTCAAAAACCAACCAACGAACCCAGAAAACACAAAACATCCCAAAAACGAATTAAACCGCTTTCATCTGCATATCCAGATAACATACATTCTCGGCACTAATTGCTCTTCTTTCTTTCCATTCTTTTATTCCACAGCGTCCCTCTCCGCACATTAAATCAACAGTAGGAAACTCCTTAACCACTTATCTTTCACATATATATCTCTCTGAGTGGTTTTTAAACATCAACACAGGCCCTCATTGCCTATAAACAATTCCACTCTCCACTTTTTCTTTCTTTTTTTCTAAATTTCTTTTTCCATATCCACGGTTGTCAACTTTCCCCCGGTCATTTTAATCTTATTTTTTTTTATTTTGTCATTCTATCTTCTCCCTCAGACTTTTTTTTAATGGTAGTCTTTCCCAAACTTGTCAACACTGATAAAGTCCTAAGAGTTGAGGGATGATATAGGCTCTGCACAGTCGCCCTGGATGGCTTTACTGGAGCCCTTATCTCCATGATTGAAGATGGAGACTCGCGCTCTTTACTTAGGGAAAATTAGGAAGGCAGAAGAAATTTGTCGCTGGTTTCAACGCACTATTGCCAGATCGAGGGGTACTTCAATATATATTATTCACTTTGAGAGAGTAAAAATTTCTTTATTTGATTAATTTCCCATTTTTCGATGAGTTCCTCGAGGGGTTCTGGGTGTGGATTATATAAGAACTGAAGCGATCGTAAAGTGATTGTAATTTACCAAATAGCATGCAGAGAGAGCCGGATTTTCTTTGAAATCAAATTTGTCACGATTTTCATTAGATAATGGTGAAAAGTGGCATTTTGATATTTGAAAGCTGTTGCTCTAAGAATCAAGAATTGTTGAAATTTATATAAAAATTTTTGATGCGTTATTTTTTTATTCAAAATTTTTATATTGTAATTGTTTGAAATAAAGTTCAAATTTAACAAGGCATAATATTGTTAAAATTAGAAAATAAATCTTATAAAAATGTATCAGCGCATTATTAAATTTTTTTTTCTTCATGATATAGTATTTCAGTGTTCAGACTTGTTGAGATGGAATTTTTTTCCCTATTAAAAATGTAAATACACTTTTTGAAAACCCTAGATTCATTAAGTTAAATGCATACAATTTTACAAGAACCAAAAATATTTTTGTCGACATTTTGATTACGCAATAATGTTTTTAAGCAATTGATAATATTATTTAAACTATAATTAAATATTATATATAAAATATTCCAAATGTTGAACTATTAAATGAGAAAATAGGAAGAAATACTAAAGAGTTTTACAATAACTTTCTCTAAAAGTAGAGTTACAGGTTAATGTCTGCTTTTTCTATATATGAATATTTAATCCTTTGTTAATTGTTGAAGCCCTCAATAATTTTTTAATGTGCTGAACAAATTTTTCATCATTAAATTTAGTGTTAAATAACTTAAATGTAATTGATGTAAACTTATCGTTGCATTGCATTATTAATAAATAGTAAACAAATTTTTTCAAGAAAAACTGTCTAGTTTTTTTAAAAGAAACTGAAATATATATAACTTTTCCTTGTTTATATAATTTATATGCTAGTGATTTTAAGTATTACTTATAATCAGTAGCGTAACGGAGAATGTTAAGGCCCCTCTCAAAGTCAGGTCGTAGGTTCCATGCCCAAATACGTAATTGGAGTCAGTCAGGCTTTCGGCCCCTGGATTCGCTGCCCCTCACCGCAATGTAGGATTGTACGTTACGCCACTGCTTATAATAATAATCTCTGTTCTACTAAATGCAAATTCTTCATATCAAATTAAAGCATCTATGTACGCTAATAATTTTTTAAGAATTCAATTCATTTCCCAGCATTTTTTTTTAAAAAATTATAAACTTATTTTCATAAGATGTCTAAAACGTCTCTTAAAAATCCAACAGTGATGATAAGTCAAAATACATCAAACAAATACAAATTTTGATCATCTAAACAAGATTTGATATCACAAGCACTGTTATGGCTGCTTTTTCTTTATCTTTTCTAAATGCGTACGTTTTTTCTCTTTTATTGTAATGTCTGGTTAGCATTTTTACTATTAACAAAATGACCGGCATTTTCTATTGCGTAACTTGTAATGTTCTTTGTAATTACAATTCGTTTCATCTGATTAAAAACAAAATGCCTTGATATTAGTATTTTACCTATATTTCTACAAGTTGATTGATACGTTATTTTTTATCGGCAAACTTTGAAGCTACTTGAGAATTGTTGGCGGCAGACTCAGTATATTAAACTACGATCAAATGACGAGGACGACATCTAACTGGCATCCTACTCTCTCACACCCCTCCTAAATGACTTTGAACTTTGGCGGATTTATCGAGTGCCAGTCTTTCTACTCGATAGATCTTTAACCCTTTAACTGCCGATTAAGAGTTACGTGATTCGCTCCCCAATGCCACCATTTTTCACATAGGCGAGCGTATGCAATGTATTGGAGGGGAAAGAAAAGGCATGCAAGATAAGCAAATTTTTCTCTGAAATAAGTAAATTCTTTGCAAACATTGCCAAAGTCATTTTATTGTATTCCAAAGCCATCGGACTAGCTTTCAGCAGAGCAGAGCAATGCAAAGAATAGTACTTTGGTAGGGCGGATATATCCGTCCGCGGCACTTGACACGAGTTGAGCGAGATGGATATATATTCCGGGGTTAAGGAATTAATGGAACCAGGCTTCGTACCCTTGACTCAACAGATATAAAGTCAGCTACGAGTTCGTGGTCATGATTTTTATACAAGAAAAACAATTTAAATTTTTTTTTAAACATCTTTTTTTTTTTTTTTTTTTGCTTTTTTTAATATTTTAACAGTATTATAAGTATTTCAAATGATGATTTCATTGGCATGCTAAACAAATTTTCATCAGCATTTATGAAAATTATTTGAACGTTGTAATAATTATTTAACTGTTTTCTAATTTAAAAAATAATAACTGTCATTTTTTCCCCTTTCAGAAAATTAAAACTTTCCAGCCATTTTTCTTTCGAAAAGGGATAAAAAAAAACCCATCGGAGCAATTTTAGCACTTGAAATGTTTGATCTATAATTTGGCTTTCATCAAATCTAAATCAAAATAGGGGTATTGTCACGGTAGTTAGACTTTAAATTTGAATAATTTGAAATGGCAATGAGAAAGACGGACGTGCAAAGTGTTGATAATGTGGGGGAAAAAATGCGGTCAAATAAATCATTGACAACTTTGAATAGTTGACTTGCATAACATGACTGATTTACTAGCTGGGAGAAGTTAACCTTAAAAAAAACTTTAACAATGCTAAGTGGCTTACTTGAATAACCTCTTACAGAGTAACAGATAAAGGAGTGAAAAATGTCATTCCTCCAAGCAAACAACCTCTTCGAAACTCCTTTTTTTTATCGAATTGCAAATGGAATCTTTTGTAAAAGAGCACAACAAAAAAACAAGATGCCGAAAAATGTTTCTATTGCCCACAACCGCATTGCCAGACATCTCCTGCTTGTTAAAATGCGAGATAGCATCGACACTGTCACACGGGGAGCACCAAGCTCTCAATCTCTGTCTCTAACATTCCAAATCTTCAACTTCCCAAAATGATGCCAAGATATTTACCTCCCCTGGTGTTGTAGTGGTTCTCACAGCCTAAAAATGCATTAAGACTCTTAGTAGGGCTGTGTCGTAATTTTTGTTAAAGAGATAAATTTGTATTTAAAGGAGGTTATAAAATGTTGGTGACAATGAAAGTAGAAGTTTATGTGTTTTTTAGGGGAACGTGAAAACTTTTGGGTGTCGTTGGCATCTGTATTTGATTGATGTATTTTTCTAGTTTCCTTACAATTTTCTTTGATGAATGTCAGGAAACAGAACCCAAGCAAAAAATGCTTTTTGGAATAAATTAATCTACATATATAAACATATGTGTTGTATATATGAAATCGCTTCACTCCAACACAGTTCAACCAATCACTATGAAAATTGGCATGTATGTGTACTTTTTTGTGGAGAAGGTTTTTGTGCTACAGCAATGCAGCTTCTGCACCGTTCAATCAATAGCCAAGTTGCCAACGTAGTAGTTAAAAATGACGCCAACTTCGCTCTATCACCAACATTTCGCTACGTTTCCATTGAATCGCCATCATAATGTAAGGAAGGGCGTTAATTGCGAATATTATAATTTTAACATAAAATAAATACAACAGAAAGTAATATTAACGTATTACACATCCAGATATAAATTATTTACACTATTTTAAGCGTTCATTACATAAAATTTGTAACAATGTGCTACTTTTGCTGAACAGAGATTAGCTTAGGAAGGTGTTTTCAAAAATCGACCCACAAGAGAGTTACGAAGCGTTATAAATAAAATTAAAAAAACTTTTTTTTATCAGCTATTAGAACTTCAGACTTAAAATATAGCAAATAAAGTTTTTTTTTTTTGTTCAGCTGAGATAAGCAAAAAAAAAAATTTTTTTTTTGTTTAATTTGTAATTTACGTAAAATTAACTCATTAAAAACTTCTTTATCTTTCAATCTGTATTGTTTAATTTTTCAATTCACCCGTGCAAAAAACGGGTGTACCAGTTAGTATTAATATAAAATACCGAATAATTCGGCGTATAACGAACACTTTTAACACAAAAAATAAGATCAAAATTTACATGTAGTACGCTATACTCCGGATATAAAAATGTTGCCTTTGAAAATAAAGGAATGATGAGTATAAAAAAAGTAGACTTCAACATATATATATGAGCTGTTTGTTTAGAAATAATGACATATCTTATGAACTTTCATTATTGGATAACACCTAAAGTTCGTCATCATATTCGTCTTTTGGCGATCAACAGGCATATTATCGAATCCGTTTCAATTTCACTTTGATCCATAAATAAATAATCAGCTTTTCCATTAGATTTAGATATTTTGGTATACCACTTTTTTAAACGACATTTTAATTGTGTTAGGTTTAATTTTACAGCATGATTTTATTATCCCGTCACTCACTATACCTTGTCCCAAAAGATAAAGAGTACCGCACGTGTACATTTCAGGTTTCTTTGTAAAGACGTGCGCGTTATATGGCGAATATACGTAAATATTAAAAAATGCAGTTTAAAAGTTTAGGTGTGCCGACCTAAACTGTTATACGACCACATATACGATACTCAATATGTAACGCAAATGTATGGTTACTCTAGACACTTAATCGCTGCAACAAATCGATATATATGGTTATAAGATATATGCTCAGTATAATCTGTTGCGATTAGCCGTCTTTCAAATGATGAAATTTTCTGTTATTAGCAGGCAGGTTCTTTCGGAAAAAACCGTTATTTTTTCTGGAACTGTCTCGGGACCACGGTAACCGCGAGTGGGCATTGCCACGGACTCGTGGCTGGCGTATCATGAGCTCGAGCCCTTATTCCAATGAAAACCCGAGGTGTAGAGGAGCTGATGCATTCTAAATCTATCGAGGCTTATAGTCCTTTTGGTGGCCAAGTGTAGAAGTTCGGAATGGAGCGGGTTCCTCCATGACCATGGTACAAAATTACAAGGTCCATCACCAATAGCCCTCAAATTCGGTTATAGTGAGGCGTTAATAAACACTCACTCACTTTGAAAAATCACACAAATGTTTAATCCAATAATCATAATTTCACATAAGGTAAATGAGATGCATTAATGTATTATGGTCCCGCTTAATGATCTTTATATGAGCTGAGAGAAGAACCTTCTGGGAACCTCTTAAATTACCTCATTAAATAATTATCCTAAGATCTGGATCTTTTTGAGGACATCTAGTTCAGTCGCCAAATTCGGTCTTTTGGCGACATTTAACAACTAAATTTATCACCAAGTTTGCCGCCAACTCATTTTGTAGCTTGTTTTACTCATTTTATATTATTGAAGAGTATTTTTTTTTTGGTTATTTTCTTAAACCGCAATACTTTTCTGGCAGAAAAACCATACTTTCCGTAGCATAATAGTTATAAGACGCAAAAGTATTCAATAAATAACAATTTTTATTTTATTATAAAAAATCTGATATTAACCACTCGTGTACCAGAGAGAGACTGTGCTTTCTAGTACACCAGAACCCCCAGATATCTAGGAATACTAATCTTGACGTTACAATGCACTGGTTTTTTTTTCTTTTTTTATGCCGATCAAGGCGCACGTTCGTTCGTGTTTCGTTTCGCTTTCTAAATTTTATACAACTATATTTGTTGTTTATTTTACTTTTTCTTACCAATATTGTATTGTCCTTGGATTTCATCGAAACTGATTCTGAATGAGAATGTTTGCCGAAAACCGATGAATACGACAGCGACTCTGATAGAGATTTATCTATTTGTGATGAAAAAGATGAAGAAATGGAATAAAAATGACAATATATATATATATATATATACACACATATAACGCAGGTGGAAAGGCTTTTCATACTAATTAATATTTCGAGAAATTTCACAAAAATTTGTAATTTTAATTCCAATTTTTTCAATTTTTTGTAAGTCCCAATAAAAAAGAATCTACCTTATAATATTTCCTGAGCTGGTTACACCGGTTGTACACTTAAATAAGACATGTGTCCACATGAGGTTACAATGGGATTTTGCCTTATACATTGCATGTATCTACTAGTGGTTACATTGTACACAAGGGATTAAGCTCGTAAAAGAAATTCGAAATGTTTTATACACAGGGGGGGGGGTGAATGATTTGTATGCAGAAATTAATTTTGTATATTAAAATACACGAATCTGCAATCATTAGCAAACACAATAATGATGAATTTTTCTTTCTCAAAAGTTTTTTACAGAGTTCATCGAGCATTTGAGAGGTTTTCGGACGTATTAGTTGACTTCTTTGCCTTCATTGTATTGAAAACAGAACGAAATTTTTGAGCGGGTTTCACATTATATGGACATTTTGTTCTATTTTGTATTTTTTTCTTAAGTTTCAGTGGAGTTTGAACCTTTCTAACGTTGGCGTAAATAAACATCATTTTTCTAAATCGTACGCGTTTATAATTTTTTCAAAGCTTATCTCATAATACGCCCATGCTTTCTTATTTAAGACAGTTAAATATGTTTTGAGAGGTAATTAGATGTTAATTAAGTGATTATTTATTGCCACCCTTTGTTTTACTGACAGTTGCCTGAAAAAAATATTTTCTTTTATGTGAATAAACTTGACTCAACGCATTCATTTTACAGAGAATAGACAGTCTTATATTTATCATAATACTGCTTTGCTAAATTTTTACAATAAATCAATGATTATTGCGAATGTATTCTGTTTTAATAGTAAAAAAAATTTAATTATACCTAAAATAATATCTTTAATATGTAAGGAAACTACTTTCTTTCTAGATATCTTTTTTATATGTCTTCTTATTCTACTACTGACACAACAGCCCCGCGGGTGGGCCTTCTCAAGAACCCTCTTCCATTCCGATCTCCGCTTAGCAACAGTTCTCCCATAAGTCACTCTTAAAATTTTAAAATCGTCCTCCTTACAATCAGCCGATCTCAGTTTTGGCCTACCCCTAACTCCCGTTACAATAGGTTTGTAATTGAAAATTCTGAACGTCAAGGATGAGGGGTCCATGCGACAGATGTGGCCCGCAATTCTCAAACGGTCAGTCTTAATGGATTTAATGACATCTGCTTTCATAAATAGCTTACATAGCTCAAAATTATGTCATTGTCTCCACAATCCATTCTCATTCACAGCACTAAGGCCGCGGTGGCCGAGTGGTCTAGGCATCGGATCATGGCTAGCATGTCATGGGTTCGATCCTAGCACCACTAAAGATCCGCCGTGTAGGGGAGAGATGCACGTTAAATCTGTCGAGAGCTCAAACGTCCTCCTGTTGGTGTGGCGTGGTAGTTAGGAGAGGGGGGTGCAGCTCAGGTGTCGTCCGCGTCACTTGACCATGGTTCAAAATTACGCGGACCGTCGCCAAAAAGCCCTCGTGTTGCTAATCAGTGCGACGTTAATATTCTCTCACTCTCACTCATTCACAGCACTAAAGATATACCTAAAAACTTCACTCTCAAAGAGATAACTAGCTGTTCAGTCTGTGATTTAGTCTAAGTCCAAGTTTCAGATCCATAGATAAGTACATATCTGATGATTGTTTTATACAGCATAATTTTTGTATGCTTTTTAATTAAATTTGACTTTAAAAAGCTCTTAGACCATGAAGACAGCGAATAGCAGCCATAATATGTCTTCTTTTATATATCTACCTTTATTTGAACTTCTTTTTTTAATGCGAAACCTGTAGCTGCGGGAGTTTAGCGGTCATGGTCACAAACTCGTGGCAGGGTTGTCGAGTTGTGGCTTTGTGCCAAAATGCCACAAAAGATCGTCCGTGTAGAGAATTTCATGAACGTTAAAGTGACGCGGCTCAAAATTCTCCCGTCGGTGTGATGTGGAAGTTGACAGAGAAAGGGGTGAGCTCAGTCGTCCTCTTACATTAGCCGTGGTTCAAAATTGCGAGGTCCATCGACCAGGGACAACTTAAGGCATGGGCCAACTGGGCCCGATCTCAGGACCTCGGCCACAATGGAAGCCTCGTCTCGTTCTGAATTCAACCTTAATAAGATCACGATTCGAATAATTTCAACTATCAAATGTTAGTTCCACTTGTGTTCGCCGAAAAGCTAGGAATTTCGGATGATATGTCAACTAGCTACATGTGATGACCGTCGTTCATGTATTGGCCTAAGCCTACCACCATACACCATCATTTCAACTATTAAGTCAAAAGGCGACAGTCGGTCATGCCGGTTGGTGTGATTGTTAGCCATGCACATTTATTTGTTTCCGGTTACTGTCTATACAAGTTTTTGACTACGTAAGCAATGTACTGCAGTGCTTCTCAAACTTCCAATATTTGCGACCCAATTTTCAATCATAATTTTTATCGCGCTCCCTTTCTATACAATAACGATACATTGAATTCAATAATCTATACTTTGATGCTAAAGCTGCAAAAATACGACTAACCTCTAAAAAGCAAGCTAAAGCAATACGACTAACCTCTAAAAAGCAAAGCAAAAAAAAAAAAAAAAAAAAAAAAAAAAAGAAAAAAAAACTAAAAAAAAAAAAAAAAAAAAAAAAAAAAAAAAAAAAAAAAAAAAAAAAAAAAAAAAAAAAAAAACAAAAACAAAAGCAATACGACGTTAACCTCTTAAGTGTCACCGGCATATATAAATGTCTCGCTCGGTCAAAGCGTTAATTTCCCGGAAGTATATATACGTCTTTCCGAAGTACGATATTTTCTGTGCACTGCTCTCTATACAACTATTGCGAAGGCTTTGAAATGTAACGAAAGAACTTTGACAGTATTTGTGAAGGATTTACTTATTCCAGAGGATTTTCTTATTTATTAATTTTCTCCCCCCCCCCCCCAATACATCACATACACACATCTACGTGGAAAACGGTGGTCTTGGGGAGTGAATCACGTATCTTCTCATCGGTAGTTAAGAGATTTATTTTATAAACCTTTCAAATTATCAAGATAAGCGTTAATTTCTCCATAAAATTTTATATATGACAAGCCCATGGGGTCAATGGAAATCATCAAACTTGTTCTTAACTTAGTATTGCTAAATTAATTATAAAGTGTGCATTGTGCAGTATTGATACATTTATAAATATATCAGTGTAAATGTACTTATTTCTTACTATGCCAGAATGTATTTTGTTTGTTTACTTTCAGCAAATTAATAATTTTTTTAATTATCTTTTGTTTTCGAGTTTTCAATATGCTCACCCCCCTCGGAGAGTTATCCCGCCTCCCTAGGGGGGGGGACGTGCCCCACAGTTTAAGAATCGCTGATGTACTCTCTACTTTTGAGGGTCATAGGTAGGGCTTTTGTGTAAGGGTGAATAGTGTCCAAGGCCTACTTTTGCGTAGGGGCACAGGGCCCTCAAGGCGTCTAGACATCCAGGCCAGCGACAATAGTCCTCGCATTGCCTTAAAATGTGACGTTAATAAAATAATCAGTCAATGCGAAACGTAAACATAATGTGGTAGGATTGCATTAACATATATATCCCTCAACAGAACTGCATTCAGGGGTGTACTCACTTTTGTTTCAGTAGCCATCCAATTTTAAAAAGCGAATGCGGTAACCCAAAAAGCAATTTCTTCTGTTACTGCTAGTTAAGTAAGAATTATAGTAATTCGATATAAAATTATCAATGTGGAATTTTTTGTTAGTTAAATTTACTTTAATTATTTGTGCGGTTTAATTAGATTAATTAATTAATTATATTACCAATATATATAAATTCAAATCTAGTCTTACTATTAAAACAATTTCAAATTAATAGCTTATTATTATTGTCTATCCTTTCTGTCGTTAATGTATATAGTTAAAGATTTTACTTATAATACTTTGTACATCTGTAACAGAGGGAAAAAAATTATAAATGAATTTTAGAAATCTTCTATGTAAAGTGAAATGTTAATTTTAAGTAAAAATTTAAATCCTCTTTTTTAAGATTTAAAAAAAAAAATGACTCTGACGTTCTCTGCTCTATGGCTATTTCCACGGCTCTGACAAGTTATATTTTATGCCATTATGTCAGATGACTACTAAGAGAGAGAGAGAGAGACAGTAGTTTACTTTTCAAACTTCTGTACAAAGATATGTGTAGATTTAGAAGTCTAGTTGAATTTAATGACAATTTTTAA
Source organism: Trichonephila clavata (assembly GCA_019973975.1). Classification (NCBI taxonomy): domain Eukaryota; kingdom Metazoa; phylum Arthropoda; class Arachnida; order Araneae; family Nephilidae; genus Trichonephila; species Trichonephila clavata. The sequence goes on from BMAO01038410.1 coordinate 247,140, forward strand.
TTTTTTTTTTTTTAGTATAACTGAGTCTTATATTTAATATCTTCCGTTCGGCTAAGCCACTGATATGCTATTCAATTATTGCAAAAAGAAATAAAACATTAATAACAGAAACAATTCTCACTTGTCATTTATTAAATTTCCTATGTTCTGGTTCATTTAGAAATAGTATTGTTTGTTATGGAATTATAAATATAAAAATTAATTTAAATGAATGTACTGTGCTCAGAGATATACTCTCGTAGTTTTTTTTCTCTCTCTCTTCTTAAATATACTTTTTAAAAATTTTACTTAGGAATTAGTGAATATATATTTCTGCAGTGGCGTAACGTACAACCCCTCATCACGGAGGGCCAGGGTTCTTTGGGATTCAAAGCCTGATTGGCGCCTAGTGCCTACCCTTTGTAAAATCCAGCTTGGGGCCCCAAAACCTGACTTCGCAGGGGGGGGCCAAATATTCTCCGTTACGCCACTGGTTTTCTGGGACTATATGCATTTAGGAATTTTAATAATATTGTATACACAAAAAGTAAGACGTTATTAGAGGTATATTATATTCATATATGTCTTAAAACAATTATTATTTTCTTAAACGATATAAATCAACAATAATATCTATTCAAAAAAAATTGAAATGATGTCTAATATTGAAAACAAAAGCATATTTTATATTTTCATCAATGGAAATTTTTTACACGTGTAAGCAATGCAACTATAAAACATCAGTAATATGGTAGTACAAGTAAGTTATGAAATATTTTTAATGTAATCCAAACATTTTAACGTTAGTTTTTCTACAATACATATTGAGAATTTAATTATTTTACTAGAAATGTTAGTAATTTGGATTATATGAGGTTGCACATTAGGTCAAGTGACCACCTATCTATAAAATCTAATCTATAATGCAAAAAGAAAGTGTAAAAGAAGTAATAACTATTGTTCTTTGCTCCCAAAAGTTTTGACATCTTGATAAACCGCGTATTTCAAAGCCTTCCAAAAAATACGAGCATTCTGCCAACAAGAACCCCCCCCCCCATTCGATACATCATCATTAAAATTCACGTGGAAAGGTATGTTGATTTTTCACTTGACGTCAACACTTCCACCACGGACATGGACTCATCAACACTTGCCTACTGTCTGCTAAACCACAAAGAAACACACAAAAGCCTCAAAGTTCTTGCGTGTCGTCATTAAGCCTAATCTGTTTTCATCCACCTAAGAACACAACAAAGATCAAGCGTAACAGTCAATAACAATTCCAGCAGTCAATACAATAAAAAATAATGAAGCAGGGGAGAGTCTCTGACCCATCACACCCCACCCCCTTACTCATGCCTAGTTGCAAATGTAGTACGAAAGATTTGTCTCTCGCAGAATCGGCAGACGAAAAGGTGATTCAAACATGTCAGAAAGAACAAAAATATTGCATCAGACGAGTTTTTCTTAAGAGAGGGGAAGAGAAGTGAAGTGGGAAAGGGGGTGTTCAACTCGCAGGTGCAAGATTTTGACCCCTCATCATTTATATCTACTCGCCTGTCTGCTGAAGTGTTGCCGCCCATTTACGCTGCACCGTTCGTTCCTTTTTATTTATTTTATGCTGTGTTTTTTTCTACAGAATAAATATGCTGTGAGATTGCGAACTTTTTTAAAGGCCCGCATACCCCAAGTTCAACGGGTCGGTTTTAGCAATGGATTCCTGGATTAAGGACTATATTTTCAAAAGGCCGCCCTCATAACAGTAATAACACGCAATGCTATAAAAATTATTATCAGGGGGATGCGCTATTTGGTATTTATCTCCTCAACCACCCCCCTTTCTTTGTGGAAATTGTTTTATTCGTGATTAATGCGTGTAATTCATATCGTTTGACAACTTATTTCGTTCAACACCTAATCCCCGTTTGATATATTTGATATGCCCCTCACATGGACAAAAATGGTTTGTAGCGATATATATTCGGCCTTCAGTAATTTAGCTCGTTTGACATTACTTCCTTATCAATTGTGACAGGATTTAGATGATAAGTTCTGGATTATCGATAGTTAATTATTTTTGAAACTTTCGAGGAAGTGAAGGGAAAAAAATGAAATAAATCAAAGGCTAAATACTAGGGGGGAGTGGGAGGCTGTTTCATATGCTCTTAAATTCTAGAACATTGCGTTTATTATTTTTTGCTTTACTAATTAGTTCTAATACTTCATATCAATAGTTGTAAAAGAGAAAAACTTGTTGCTCAAGGTGGAGAAATTAATAATCACTCACGCATGAGTGAAAATTATTTTTGCTGCGATTATAAATAAAACATCCTGGTAATTTTTTAGTTCTTCTTTCAACTATTATGAGATGAAGAAATGTTTGTTATGGTATTGCTTCCTATCCCACTTGTTGAAAAAGTGCATTGCAAAAAGCATACGTAATATTTTGTTTGCGTTTACACATATTATTCTCAATATTATTAAATTTCTTTTTCACTGACTTTCACATTACTTTTTATCAGTAGTACAAACAGGAATTTTTCGAATACGGGGGAACATATTCTTCTGTTTTTGTCGATTTTCGGAAACAAAAAACAGTAAAAAATTAATTATTGAATGAATAATTAGCATGGATTAATAAAATTAATCATTAATAACAAATTCTTCATTAAATTTTGCATAGGATTATAATTAATCGAAAAAATCGAAACAAAATCAAGCGTTTTTTTGGGGGAGGGGTCCGTACCCGAGGACCCCTCCCCCTTGTGTTGCGCCACTGCTAGTTATATTTTTAACCAATTTTTTTTTTCAGATAGATTGCGTTTTGGCATACAAGTTTTTGCAGACACTGCAAGTCATCAAAAGGGAAAGCCATTTCATGGTGGCTTCCTCTGTTAAATTTGGACCCGAGTTAATTTTAATTCAAGCTCATGTCAGATTCTAAATTGTGCCACCATTTAATTTTGCCGAGAGTACCAGAGCTTTTGTGATATGGTTGCGTATTCAGTTTTCAAATATCAGTCCTTATTTTTCGTTTTAAATATTTATTATGACGTCACACAACACACAAACAATTAAATATAAATTATAAACTATTATTTTGGGGGTTGGCACACCCACCGTTATCGGCTAAAGTTGTTTACAGACTGATTGAATCCCCCATCGGGTAGGGAAGGTTCACACATATTTCCCTTTAGGGATTACTGAGAAGCAAACCGCGACAAGAGCAACCATGCAGCATAATCATATGACATGCGTGCCTCCCATTTTTGCATCCGGAAAACCTATCGACTCCAGCCAGGATCAAACCCGCAAAATTGAGCTAACGAGGCGAGATAGGGTTTATAGATATTCTGTGCCATCTATGATAAGAAGGTTACTTATTTTTATATAAAAGTTTTGTTTGAAGTAAGTAGCAACTAATTAGAGCTGTTGAAAACAAACCAAACGGAGACTTACCGATGCGAACGAACTGAATGAGAAGATGTAAAGCGGTTTTGTAGTAAATAGTGCAGTAATGTATGTAAATGAAAGTTAGATACCTCAGAAAACTTTATGCTGTGAATTCATGATACCCTCTCATTAATTAATAACAATCATGGAGAGAAAAAGTCGACAGATATTTAATGTTTCTTTCATCATTATTTTTCCATAATTAATTATGTATCCTTGCAGTCCGTTATTGTTCATATGAGAACTGTTATGTTTATTTGCAAACAGTTAACCTTAGTAGGTAATATTCTTTGTGATAAAAATATTTTTTTTTCTTCAAAATAATGTTTTGGTTGATAATTTTCTAACCACGGTCAAATAATTATTCTTTTTTAAGACGATAACAACAGCTGTTAACTATCGTTAAAGCGATTAATTGTTAATTTTGTGAGAAAAATGGGCATTAAAAGAGCGTGTACTTAATATTCTGCCTCAAAAGTATTTAGTAAAATGTGTTTAATAAATTTAATAAAGCATAAAATGCATTTGATATAGCGTTAAATAATTTATCTCAAAAGATTCCAATCTGTAAGGGAAAAAAGTATCTTATTTATTAATATAAATTTTGTTTTAGGAAATCTTAAAATAAGTAATAAAAACCGTTAAAATAAATCCAAATAATTCCTTTAAAATTTTAGCTTGCAAAAGGACACAAAATAATTCATATATATCATTAAAAGGGAAAAAATGCAATTCATATATAAGTAGAGTCAGCTTTTTAGTTTCCATTTTAAATTCTAAATTCCTCGAATGTAAACACTTCTTAAAATTAAACAAGCTATTATTTGGTTAAAATTAAACATTTTGAATTGAATTCACTGAGCTTTTTGGAATCTTTGTCAGAGGCGTTACGTAAACCCTAGCAACGGGTGTGGGGGTAGGAAGTGCGCAGGATTCTAGAGGGCCCAAAACCTGACTTTGCAGGGGGTTCTAATATTCCCGTTACGCCATTGGCCTTTGTAATATGTTTTCGGAGTGAAATTATCTCCTATCCAAAGTTTTTGAATACATAATATTTTAATTAAGGTTAAAGAATGAAATTTTAAATATAAAAGTTCAAACTGTTGTTTTATCCGACTCTCGTGAATTTACAGATTAAAAAAGAAACTTTCATTGAGAATTGTTGGATAACATTTTCTAAAACAATTCTCAATGGAAGTGTGTGTGTGTGTGTGTGTTTTATATATAAATATTATAAAAAAATCTTAATTAAAGAAAATCTCTAGTAATACTTTAACTATATAATTATGATAATATTCAGAATAATGATGAAACATAAATTAGCAAATAAAGCTTAGAATTAACAAAAAATAATAAATAAATAATAAGTATAAAAGTAATAAGAAAAAGAATTTTTAATTCAGGACATGTTTATTCATTATTTCGAGAAGGAGCATAAAAGTTGCTTTTTAATTTGTATTTGAACAATCTTATTCATTTAGCCTACTACCATCCTTTGAAATTATCGGTCGAATTTGGCTACACTCTGTATAATGATTGATAAATGGAGCTGAACTTTCTCTGATTTCTTCTGATAAGTTTTACAATTTCAATAGAACTAACTGCCTAGAAGCCTGCCTCTCCCAGAAGTACAGAGTCCAAAAAAGGTTTATATTCAAGAAGTATTTTACATGTTGCCTCGTCGTTTGACCATGGTTGAAAATTAACAAGGTCCTTCGTGGTGCTTCGAAGTGCGATATCGATAAGTAATCAATCCCTAAAATGAATCAGTTAAATTATCAAAACATTTTCTTTTCTTGAAAAGTAATTTTTTTCTCCAAATTACCGTATTTCTTCGAATCTAAGCCACCTCGATTCTAAGCCTCACCCCAAATTCTCAAAACGTTTTTGTACAAAAATAAAAAATCGTGAAAAATGGTTTATATCGATATCTGATATTTACGAAATTAAAAAAAAATTATAAAATGAGATCTAATGATTTATTTATTTTACCAGTTTTAAAAACTTTTAAATACATGCATGAACCCGTAATTGCTGTTCCTACCAGAGTATCATATTCAATTTCTCACATTCAAGAAATTTTTGAGATTCGATTCTAAGCTGCACCCGACTTTCAGTAGCATTTAAAATTGGGAAAAAAAACCCTTAAATTCGAATAAATACGGTAGATCCATTTTAAAAAATTTAACTTGATGAAATTCATGGGAAAAAATTGAGTGCCTTATAAAGTACAAAAAGATTCTAATATTTATATTAAAAATGAATTGACAGAAAGATAAGTACTATTTTCATTCTATATTTTTTATAATTTTACTTCTCGTATATTCTATATAATCTAGGGTTTTTTTTTATTTCATTTTATTACAATTTGTTTTTATTGCATCTTCAGAGGAAAGACCAGGTGCAGTTGTAAGCCGAAGCCACTCAATTCTTCACAAAACACCCAAACAACCCCAGATTCTTTTAAAATTCAACTTCCTTACACCCTGCACCTCTCTCTCATTCCCTTATTCATTTTATTCTCCCCCTCCAAAATCGTCTGCCGAAAGAGAAGTAGTAGGGTGGGAGCGAAATAAAGCAGCATTCCATTGATATAGATGCTCTTCAAGTGATCTTACAATAGTGCATTGTAAATAAGTATGGTGGATTTTCTATGTAAGGTTTTGTGTGAGGCAGGAGTAGAGTTTGGAGTGTTTTGGTGGCCTGGGTAACAGCATGCCTGACAATTGCTTGGGAGAAGTATACTATATTAGAATATTGGTGGACCATGTTTCTAAAGGAGAATCCCCTGCACCCAATGCCGAGAATTCGTAAAATTATTTGGTGGATTTAACATATAATTTTTTTTCGCATTCCAATAGAATTTCTAGGAATTTTTGCATCTACAAAATATAGGGAAACGAGGAACTTAAGTACGAAATCATTAATTTACTTTATATATGTGTTTAACAAAATAATACTATTATTAAAGGCATGTATAAGAAGAAAAATCAGTAAAATTATTTAATTTATATATAAACAAAGAAGATACATATGTTTCCTGTTTTTAATAATGTCTTCATCAAATTGATACATTTATAAAACTGTTATCAATAAATAGCAATATTTAATTAGTTAAAAGTTACCGGTAGCCTATATTTCTACCCTACCCATATGAGACTGCTGAACTTATTAATATGTATTGTTATGTGATACTACTTTGGTTTATTTGGAATAATGATTTCTTTTTTTAACATCTTTTTATAAGCTTCACTTGTATGTAACGGAATCTTTGAACACAATTTTTACCCTCTTTAAAAGGTCATATTAATTCGAATTTTGCTCACTTGTCCAATACCGATGACAATACAATAATTTCCTAATTTTGTTCCATTGTCCTGATCGGGATTAACGATTTTCCATTTTCAGATCCCATCCCACATCTGGCGACTAAAATATTAAGTTACAAATTAATTCGGTTAACTGTAAAAGAGTTTTTACTTTTTTTAAACTATAATTTATTACACATATAACCTTTTTTTTTACACACAATACAATTTTACAAATACACTACGCGCATTACGAGCACGTACACATATTGTGACATAAAACCATTCCAAATCCCCCTTTTTATCCATATTTTCGCACTGATTACTTCATTCCTCAGCTATTTGATGACGTTTTTCCGCTCGAAGCAGAGCCATTTCACGATCTATCGCATCGTTTTCACATGCTGGTTCTTTACAGTATTAAGAAGTTTATAATCATCCATTTTTCAATCTGACATCTTATACGGTGCTTAGCATGGCAAATGCATCTTGTAATTGTGAACTAATATCAGTGATAAAATTATGTTTACTTAAATGTAAATAATAATAATATAAAAATAATAATATTTGATTATTTCTTTAATAACGTCGTGTTTCGAAGCTACACAAGGGATGCTAAACTTCGTCAAATGACAAGACAATACCACGGCTGGCATCTTAGTTGAATCAACCATTTTTAAGGTGGTTTTAATGGCATCAGGACTGAAATCCACACCTCGATGGAAACATTGCTGGTTACGACATTGGCGTAACGCAGAACATTTGCCCCCCCCCTGCAAAGTCAGGTTTTGGGCCTCCTAGAACTGCTCCCACTCTTGATGCGGGGGTGTACATTACGCCACTGGTTTACGAATTCGTAAAAAAGACCGTTCAGTTATCATAGCCGCATGGTACAAGCAGATAAATAGAAGCATGTTAGCTCTCTAATTTGTGTATTTGATTTATTCTTTTAGTTGAATCATTCTGTACTTCATAAAATTCCCTACAGCGCAGACCTCCGTCTTCTTCAATGGCTCAACAGTCCTGGGTGGGTCCTGGCCTTCTCCAGGCATCTGTACTTTTGGCAATTGTTTTCCCGTTTCTAGTCTTTAAAATATTAAGATCTTTTTCGGCACAATCAATCCATCATGGCGGGGTCTATTTTACCCATAAGCTTTCCCAGAAAGATTTTCTTGCAGCAACGATCGTCATTCATCCTAGCCAGATGACCAGCTCCTTTAAGTCTCTGTAATTTGACGAATTTTACAATATCAGGTTGTTTGTAAATTTTATAGAGTTCTAAATTAGATCTTTTCTATGACGACTTGGATCTCACCAAGAATGCAACATAAGATATTTCTCTCGAAAATTTTCAAAGCTTCTTCATCACATAAAGTCAATGCCCAAGTCTCTGATGCATAATTCAGGACACATCTTGTAAGACTTTGTAAAGAAGCTATTTAGTTCTTCGTTTGAGAAAGCTGGATATTAACTAACTCTTCAGGGTATAAGAAACATCTATTTGCAGCAATGCTGGGGCCAGCTCATTTTTATTATTTCACAACGCCGATAATACATTTTTTGTCACTCTTCTTTTTTTTTCCAATGCCATATTTAAACTACATGATCAACGTTTGAGCTTTGGCACCTTACTTTAATCATCTTGTTCATCTATCGACGAATTTAACATCTATTTCCACAATCTTAACACCGCAGTCTTTTACCATTACATTTATTAAACGTAACATGTGTTATAAAAATTTTGAAGATGTGTAATAAACAAAAAAGTTCAATCACATTTTCAAAGCAAAAACCATGAAGAGATTTTACCGTTTGGAATACTTAATGAAACAGATGGAATAATTAAAGCCACTTGAGAAACGCAAACATACACAGGGACGTCTTACGGCATGGGCCAACTAGGCCCAGGGCCTTGGCCACAGGGGGGGGGGCGACGTCTCGTTCTCGAGTCAGCCTTAATAAGTTTATGATTCGAATAATTTCAACGATCAAATGTTTTTTATAGTTGTATTCGCCAAAAAACTGGGAGTTTTGGACAATATGTCAACTGTTTACATGTGATGACCGTCGTCTATGTATAGGTCTAGGCCTACCAGTCTGTAGGTGGCAGTCGGAGTTATTGTATTACTAAATAAATGGTAATACAATAACTGTTTGAAGCATTTTTTACTCCTCATGTGATTAAAGAAATTCAAGATATGAAAATGTAAAATGGTCTTTTCAAAAATATTTCTTAAAAAATATTTGTATAATTTCGGTTAGTTTTCAATACTTTTTTTTAATTCATACTAAATTATAAATTAAAGTAACTCATAAAGATTAAGTTTATTTCAGTCCAATAAAGACAAAAAATATTTTTTTAAGAAAGAGGTGTTTTTTTTCCGTGCGGATATAGTTATTGAAAATTACGACTCTAAATTTCATCTTAGTGTCTCTCTGTTACTTCAGTTTCCGAAAGAACGTGTTCCACTTAAAAGATAAGAACATGGAAGTGATTTTAGCCTGAAAACAGAGCATGTTTTTATTATATTTGCATATCAATGCATCTTGATGCTTTTTTAAACATTTTTCTTGAAAAATAATTAGCATATTCAATTTATTTCTTGGTTTGAAATATGATCAGAGACGAGGTCGACTTTTGAACAGGCTCCTCTTTCTCTTTGTCCAAAATGCAAAATATGAGGGCATCTAAGTCGAGATATATTTACGACTCGTCAACCCCATTATCCGGCTAAGGGAAGACGTTAAATTCATTTATGTAATAAAAGAAATATATTCAGTAAATTTGTCTTTCGTCATAAAAAGAAAAGAAATAATGAACTGCTGACCTCAGAATTTTGTTTACTTAAGGCTGATAATTGCTTTTCAGTGAATCATTGTTGATAAAAACTTATTATCGAATAATAGAATCAAATTTTTACGTAAGAATTTAGAGCATAGGTTCTCAACGTGGGTGATAACACCCCCTTGTGGTCGTTTGAGGCTTTCAGGGGGGGGGCAGTAAGGGACCCAGAGAAAATTAGAGGGTATTGAGATGGCACGGAGGAGCTTAGGCAGATTAACCAAATATAGTCTAAAAAAGACTAAAAAAGCACTGATTATGCACTAACAAAAGTAAACTTTAATACTGTTTGTATGTTGAGTGCATGTATTTAAATCATTTCTAAATCACATATTTCGGTACGTTCGGGAAGTGGATGAAAACTTAAAGATTGCATTACTTTCAGACCTACATAAAATCGAATGATATAGTGCATTTTAATTTCTGTAGTGCACGAGTTGTCTTTGTCTGTGAGCAGTAGGGAAAATGTTTCGTCCACTGCATTTCATTACGTATATTATCCAAGAAACATAATTAAATATGTTAACCAGGAATTAACGTGTGATTCTTTAAAGGCTGAAACTATGAATTTATATTTATATTGAAAGCATAGTTTTTATTATGAATTACTTCGTATCATCAAAACCCTTGCCTGTCTTTATTACAGGTAAGCTAAAACTTTTATTCCATTCCTTTAAGTGAAGAAGAAATTCAGTAGCTTTTCAATTCCAACAATATCCTATCTATGACTAAAATCTTTAACATTACACATTTAAATATATTTGTGGTAATAGCTACTTCAGATTAAAAAAAGGGGGGCTTTAGAAAAACTTAAATTAAAAAATATATTCTATTAGAAATAGAATATTTTTTAAAAATTTAACTCTTGTTTTTCCCATGTAATATGTCAGGGGCTCACCTTTTAGTGATCGGGTTACAATCCGAGTGCCTATGATTTTTTTTTCCCGGTTTACTGTTTTGTAACATGGTTCACGGTCCTTATTTTTATTTTCGATCTTTTTTATTTTCATTCTTTTTTTCTTGTTAGACAGATATTAAAAAATTTTGGCGTATACCAATCGGTTCTTGCGCCAATAAACCCCAAAATCACTCACTCACCCCATGTAATATGTACGCTTTTATTTCTCTATAAAGTGGGAAAGATCGAAATTTTCACTAGAAAAGGGGGCGTCAGTTCAAAAAAGGTTGGGAACCTATGATTTTGAGCAATGGTGTTTACCTCACCGTTATACAAAAGTAGTAAATACCATATCATTTCTAGCTACCCTTTTTTTCTGTCAAAGGTTTGAATTTAAAAATTCCTTTCCTTAAAAAAAAATCTTAATATATTATACATGCTATTATTGCTTTTATTATTGTAATTATATACAATCATTCTACACGTAATAAATTAAGTATTCACAGTTCTGCAAGCAGTTTAACAAGATATATAAAAATAAATATATTAACTTATAAAAATATTCTTATTACAACAAAAATGAAAAAAAAAGAAAACACAAAAAAAATCCCATATAAGTGACCTAAGGAAATAATACCTAAAGAGACCATTAGACACTCTACGGAGTACTCATTTTAGATACATAAATCTTCTTAAGTGTTAGTTGTAATGTACAAATAGAGGGCGATTTCAGTCTTTTGAAGAACACATTAAAAAAATCCTTACAGAAAATCTCTATGATCATGAAAATACTTAATAATTAAATATCGATTTAGGATATATTTTTTCAATGAAGTGAAATAAAATAAATCGCGGAATGAAATAAGACGTAATAAATATAATTAAAAATATTAAAAAGAAACGTTTATAAAAAGAATGGATACAAAAAAATTCATACAGAAATTTTTGAAGAATGTGCGCATAGCATATTGAGAACTTTTTTTTTATTCTTTATATTCAAATTGTAACCTACCTTGAGATTTAACTCTAAGAATTAAGAATTATAGGTATATAAAATATAAAAGAAAAACAAAGGGATTAAAAAAAAAACTCCAATCGGGAAAATAAATAAATAAATAAAAACTTAAAATTCTCGCAATAGAGTTTTTATTTTTCTTGCGCTGTAAAAAATGTATAAAGCACCTTAATCTTTTTTAAAGTAAAGCATGCTTAAATTACTTCATTTAATAGAATCGCGATTATAATTTCGAAACGCCTCATCGGGGCTCAATAAATGTAAATGAAACAACCAAAAATAAAACAATTAACAGTTCTCAATGAAATAAATTAACAGTATTCATTATTTTGCCGCATTAAAAAATTTTTTAGTTTCTCCGATATAATCCTTTGTCTGTTACTATTTAAATTATTTATATTAACCGTGCAATTCTGTAATAATTGAATAGTAATAAACTCTATATTAAATTTTTACTAAGAACCATCATATTACGATATTAAATCAAATTGATACGTATAAAATCCAAAACACAAATTAAAAATGTTTCTTCAATTTCTAAATTCCAAAAAAAAATTTTTTTTTTCGAAATAAATTTTATATTGTTAATTAGTTTATCTAGAAAAATATCGAAGCATTAAAAATAAAAAACGAAATTATCATGTCCATTTTTATTTTTAACTACTTCAATCATGAATATGATTTTATTTCATTTTTATTAACCCCACTTCTTTTGTAGCACTTACAACAGTGGCGTAACAGAAAATATTAGGACCTCCTGCAAAGTCAGGTTTTGTGCCCGAAGTCGAATCTTACAAAGGGATCTTACGTACGTCAATCTTACGTACTTGGCGTCAGGCAGAGTTTGAGCCCCCTGAGTCCTGCTCCCGCACACAATGTGAGGGTGTACGCTACACCACTGGCTTACAATCATTAAGGGTTAGAAAACCTTTAAAGACGTGAAGTGAAGTAAGGAAATTTCCAATTTCTTTTAACGGCAATTATTGAGAGTTGTCAAGAAAAGATTCATCTTTTGAATTGTACCACTGACTAAGATACTCACTACAGCAGGGGTTGGAAGACTTTTCCCGGATACGGGTTACTTATAATTTTTTCAATGTGTTACGGCCACCCAGTGTGAGTAGCGCACACAAGGGAGGGGAGGGTCCACGGGTCCGGACCCTTTCTCATAGCCACTGAATTTTTTTCGGATTGATTATAATACCATGTATATAATACGTAAAACTTAAGTACTTTTTGCTAATATTTTTTAATTAATGCTGATTATATAATCAGTAGCTTATTTTTATTTTGTGCTTTTTGTTCCCGACAATTTACAATATCAAAAAAATATGTTTGGCTGCGTTTTGCGGTATGATACAAGAATAGTAGATTTTCGAACTTCGCCCCCTCCCCTTTTGAAAAATTCTTGTGTGCTCCCTGTGTTGTAGGTGTTGTGAGGTAGGAAAAAGTCTACAATATTTTAATAATAAGTATAGAATATATACTTACCAACAGAACTGAACTAAGAAAAACTAACAATTTTAAAACCGCGTTTGAAGCAAAAAGCAAGATGCAAATATAATAATAACATTTACAAATGTAATAATATCAAATGATGTATTTATTATCAAACAATTCAAAACACATACAAAAATAAAATATATTTATCTGAAGTTAGTTTTTGTTGTTGTAGTCAGTAGAAGACTTGGAATGCATACTTCAGCCATTCTCTTGAATATTTCAGTCTATAATTACTAACTGCTAAAATCTTCAGACGGTCACCACAAAATGTTTTAGAGGTCCACCGTCGATCGCTATCGACGTAATGCCCACCCTGGCACTACGGTAACTGTTTCAGCTTTGATTAACATCTCTCATCATTAAGTTAATTTCAGGATTTAGGAATTAGTTAGTTGTAACTTTTACTGTCTTATTATATTGGGTTTTAGATGTTTATTTTATTTCTACCTTAAAATTTACTTAACTTTTATTTCTATAGATTTTTTAAAAAATTGCAGTCGAACCTTCATAGTACAAATCTCTATATTGCGAATTTTTCTATATAGGGAACTTTTTCCTGGAAACAAGAACATTTCACGATTTTCTTCGTAAAATAACTTCCCAATAGCGAAGTGCATTTTCTATATAACGAACTTTTCGCTTGTGAATCAATTTTTCTCCCTTTTTTTAAATTATTTCTGGACATTTCTAGTTATTCTTTCTTTCAACTCATTTTATAGTGGTCATAAATCTTGAACTGGTTTTATTAGGCCCCTAGCTCGCCGAGAGCAACAGAATTATAGGCGTTTCATCCAAGAAGTGCAACCTTTAACCCCTATCGTCCAGTTCACTCGAAACATCCTCGATATCCCCTTTCTCCCTCAGTAGAGTTGTCTAGTGTCCCCGTGTCCTTGAACTAGACTCCAGTCATTTGTAGTGTTGGTCAGTCGTACTGGTAACTTCGCCTTTTTGTAACTCGGATGTGTTAAGCGTAAGTGATTGAGCATAAAAAAAATTAATTCTTCAGGAAGTGGATAAAGGTGTCAAGAAGGTGTATTTCCTTGCAGTTTTTCTTTCTTTCTTTTCTTCTTTTTGATAAGTAAGATAAATAAAATAAATTTTATTAATTTACAAAAAGGTGTGAATAATTACTTTTTTCTTTGTGTTTATGAATTCAAAATTTATTTTATGTGGTTTATAAAGAAAATTGAAAGATAAACCTCTATACATCGAATTCTCCAAAAAACGAACTTTTTTCCGGGATTTAGTGACTTTGTTATAAACAGGTCCGACTGTATAATAAAAACTAAGTATTCATATGTGTGTGTGCGTATACCAGACTTTACCAACCAGCTTCTCTAGGTAATCCCTGATTTTGCATAACTATAAATTGTTTTTAAGTTTTTGAGATATCTATATTTTAGCAATAAGCTTTCCATTACATACAAAAATATTATCGAAGACCTCGCTCCTTGATTTGAAAAAGACAAGCCTTGGATGTCCCCCATGGCCTTCCTAAAAGGCAGGACTAATCCACATGTTCAATCAAAACTAATGCGAATAGGCTGAGCTAAGCAAGAACAATTATATTTGGAGTTCATCAACATAAGTACAATACTGTATTAATTAAAACAGTGACATCTATTTACAGTATGCGAATTGATCGTTTGGCGAATTGATGAATGGTGGCACCGCACACACTTAGAAGATTTCCGCAAGCCCCGTTTTTTGCAGATCTCTCTAAACGAAAAATCTTTCTACTCAATGAAAGAAACATGCCTGCTAAATGTCAAATCTGTAGATCTAATATTTCCGGATATATCGTGATGAGTGAGTGTCCTTCTAAATAGTGGAAATAATAATAATAATAATATCGGAATTACTTCGTGTATTTATTTATTTTTCTTTTTGGCCGACTGGGCTTAGACTTGGTGACTTAGTTGGTTTGTCACTGTCTTTGTACGCTTATGGATGCGGGTTAGATCCCGGCTCAAGGCTGTGGGATTTCATAATGTAGGAAATGAACAATGATCAAGTCGTATGATTATGTTGCATGTCAAAAATCCATAGATTGCCTGTTTGGCTTGGGTGCTCTCGGCAAAGTTTTGCATCGTAAAAGCTCAGGTGCCGCCCTCCGGGGAGTAAACTGGACGTCTAAATCATATTTCGGCAATCAGTATTCCCTATATGGTGCCACACTTAAAAGTGATACCAGCTCAGGAGAATGTAGGTACGTATTAGTAAATACCAATCCGCAGCCCCATTGAAAAAAAACATAGTGCTATTATTTATTTAAATGCTATTAATTTTAATAATTCATTCTCTACATAAAAGGAATATTTTTTAAATTGCTCTAATCAGTTACGAAAGAAAAACTGTCTACAAAACAAAAATCTTTTTAAAACGCAATAGAATCTCTAAAGTTGATCTGTTATTCCTTATCCCAACTTACACCCCATTCCATTCAAAGAACGATCTATGTATCCGTGTTGGCTGCTTAAAATCTGCAACACAATATTAATACATTCTAAATTTAATTTACAAATCGCCTTCAGCTTGTTCTATACAAGTTATTCTCATTTTTATGGTACGCATACTCGGATGAACATTTGAAAACCCTCAGAAAGGTATAAAAAAAGTCCTTAGGGGGAAAAAAGGTAACAGTACCCAGGAGAAATCTTATGATCACATCCTCATTTCTCTAAGTACTGATAACCACACACGGTAGTATCAAGATAAAACTGGACTCCCACGTCGGTTTTCTAGGGAAAGGAATATGTACTTCTAATTATTCAGAACGGAAATGAGAGTTATGGGAAACTAGTGGTTAAATTTCGGTCATTTAAAAATTGTTTTTCATCTTATGGGGAGAGCGGATTAACACCAAGGGTGATTATGTAGGGTGAATTGCAAAATTTTCCCGTGAGAAGAAAAAGGACTGTCAAACAGTTTGTTTTTTTGCCCTCCCCTCTATCCACAGTTATCGATAATAATCATCCTTATGATTCCTCCTCCTAGGTTTTGAGTAACCAGTAAAGTAGCCTTTGAGTGTAGAGATACATGTGTATATGTTTTGAATGAAATTGCATTTGAGCACAAAACTTCTCAAATCTGACACATGTAATATAAGCTAAAAGATGGCAAGAAGAAAGAAGACAAATTACGACTCACGTAATGCAAAATTTTCCCGTGAGAAGAAAAAGGACTGTCAAACTGTTTGTTTTTTTGCCCTCCCCCTCTACCCACAGTTATCGATAATAATCATCCTTGTGATTCCTCCTCCTAGGTTTTGAGTAACCAGTAAAGTAGCCTTTGATGTAGAGATACATGTGTATATGTTTTGAATGAAATTGCATTTGAGCACAAAAACTTCTCAAATCTGACACATGTAATATAAGCTAAAAGATGGCAAGAAGAAAGAAGACAAATTACGACTCACGTAATTGCAAAATTTTCCCGTGAGAAGAAAAAGGACTGTCAAACTGTTTGTTTTTTTGCCCTCCCCCTCTACCCACAGTTATCGATAATAATCATCCTTGTGATTCCTCCTCCTAGGTTTTGAGTAACCAGTAAAGTAGCCTTTGAGTGTAGAGATACATGTGTATATGTTTTGAATGAAATTGCATTTGAGCACAAAACTTCTCAAATCTGACACATGTAATATAAGCTAAAAGATGGCAGAAGAAAGAAGACAAATTACGACTCACGTAATTGCAAAATTTTCCCGTGAGAAGAAAAGGACTGTCAAACTGTTTGTTTTTTTGCCTCCCCTCTACCCACAGTTATCGATAATAATCATCCTTGTGATTCCTCCTCCTAGGTTTTGAGTAACAGTAAAGTAGCCTTTGAGTGTAGAGATACATGTGTATATGTTTTGAATGAAATTGCATTTGAGCACAAAAACTTCTCAAATCTGACACATGTAATATAAGCTAAAAGATGGCAAGAAAAAGAAGACAAATTACGACTCACGTAATTGCAAAATTTTCCCGTGAGAAGAAAAAGACTGTCAAACTGTTTGTTTTTTGCCCTCCCCTCTACCCACAGTTATCGATAATAATCATCCTTGTGATTCCTCCTCCTAGGTTTTGAGTAACCAGTAAAGTAGCCTTTGAGTGTAGAGATACATGTGTATATGTTTTGAATGAAATTGCATTTGAGCACAAAAACTTCTCAAATCTGACACATGTAACATAAGCTAAAAGATGGCAAGAAGAAAGAAGACAAATTACGACTCACATGACCAATACAACCCCTTTAGATGTTTGATCTAGCCCATTGGTCTTCAAACTATGTTCCGCGGAACCCTGGAGTTCCATGAGACATACCCAAGGGTTCCACGAGTCACAATAAAAAGAAGTCGAAAAGAAACTTAGAAATATGCATGCAAAATGAATTCACATTGTTTATGAAGTTTGTATACCCAAAAGGATTTCAAGCTCATCCCTGTCCTTAAGAAACTGAAAATTTTATTTATACATAATAACTTCATTTTGCAAAACTTTTTAAACTTTTATTATAATGTAATGCACGAATATTAAAACGATTTATCTTTATATGCATTCCCTACAAGATTGTAAATATTTTGTTTACATCCCGTTCCACGAGACATTTTTATATTCGTTAATACAATGCAAAACTAAATAGATTTCTAATGAAAAAAGGACCTATTTGCATTTGTGGAAAAAACCTACAATAAAAAGAGGGAACAAGTTATCAACAGATTCGGTGTTAAAAATCTTAATTTAAGCAAGGACAGCTCTTAAATTTAACGTAGTAAATTCATGTAAAATACACAGCCTTTCTCACACAGCTATAAACATTTTAATGCCATTCAGAACGATGCGTATAAGTGAAAAATATTTCTCAACATGAGTGGCTACAAAAACAAAGTATAGAAACAAATTAAACTCAGAATATTTAATGCGATTGCAGTTAATCTCAATAGACCTAGACTTCGAGGTTTTCAGTTTCAACCCTTAAAAAATTACTTAAGAGTATGTCGGAATGTTTCTATTATTCTAATAAAATAAATATGCCTATACAATTTTAAAATCTGATTCTAATATAATAAAAAATACAGTAAGGAAAATTCAATCCTTAAAAGTCATTCACTGAATTTTATGATTATTTGACAAAAATTTAAACATTTTGAGATTTAACCGTCTCTCAATTTAAAATCTATTATAATGTCCCTTTTTTAAAATTCACAACGCAAATGTTCTTTTTAGAAGCGAAAAGTCTCAAAATTAGTGCCACTGTAAGAACACATTATAATTAATTTTATAAAATCTCAAATTGCGTTTGTGATTCGATTCTACTATTAATTCATTCTCTCCCTTTCTCTTTATATGTATATATATATATATATATATATATATATATACATTTATCTTGTTAAAATTTTCAATCGTTAGTAAAATACTTTCTATTCATCCATTCAAGTTCGAATACATTTTTTAAACTTTTAATGAATAACACTTGATGTTAATGCAGTTTATTAAATATTAATTCATTAATTACATTTCAAAAATGAATAAATAGTAACAAAAACAAAAAAATAGTCCAACACTATATATAGAAGAGAAAATCATTCGTTGTGTCCCTGTAGTGTAGCGGAATGGATAGCGCGTTGACTTCTAATCCAATGGTCATGGGTTCGAATCTCCCCTGGGATGGCCTAATTTCCCCCCGACAGGGTTATTTCTTCTTTATGGTACTATTTTATTGGACTTGTTGAATTTAATTAATGAATAAATATAGTAACAAACACACAAAAGTAATAGTCCACCATATATAGAAAGGAAAATCACTTTCCCCCCCCCCTATTTTATCACTTAATATTGTGATTCTGTCATATGTCATATGTCATTTATACTAATTGTAACTATTTCATAACAAATAACTAAAATAAAATTTTTCTTTGTTGACCTAAGTAGGAATTTTTTTTATATTACTTTTTTTTTACATTAAGTTAGTTAACACTAATTTGAAGAGAAATAATTTAGCAGTCTTTAAAATCAGTTATGTATTATTTAAATTCTATTCATAAATATGAAGCATTACAAGTTAACATAGAAACAAAAAATTAATTTTTCTTGGTAAAAAAATAATCAAACCATCGTTGATACATGACATTAAGAAAAGTAAAATACTCAGAAGACATTCTTCAAACGATTTTTCCGATTATTTATTACCTAATGTTATATATATATATATATTTAAAATGATTCGAATTAACATAGCAAATCAATATTAAACCTTCCTCCCCCCCCCCAAAAAAACCCAGTATATTCGTCATTGATCTGCGAAATAAAATAAAACAAAACTTCAAGAACAGCATCCTTCTGAGCTCCTCAAGACATGCTTTCATCCTAAATTTAAATTTCCCGGAATCCCTGTCGCGAAAAGTGGACCATTCTTTCAAGTCAAGCCGAAAGAATATCCGAATAGACCTTTCATTCAATGATTGATTCCCTTTTAACGATACCCTTTTCGAAATCTCAATAAAAATGACACAGGGCGATTACCTGACGGACTGTTATCAAGTCGATCACAGTCAAGTTTCAACGACAAACCTCTCCGTCAACAATTCCAGACATCCAAGGCTGTGAATGAATGATCGCCAAGGCATCTAATAGAAAATCGCTTTGCACTATTTTATTTCTTTGACCTTCGTTGAATAAAGGTCTTTGAAACCACCTCTTGGGGTAACTTCCCAGGTATATGAGCTGTTACAGCTGCAATGGACACCGCCGGTTGACTAATGCCACACACAGCGCATATTCATAGAGTTAACACGCCTTCGTTGACTGAAGGTAGTATTTTACTAATCCTGTTAAATCCGTTTGTGTGAAGTGGGATTAGGGAACGAAAAAATAATTGTTTCGTGTCGTGCTTTCGAATTTCTTGACGTGTTAAATGTCAAACTTCAAGGGATGGTCGGCTTTGACATACCTTTTCCTAATTTGTTTCTTAGTTACTCTTCTCTTCAAACTTCTTGTATTAGATTATTTTTTTGAGCTGTAAGTCTTAACCCAAGGATTCTCAAACTGTGGGGCACGGTCCCCCCCCCCCTAGAGGTGTGAGAAACCCTACATGGGGGTGGGAGCAGATCGAAAATAAAAGTTATTTTAAAGTATTATTAACTTTTACTGAAAGGAAACAAAACAAATTACATTCTGACTTAATAAATATACACAATGCATGTTTATCGCAATCTGTTCCAATTTAAAAATTAGAAAGGAAAAGTATTTAACATAATATTTATCCACGGGTAGAGCACACAAAAAATTTTCAAGGGAGGAGTCCATGGTCGAAAGTGCCCAAACTCGTATCATCCCTCAAGATCGCACCCGATTGATTCTTCTGATTTTGTCGATTTTGTTGTCAAAAGACAGTAAAAAATAAATTATTGAATTTATTTTTAGCATTGAATTTCAACAATTTATTAATAAAACAAATTGTTAATTACAAGAATAAAAATAATTTTACATTATATATATATATATATATAGGATTAGCATCAATCGAAAAAAACTCAAGGGCTTTGAGGGGTGTCAAGACCCCCAGGACACTCCCCTTGTGTGCGCCACTGTTATCCTATTACGAAAAAGTAACTTTCCTAAAATATCTTTCACTTAAAAGTAACGTGTATAAAATTAAATAATTTTTTTGATAATTTGTAGGGTTTATAATATTAAGATCGTATGGCATTGGTAGCTTTAGCGTTATAGTACAATATTACAGCATTCAATGCATTATTTTGGAAGGGGGGGGGAGGAAGGGTATGAAAATGATAATTGAAAATTGGGTCACAAATATTGAAAGTTAGAGAAGCACTCTTAACCTTTTGTGGCATCGTGTTCATTGTTTATGTGCATGTAAAATATAGAGGGAGAATTTTAGATAATAATGAATCAGTCACGAAAAATAAAAATATTTTAATAATAAACACTACGTTATTGTGTTAAATAACGCAAGTATAATATAGTACTTGAAAATATTTCAAGTTTTTTTTATAATTTATAACACTGACATATACTAAAACAGTATTGCTTAAGCTCTTTATAAGGCCGTGGAAGAAGTATACTTCTTTCTCAACAACTACAGCAATTTTTAAATGTGGGGGTGGGGGGAGCTATTTTCCCACATATGATTTGTGCTGCTATCACTTCAGGCAGAACGACAACTTATTTATGAATTTTAAAGTCGTAAGCGTAAATGACGATGTGTGTTGCTTGAGCAGAAAGAAAACTGCTCCAGACTGAAGATTCAGTGATTGACTGAAGTTGGTGACTCTATGCTAATTTTACAAAACGTTACTGTTTGGGGTTGTAGATTCATCTCTTAGACGACTGTTTGTTTTCCCACTTTTCTTCTCTCACGCTCTGGGGTAAAAAATCGTGCCATCGATTCAAAATTAAGTTAGGACGCATCCGTTTCTACATTTTCCGTTCTCTCTAACATGTGACCGTGCTACACATGATCGGAAGGGAATGTTGGCTATTGTGGTCAGTGTCGAAGTGACAGGTCGATTTACAGACCTTCATATGGTTTACGATGTACGGCGACTAGAGAATCTCAGTCCAGACAGACTTTTGTCCCGAAAGGACCAATGCTGATTGGGACCAAGACTGAGGGTGCAGGATTCCTGCCAATAAGAAATTGTAGGAGGCGTGAGAGGTGTTCAAACTAAACGGCTTAAAGAGACATATTGAAAGGATCTTGGGAGATCAGTGATTGGCGAGGAGCGATAAAGGCGAAAGGTTGCTAGGCTGCTGGAAGATCAGCGATTGGAGATCCACGATTTTAGCTACTGGAGGGAACTCCACGAGAAAGAGCCGAATGGTCGACGATACAAGTAGCAGATAGCTAGAGGTGTATATTTTCGTACTGATAAATACCATAATAAAGGTGTTAATTTATACTAAAGTTTGCAAATAAAAAGGGGCCCAGGAATTAAGTAAACTTTGGGTTAAACTTTCCAAAAGCACATGAGAAGAGAACAATATACATTTGTACAGCTCACAATGTCCCACTACGTATTGATCTATTTCTTAAATTTTTCGAAAGTAACATGTATAGATTTTTAAATTTGTAATACAAAATATGTTTAATTTGAGGAGTTTTTTTCAGATTTTAGTATTTGCAGTTATACGATATAAAAAGAAATGCAAAACATAAGCTTTCCTACCCTTGAACAGGTACCAGTAAACGGTGAAAAACGTACTTTTTCCACCAAAAAAAAGTCTTAAAATTTAAATATATTTTAGGTCATAAGCTAGATGAATTTATTTTTATAAGTCTGTTTCAATCCCCAAATATTTTAACAAAACAGTACTAGAACAAATGGCTAAATAAAAGATTAAGTTATAATATTCAGGCTGTTATTAACTATTAATATCATAAACGAAATTGTAGCTCAGTAATATAACATTTTAGTGTGTATTATTTCCTTAAATATCTTATAACAGATGCTAATAATATTCACAATATTTACTATTTAATTAATTATGATGAGATAATTAAGGTGCAAAAAAAAAAATCCTTTTAGAGAATAATATTCTGAAACAATTTATATTTTATTTCCAGTTTTCTCAAAAAAAAATGAATTAGATTACAGTAATAATAGTAATATATACGCATTAAGAATTATAGATAGCTAAATTTATAGCTAAAAACATCTAAGAAAATAGTTTTCAGCTTTAAAACGAACAACAGCAGCTCGCGCGTTAGTCATGTTATTTCAAAATTCATTTTACCTCTTCTGAAAGCGGATACCCTTTAACACTATACTTCCTTCTCAGTGGGAGGTCTAAGTAAAAAGCCACACAAAATGTAACGAAGGCAATTTTTGAGATGAGAAATGGCAACAAGTAGCAAAAATGAAAGCATGCGTTTCACAATACTCAGTAAATTCTTCCGGACATTGGGCGTTCCCAAAGGTGCATACAACTTTTCGAAGTGACGATCGCCATTGTTCATTTACGGGAGCAAGATGAAAGCAATACCGACTACAAAACAGCTTTGATTCTGGACATGATTTTTTGCAACTATTTTAAGGTCCGCCAGTACCTAAACTTTGAAAAACAAGGCATGCAAGATTTGTTCCACTTGAGGTGAATAAAATTCGCTTGGTCTTTCGTTGTCATTTAATACATCCCGAAAAGAAAAAAAAACTTAACTCGCCAGTTTACTCAAGAAAACTGCTAAAAAAAATTATTATTCGACTTTATTCGTATAAGGATTATAGTTTCAGACTTCGTGGTCGTTAGAGAGACACGAATTAAAATAGAAATTGAATTCTCTTTAATGAGTTTATTAATTTTATAAGCTTCCTTCAGTGGTAAAGCAAAAATAAACCTCAATCTGAGAATTAATAAAAAAATTTGGGAAACCCCAGACAAAACAAAAATTAGGTTCGAATCATTATATATGCGAAATTGAAAGAGTAAGCACGATATTTAAACTATTATTGCTTACTATATATTAACACTGCTTAAAAATAGAATAGTAAACTTCTCTTTGCTTCTTTTTGTTCATAGCAATTCACCGAATGTGGCTGCTTAAATTCCTGAAAATTCTTCTGTGCATTTATTGTCTTCTCAGTATTATAAGTAATCATGGAATTCCGAAAAATTATGTCTTTTGTCAGACATAATTTTGTAAAACACTCGAGTGAAGAAAATGCTGTAAAAGTTGGTTCCCTCAATATTTAAATTCAAAATTTCGAAACTTTTTTCCTTACTACAGTAACAGAAAAAAAATTTCGTTTTTCAATCACTGTTATTCTTCATGAACAATTTAAATTGTGACGAATAAGGTTTGAATTTTATGTTAATTATTCTTCAGTCACTCATCATCTGTATGATAATTGCCATTTGATGGACGTTCATGTATCTTTTGTAATTTGTCGGCATTCATATCCTTCATATGTTCTCTTTCTTAGTCTTTCATCACTTCCAAAGTGATGACTTTATATAATTTTTCTTTAATTCTTTTATCCCTATTTAAACAGAAATAAAAAAAACAAGGAAAATAGCTGTATTGTAATTATTTTTATATTAATAATGAATGTCTTGTACAGTACACAACTTTCTGTGCTTCTCGGCTAGGCTCTTTATTCTCTTATGGATGGCCGTGGTAGCCTAGGGGTCAGGGTCACAGACTCATAGCTGGCATGCCATGAGTTCAAGCCTAGTACCGCTGTGCAGAGAGGGCTGATACGTATGGGCTGCCGAAAGTTGGCCGCAGTGGTTTGCCCGTACGCTATATGGACACCAATATTTTCTTTGATTTGCGCTTATTTTTAATTCTTAGGGAGTATTATTTAATGCTAGTATTTTGAAAAGGTGAGGTAGTTTGCCTGTGGTACTAAAATGCTTCTTATAGGGTTTTTTTGTGTGTGGAGGAGGGGGAAATTAGTACGGGGGTGTTTAGTTATAAACAAGAAAAAATATGCTCTTTTTTAAGCATTTTGGGCAAAAAAATGACCGTTTAATAGGTTAAATGTGTCGAGGCATAAATGTGTTCCCGTTTGTGTGTTGTGGAAGTTAGGAGGGAAGGATGTCAGCTCATTTGTGGTCCTCGTCACTTGACCATGGCTCAAAATGACGTGGTCCATCGCCAATAGCCCTCGTGCAGCTTTATAGGCGACGTAAATATAATTCTCACTCACTCATCATTCTCAAGGAATGATGTATTTATTTATCTAAAAATTGGAAGAGTAACAGGATGAGCTAAGAGAAAAGTTAAACTAAGATTAATCTTGCAAAGCATTTTATATCCAAGCAGTGGCGCACACAAGGAGGGGGTTCTCGGGTCCGGTACCCCCCCCCCAGCCCTTGAATTTTTTTCGATTGATCATAATCCTATGTACATAGTATGCAAAACTTGATGAAGTATTTGTTATTAATAATTAATTTTATTAATTAATACTTATTATTTATTCAATAATTAATTTTTTTACTGTTTTTTGTTCCCGAAAATTGACAAAATGAAAAGAATATGTTAGGTGGCGTATTGGAGCATGATACGAGAATGGTGGACTTTTGACCCTGGACCTCCCCTTCCCCTTGAAAAAGTCCTGTGTGAGCTACTGTATCCAAGCGTAACATTTCAAAAATTGTTATAGTAAATAAATGTTACCTTATGATTTGGATCCCTACAAGAACTTGTTCTACATTAAGAGTCTAAGGACTCTTAAATTGCAAATTTTTCAATTTTTTGAAAAAAAAATATATGTTAAAGCCTCAACATTTCTGAGCATTTTGATACCAAAATGTTGTTGATACTGTAAAAAGTTCCGAAGTTATTGAGAAATAACTAGAGAAATTTAAACAAAATCCCTATCTCTTTCGTATCTTTAACTTCATTTTTCTCAAAACAACAAATTTTAGCTTGCGCGCAGAAATTCTCAGAAACTATTTATGAGATCGATTTGAAATTTCATACACGTGTTCAAAATATGGCTCTTCATAACTTATACTTCAATTTTCAAAAAAAATTTTAATAAAATTTTTTTATTTGAATTTTAATTAATTTTTTTTCTTAAAATTTGAAAATTTTCGTTGTAATTGTATTTAAAAAATATATTTTTTTCTCTAAATTTTTTAAAAGTTTGTATAACTTTGAAAGTGAACATTTTTATACCAAGTAAAGTTAATTTTGTAAATTTTGATCAATTTTGTACTTCAGAATCTTACGCGCTGTGAAATACTAATTTTTAAATTTTTGAAAAATTGTCCAATTTTTATTTCCTTATAACTTTTAAAAATTTTTCTCAAATTTCCGGAGAATTTGAGAACGAGTGTAAATATATGTGATTATCATGTGATAAAAATTTCAAATGATTGTTTTGCTTTATTGCTAAGTTACATTGGTTTCAAGAAGGATATTTTTTTCGAGTGCACAGATATATGTTGAGGGTCCTGAGACTCCTTAAACTGATGTGTACGTGACCGCGTAATGTGAGACAAATGATAAATATATTTTTATAAGTTTATTATAAAAAGGTTCGCAATGTTTAATATTTCTGATAAAGTAAAAATTATAAAGAATAAAATTGTAGAGATGCCAAACGTATCCATTCGTCTCTTTATTTTTCTATAATGGGGCTCATTTTAAGGTTTCCAATCTCTTTGACCCCAAGCAAAGTCGAAATGTGCCCTTTTCTGAAAGAAAAAAAAATCCTCTGTAACAAGTCAATTCGAAAAAAGCCGCGCATAAATCAAACAAAATCCGACATTTGTGCGTAGCGTAGGCATGACGGCATGCTCAATTGCTTCTGTCATACATGCAAGTCTGTCAAAAACCCACTGGTTTATTTTTAATGTCAAAATCAAAGTAAAATTTAAGTAATCTCCTGTTAAATTTGAAGTCTATAGTTATCTAGCTAGAATAATTTATTTTGTAGAAAAGTATAAGCCCAAATAAGTTATTTATTTATATTCTGTTCCAAAAACTATTAAGAAGCAGTGGCGCATGGCGCACACATGAGGTAGGAGTCCAAGAGTCCCCCCCCCTCACTCTTGATTTCTCCTCCTATTGATTATAATCCTTTGCATATAGTGCGTAAAATTTAATTAAGCACTTGTTATTAATAATTCATTTGATTAATTAATGTAAATTATTTATTCAATAATTGCTTTTTTTTGTACCCATCAATCAACAAAATGTTTGGCGGCGTATTGGTGTATGTTATGAGAATGATGGACTTTAAGCCCTCAACCCTCCCACTCCCCTTAAAAAATTCCTGTCTGCTCCATTGTTAAGAAGTATGCATTTTCTTGAAAATGTAATTTTATTACCGAGCATTTTGTATATGTGTCCTTTTTTTAAACGACAAAAATGCAGTCATGTCAGTCAACAATGTTAGCAACAACGAGGAAAGTATTGCAAAGAATACATCAGCCATTAGAAAGCGTAAATGCTTTCAGTTCTCATATAAATCACCCTTTTCTTCACATAAGGCATAAAAAGGCCTAGAATTTAAATAACCCTATAGAAAGGATGATAAGACATCGTCAACATTCCACGAGATTTTTTAAAAAGACTTCTAAAAGACTCTTAGTTTCAATCTATCACCAAAAATACACAACATAAAGACAGAAAAAGGTATCCTTGGCTATATATCCCTTTAATTAGGTCTTCCAAGTCATAAACATGTTAAATTCCTAATTCACCGTAATCATTTAGAGACATCTTCAGTAGAGGGGTGAACTGGAGCTCCTTTCATCTCAAGAAGGCCCAAGGGGGCACGAGGGAAGAGAAACCCGCGCCGCTAATGAGGTCCCGTTTTATTGCTCGCCCAAGGGGTGTTGAGACCTTACTCGGGCCCCTCTTGTCGTTAGTGCCCTTGAAGCCAGACATCTGGAATCGAACTTCTTTTGTTATGTTTACAGCAACTGCTTCATCTTCATTATCGGGTTTTCTATTGCTTGGAGAAGGAATGGGAGAAGTAATTCGGGACAATTTTCACATGTGTTCGGATCGTCTCAATCAAAGCGAAAGTTATGGTGCGAATTCGATCCTGTCATCTTCACTACAGGGCATCTGTTTTCTTCCTGTAATGTGAATCGCAAAGAATGGGTTCTCTGTGTAGAATTGCCTCGTACAAATAGTGGTGAAAATTTTATTGTCATGATTGCCGAACAAGATGTATTGACAATCACCCTGATTGTAATAGGGCCTTTTCGACCAGATGGTTAAATGAGTATTGGATGGGTTGGAAATGCCTCGAAAACATTGTAGCAAAATAATGAAAAGAGCTGGAGAGATGTCTGATATTGTGCTTTAAAGTTATATATCATTGTGTACCTAATTCTTTTCTCAGCACAATAGATACGTTCTTCGAAAAATAGCATTAAAAAGTGCAAAATGTGATTTGTCTAGTGAAAATAATGATGCGTTGCACATTATAGAAAAACTGCTTACAAAAAGATGGAATAAAGAATTATATTCAATTTGAAAAACTGCTTAAAAAGGCTTATCAAAAATCAACTACCGTAAAATCCGGGGTTTAACACGCGCCGGCGTATAACGCGCACTTATACTTTCACAAACTGCATTTTTTATTTTAAAATATGTTCGCAGTATAACGCTCACCCCCTTCTTTACAAAGATATCTGAAATGTCAGTATGCAATGTTCTTATGTTTTGAAGTCATTTATTCGAGTGAGTGAACATTAACGTCGCACTGCTCAGTAACACGAGGGCTTTTGGCGACGGTCCGCGTAATTTTGAACCATGGTCAAGTGACGCGGACGACACCTGAGCTGCCACCTACCGTAACGACACCTACCGTGGCCACGTCATTTATTCGAGGTGATATTCCTGACTTTTTTAAAAAGAAGAATATACTTCTGAAACAACAACTCTTTTAGTTCATAAAAGGCATGTCATTTCTTTTAAATAAACAGTATTTCGATATGCGTAGCAATATTTTTTTTATGCTCTCATCTCTGTTGTTACTTTTAAAGCTGTCGTTTTTATATCCGACGTATGACGCGCAGCCTTAAATTTCGATTTTATTTTTTGTGTTAAAACTGCGCGCTATCCTCCGGAATTTACAGTATAAAGGTTTTTAGAAAAGTGTGTGTTTTTACTTTTATGTATTTCAAATTTATATATGAAACTTTAAAATTAAATTCACACAGGCTTGTTTAAAGAACGCATGTATATTTTCTCAAGAAAAGATAAATATTTAAAAGTAAAAATGCTAGAAATTAAATAAATTAAGTCTTTTTTTATACTTATTGATAATATGTAAATATTTTTGTTGCGAGATGAATTAAAACCACTGTCCTCACTAGAAAGATTTTTATAGAGCATTACGACTGAATCAAATGAAGATTTTCATCCGATATTTTTTTGGAGAACTGATTTTTTTTCAAAAAATCTATTGTTTACTTACAGCTTTTTTAGTCCGGAAAATTCGTTATATAGTTAACCGTTATCTACTAATCACCTTTTTAAATCTTGTAAGTTTAAGGGGCATTTAGTGTTAAAAAATGATATTCCAGACCAGCCACCAAGTTTAAGGCTCTCAAGAAACTAACCTTACAGTTAATTGATAGATTTTGTTCTCATCCATTTGGATAACAACTGGCAAACACAAACTGTGTTAGAGTATATATAAATCAAGTTTTTTTTTTTTTTTTTTTTTACCTGTTATTTCAAAACTTTGTAAAAAAAAGTTAGGTGAATACGTAAGCAAATTTACAAATTACTTTATATAATTCTTGTTAAAAAGCAGTTTACAGTCAGGGACGTCTTAAGGCAGGGGCCACCTGGGCCCGGGTCCAGGGCCTCGGCTACAATGGGGGGCCTCATCTCGTCCTCGACTCAACCTTAATAAGATCATGATTCGAATAATTTCAACAGTCAAATGTTTTTTCCGGTTGTATTCTCCGAAAACTGGTAATTTCAGGCGATATGTCAACTGGCTACAGGAGATGCCCGTCGTCCATGTATAGGCCTAGGCCTACCACCATGTATCCTCATTACTCATTCAGTCGAACCGCAGCAATCGGTCAAGTCGTTTTGTGCCATTGTAAGTCATACACATTTTTTTTGTTTCGGGTTTGAACGAGTATTTGACAAAGAATGTTATGCACTATCTACTTTTATGGGTCATAGGTGAGGCCTACATTTGTATAGGGGCCCAGAGCCTACTTTTTGCGTAAGGTCCCAGGGCCTCAAGAAGTCTTAAGACATTCCTGTTTACAATAGCGTTACGGTAAATTAAACTTAATATCAGCAAATGATTTCGAATTTGGCTAATAGATCAGAAAGTAATTAAAGGTGAAACTCTATACCTGTGATTCAGTGGCGTAAGAAGAATACTTTGAAATGATGATTTAAATTTTAAAAATTACGTTGATGAAAGCGTCGAGAGTACTCTTAATGCTAAAAATTAAAAATGTCTTGGGGGTTGAACCTTCAATCTTCATCCTTGTGTACGCTACTGCTGTGATTTAAAAAGTAGATTTTTAAACGAACTACCTATTGCTGAAGTTGATCTTTCATTAACCTCGCGTTTTGAAGCTGTAGGAGAGCTATTTTGAACCTTGGTTAAATGATGAAGAGTTGGTGAGGAATCGTAGTTTAGAGAGAGAGAGTGCCAGCTTTGGTGCCGTATTCGTCATTTGACCAAGGTTTAAAAATACGAAACCATCGTCTATAGCCCTCTTGTTGCTTTATAACTTAACTCAGTGGCGCAACAGTCCATGAGAGCCAAAGCCTACTGTGCCCAACTGATTATATACATGACCTTGGGCCCTGAGGTGCATGAGCAGATGTTCCGGTCAGTGTGGTGCGAAACCCAAGTGTTAAGTTCCCAAGCAAGCTTGGTACTCATTTATCGACCCACTGAAGGGATGAGTCGACATTGCCCAGCCCGAGGTTTGAACCTCGTTCCTGAGGTGTGGAAGCGCGATGCACTACCACTCTGCCACCCCTGGCTTCCTTGTTTCTTTGTAATGCGACGTTATTTCACTCTCACCCTCCCTCAAGTGATGAGAAGGACTCCTGAGATGGTACCCCACAACAAATATCCACACCTCACAAACGTGAAGACTTTTGAGTCCCATGGATTTAACGTGCATAAGCAACTCAACTCGGCAGTTCTTTTAAAGCACCAGGATTCGACAAAAACAATGCTGACCACAAGTTCACCAGTTGAGACTCAAAGTCCTCACACTGGATTGCTTTAGAAGTTAGGAGAGAGGGATGCCAGCTTAGGTGTCTTCCTAATGTGGCTCAGAATTATAAGGTGCTAGCTGGTATACCAGTTCTTCACTCGGGTGATTTGAAAAGTTAAATAATACAGATTGAAGGATAAAGAAGTTTTTAATGAGTTAATTTTACGTGCGTGATATGCAAGTTAAACAAAAAAAAATACCTTTTTGCATATTTCAGCTGAACAACGAAAACATATTTGTTAAATTTTAAGTCTAAAGGTCTAATAGCTGATGAAAAGGATTTTTTTTATATATATTTATAACGCCCCGTAACTCTCTTGTGGTTCGATTTTTGAAAACACCTTCCTTAGCTGATCTCTGCTCAGCAAAAGTAACGCATTGCTACAAATTTTGTGTAATGTACACTTAAAATAGTGTAAATTATTTATATATGGATGTGTAATACGTTAATATTATTTTCTATTGTATTGTTAGCATCATTTTTGGCTACCACATTGGCAACTTGATGATTGATTGAACGGTGCAGAAGTTACTTTGCTGTAGCGCCACCTGGTGGGAGCTGCAACAAAGAGGATAGCACAAAAACCTTATCCACAAAAAATACATATACATGTCAATTTTCATAGTGATCGGTTGAACGGTAATGGAGTGAAGAGAGGTCATATATACTAACATCCATTTATAAATATATATATATACTAGCTGTACCCTGCCACGCGTTGCTGTGGTGCGAATTTGGTTTGGATGTGCAGTGTTGCATGCGTCATTTATACATATATCCCATTGTTGGTCACTTTCTAATAAGTTCAGAGCTTGACACGCACTGCGAAAAGTGGCATGTGTGACGCCGTCAACAATTTTCAGCTCATGGAAAGATCTAGGACCAGGCACATTAACCAACAGCATGCGAAGATAGAAACATTCATTCTGATTAGGATGCACTGTATAAAGTCTACCAAATTGGGGCCATTGTAACTTGGAGGCCTTGTATCATTGGTATAGCTGATACAGCGGTAGCTATGTCCCTGACAAAAGCAAATGGAACCTATTGGTGACATTATATGAAATGAAGCACATGATTGCCAATTCAACTCATACAACACATAGGAGATCAGGGTTGTCAACTTGGAGAGTTATTTTGAACGTTGGTGATTGTTGCAATAGTAAGTAAGTACCAAGCAAACCGTACTAACTTCCAAGTATTCCGTTAACAAATTACTAATGGAAAGAAGTTACTAAGAAGGTTATAACATAAATTTAAATTTTAAAAAGTCATCGAAAACAAAAGTATGGTTTAATATTTTGATGACTGAAATTATATGTTAGGAAACCTAACCTGTATTTCAAAAATAACATCAAATGAAATTTAAAACATTGTTTTAAAATAGAGAAAAAAAACTTACTAATTTAAAACCCCGTCAATTAATAAGTAATACCAAGCAAACCGTAATCAGTATTTTGTTAAAAAATAATTTAGATATCAGAAAACCTCATACCAAGCAAACCGTAATCAGTATTTTGTTAAAAAATAATTTATATATCAGAAAACCTCATACCAAGCAAACCGTAATCAGTATTTTGTTAAAAAATAATTTATATATCAGAAAACCTCATACCAAGCAAACCATATATAATCAGTATTTTGTTAAAAAATAATTTATATATCAGAAAACCTAACCCGTGTATTTCAATGACATAAAAAATTGTTTATCGCGCGTTAGCTATCGGAATGTTTAAAACATTGTTTAAAATGGAGAAAAAAACTTACTAATTCAAAACCCCGTCAATTAATAAGTAATACCAAGTCACTTAAAAATTAAATTTAAAATAATTTAGAGTGCATTTCGAAATAAAAAGTACATATGAACCTGACCAGGGTCAAAAGCAAAGTTGTGTCAAAATTTCAGATAAATCAATGCAGAACTTTTTGAGTTATGGAAGCGTACACAAACCAACATAACATTTATATATATATAGTTTTGTTAAAAAATAATTTATATCAGAAAACCTAACCTGTGTATTCCAATGACATAAAAAATTGTTTATCGCGCGTTAGCTATCGGTATGTTGCCAAAACTACAAAACAAAATTTGAGTGACTGAAAGAATAATTTTAAAAAAAATGATTTATTCGAAAATTAATTCCAATTACATATCAAAGAACAAAAAAATTGAAAAATATGACAACCGATAAACTTAAGTATAATAAAAATATGTAATAATTGGGAAAAAAATATGTGTAAAGCTTAAATTTTCGCATTCAGAGCGAGTCGTGACATCGTATGACGTCATAACATCAAAAAATCACTTAAAAATTAAATTTAAAAAAATTTAGAGTGCATTTCGAAATCAAAAGTACATAAGAACCTGACCTGGGTCAAATGCAAAGTTGTGTCAAAATTTCAGATAAATCCATGCAGAACTTTTTGAGTTATGGAAGCGTACACAAACCAACATAACATTTATATATATATAGTTTTGTTAAAAAATAATTTATATCAGAAAACCTAACCTGTGTATTCCAATGACATAAAAAATTGTTTATCGCGCGTTAGCTATCGGTATGTTGCCAAAACTACAAAACAAAATTTGAGTGACTGAAAGAATAATTTTAAAAAAAATGATTTATTCGAAAATTAATCCCAATTACATATCAAAGAACAAAAAAATTGAAAAATATGACAACCGATAAACTTAAGTATAATAAAAATATGTAATAATTGGGAAAAAAATATGTGTAAAGCTTAAATTTTCGCATTCAGAGCGAGTCGTGACATCGTATGACGTCATAACATCAAAAAATCACTTAAAAATTAAATTTAAAAAAATTTAGAGTGCATTTCGAAATCAAAAGTACATAAGAACCTGACCTGGGTCAAATGCAAAGTTGTGTCAAAATTTCAGATAAATCCATGCAGAACTTTTTGAGTTATGGAAGCGTACACAAACCAACATAACATTTATATATATATAGTTTTGTTAAAAATAATTTATATCAGAAAACTAACTGTGTATTCAATGACATAAAAATTGTTTATCGCGCGTTAGCTATCGTATGTTGCAAAACTACAAACAAAATTGAGTGACTGAAGAATAATTTTAAAAAAAATTATTTATTCGAAAATTATCCAATTACATATCAAAGAACAAAAAATTGAAAAATATGACAACCGATAACTTAAGTATAATAAAAATATGTAATAATGGGAAAAAAATATGTGTAAAGCTTAAATTTCGCATTCAGAGCGAGTCGTGACATCGTATGAGTCATAACATCAAAAAATCACTTAAAAATTAAATTTAAAAAAATTAGAGTGCATTTCGAAATCAAAAGTACATAAGAACTGACCTGGGTAAATGCAAAGTTGTGTCAAATTTCAGATAAATCCATGCAGAACTTTTTGAGTTATGAAGCGTACACAAACCAACATAAATTTTTATATATATAGATGTATCATTTTCAATATATATAATATATATATATATATATATATATATATATATATCGCTGGTTAGTTTCACGTTTTTAAAAAATCAATAAATTGTTTTTTGAAAAAAAATGTTTAGTTATAAAAATTAAAATTTTTGGTTAACAATGGGAGTTTTTTAAATTTGGGGGGGGGGGGAGAAAGTAATATAACTACATAAAAAAGAGAGAGAGAGAGATTAATATATTTTTGACGCAACACTGAATGAACATCTAACAAATTGTCTAGGGTACAATCATAATGAGCACGTCAGCTGATTGAAAAACCATCATTTTTCATACTAATGTTTACTGTTTCCAAGGAAAGATTCGATTTAGATATTTTTACCATTCGAAATCGTCATGCATATGCTTGGATAGATACATTTATGATTTTTAAGAAGAGGAAATACAGATTTACGAGTGTGTCTAAAGTAGAAATTCCTACAGCTGTAAAATATTACGTTGAAAGAAATAGAATATTTTTATACGGTTCATGGATTTCCTCGTTTCTGGAGTCACCTTTTGGTAATTTTAAACTTTTTTTTTAAATGAGTCAGTGATGCGAAGATCCTTTTTTACGAAGTGTTAAATTTTGCATGTAGTAAGGATAATTTGTTAGGCAATTACGCAAAAGATAATAAAGGACAATTAACGACAAACATTAACTGCTGAGTTCTTTGTTAAAAAAATAGATGGCAACAAGTAAAAATATTTAAGAGTTCATGCGTCTCATTCTGAAATACAAGAAAATCCGAATACACTGTGGAGCACACAAGGGGGGGGGGTCCTGGGGGTCCAGACAGCCCCAAAGCCCTTGAGTTTTTTTCGATTGATGATAATCCTATATATATATAACGTAACATTTAACTAAGTGCTTGTAATTAACAATTTATTTTATTAATTAATGCGGATTATTCTGCGGATTATTCATTGAATAATATATTTTTTACTGTTTTTTTGTTTACAAAATCGACAAAATCAGAAGAATCAATTGGTGCTGTCTTGAGGTATGATACGAGTTGGGGAATTCTCGACCATGGACTCCCCCCCTTGAAAAAATTTTGTGTGCGCTACTCTGCATACATATATATATCAATATATATATATATATTAGAGTATATATATATATATATATATAGTATATATTATCCAGTGCGCACATAGAAATTTTTCAAGGAGAGGAGGAGGGTCGAAAGTTCACCCTTCTCGTTTCATACCACAATACGCCGCCAAATATATTCTTCTGACTTTATGGACTGTTGGGAACAAATGTACAATAAAAAATAAATTAGTGAATAAATAATTAGAAATAATAAAATAAATTATTAATGACAAATACTTAACTCAATTTTACGTACTATATACGTAGGATTATAAACAATCGATAAAAAAAAATCAAGGGTCTTTTTTTTGGGGGGGGGGGTCCGGACCGGGGACATCTCCCTTGTGTGCGCCACTGATTAGAGCTTTTATCCATTGTTTTCAAAATATTTTCGCTCGTTATTATAACCAGAAAGGAGGAAGGTTGGCTAGCCGCTCATGATTAAACTCTACTTTTATATAAACTATTAAAAGATGCCCTAAGTCAGCACTTTTTATAGCACTACAACATTCATATTTTTAAGTTTCAATGTCTGTTGAACTTTTTTTAATCTTTTTTTCAATTCATTTCTTTTTAGTAGAGATTATTACAAAAGTAGATCCAGTGTGTTTTATGCTTTTTATTGTTGACAACACTCGTTTGTTACTTTGTTTTGTTGTTTTTTCGGGGTTATCAAACTATGATCAACTTTTTCATCGTATTTATAAAAAGAAAAATCTCGAAAATCTGCGATTTGGAACATTTTTTTAAAAAAAGAAATAAAAGTATATTTTATTATAATTCTATTTTTGTAATTAATAAAACAGAAGTATATATATATAATAATCCTATTCAGTAGCGCACAAGGGAAGAGAGTCAAGGTCGAAAGTCCTCCGACTCGTATCATACCTTAAAACAACATCAATTGATTCTTCTGATTTTGTAAACAAAAACAGCAAAAAATAAATTATTGAATTAATAATTAGCATTCATTAATAAAATAAATTGTTAATTTCAAGTACTTAATTAAATTTTACGTTATATACATATAGGATTATCATCAATTGAAAAACTTGAAGGCTTTGGGGGGCGTCCGGACCCCCAGGACACCCCTTTGTGTGTGCCATTGATCCTATTATACACAGTACAATTGCAAGCAAGAACATCAAAAATAGTTGCTAACATATTATGATACATTATCGATTTTAATTAAAAATGCTCTTTTCTCAGAATTTCTATCGGACGACCGGATCAGCTTCTCAAAAAATAAAAAAATAAAACTTTTTAACTCACATCACAAAAATTGTACCGGGAACAAATACGTATTTTGGGAGTGAGAGTTGTAATAATCCACTCTAGGTTGTTGGTGTTTGGGAATTTGAGCAAAAATCAGCCGTAGCAAGTTTTAAACACAATTTTATTTATCCCTTTTACTAATGAATACAACTAAAGGTAGAAAATGCACTTAGAAATAACCCGGAGAACAACCGCATAGGCTTAAGGCTACTAACATATAATTAAAATTTTACTTAACTTCTGGAGCACTCTTGATTCCTACACTTCAATTCTCAGGAAATATCTTGCTTAACTATACACCTCCAATCGTAACTCTTTATACATAATTTAATCACCTTTAATCACCAACCGTCAACTATCGACCATCATCGTATACAAATGCGATGCTTAAATAGAAGAACTCATTTCACTAAACCCCGTCTCCTTTGAGGAACATTTTCAACTGAATTTACAGTTAAAAAGAAAAATTTTACCCAAGAGGATTAATTGAAAATTCGCGGATAGACCTGTTACAGAGTCTTTTATTAACGTTGCAATGTGTAAAGCAACACGAGAGCTATTAGCCAAGGACTTAACAATTTTGAACCTTGGTCAAGTGATGAGACCGACATTGAGGTGACATTATCTGATGACTTACAAAAATTTAATATTGTTTTCATTTCTGTATATAATTATTGATTTTGTTTTATGTATAAATATATATGTTACTTTACTGAAACATTTTGTGTCAATCAAAGCAGTATTTGTTGATTTTTTTGCATTTTACATCTTCGTGCTTAACTTTTGGAAGTGAGTGTGAGTGAGTGAGTGATTTCGGCTATACTGCGCCAAACATTTGTTTTAATATCTGTGGTCTAGACGGGAAGAGAAAGAATAAATTGAATGACAAGAAAGAGGGTCGAAAATAGAGAAGGATCACTAGGGTACCCCGGGTTCGTGAAGCCCGTGTTTACCAAAGACAGTAAACCCCGTGGGAAAAGGAAAAGATCACTAGGGTACCTCGGGATTGTGACACCCGTACTCACCTAAAGAAGGTGAGCCCCCTGAGGGGTTGGAAGTGAGTGTATAAATATGTATATACTTATGCTTATGACAGAATCACAATATTAAGTGACAAAATAGAAAGCTATTTTCCTTTCTATATATATGATGTTGGACTAATTTTTTTGTTATTATTTATTCGCATTAATTAAATTTAATTATTCTAATGAAATAGTATAGCAAAAAAGAAATCACATTCTCAGAAATCAGGCCAGCTTAGGTGGGATTCAATCCCACGACATTTGGATTAAAAATCCAGCGCGCTAACCATTGTGTTACAGGGACACAAAGAACAATTTTCCTTTCTATACATGCTGTTGGACTATTATTTTTGTTTGTTACTATTTATTCATTTTTTAACTTATTTATTGAATTAATATTTGAAAAAACTGTATTAACATCAAGTGTCATCTATTACATGTTTTAAAAAATGTATTTGAACTTGAATGGATAAATAGAGTGTATTTTATTAACGATTGAAAATTTGAACAAGATATATATATTAATATTATATATTTTTATATTTTATATGGTATCAGAAAGAGGAAAGAAGGTAAGAGAGTAAACTAAAAAAGAATGTGATTAGAACTTAAATAGAGATTTGAACTTTTTTTTTTTTTTTTTTTTTTTTTTTTTTTTTTTTTTTTTTTTTTTTTTTTTTTTTTTTATTTTTATTAGATTTTTTATTATATATAAGAGAGAGTGAACTAAAGAAGAATTTAAAAAAAGTAGAAAATGTTTAAACTCTCTCTTGACTAAATTTGTTTAAAAAACAACGCAAAATGCTATTCAATAAAGCGTTAATTTTGTTCATCTCCTAATACAATTCATTAAAAAATAAATTAAAAAATTTTCGATGGGATTTTAAAGCTGCTCTACTTAATACATTTTCATTCGCGTTGACGTATTTGAGGAACGAATTATTTTTTGTACGGGAATCTCAAAAACACACAAGTGTTATTCTCAATAATAATTACCGCAAAAAATTCATATACTTAAAATAAGGTTCTTTTATTGTTATTATTTGTCTAAATAAGGAACATTTGGGGGGGGGGAGCTGCAGTTTTTCGCAAATCTTCTTGAGTTATATCACTGGTTTGCATTTTTCTTTCGGAAAAAAGTAAACCAAACTTTAGTTACTGCACTAAAATTTTCGAGTCACAGATTCATCGATATCCCCCTTCAGGTATACCGCTGAGTTTTTAACCACAAGGAAAACAGTTAAAATTCTTTTTCATCAAACATTTTACTCTATCACTCAGCACGTACAACTAGCACCACACAAAAACTTCGACACCAATACATTATCCAAAACCCGATATATCTCCAGTCGAATACACGAGCCATCATAAGTAATAAACACCTAATGGATCAAACCGTTGGCGATTTTCACAGTGACAGTATCACGAATCTTTTTCTTCTTCATTCATATTCGCCATTTTCACTTTTTTTTTTCTTTTCACCTGTCTAGAGAGCGTTCGCGTTTTGAGCATCGTTTTTCATTCTATCAATGAGGGGTTGCTGTGATTCGGAGGGGGAGGGGGACAGCACGAGCATGATGAGCAGAGGGAGGGATGACGCCGATTGAGGGGGGATAGAGTAAATTGGCGTTGTTGAGCGGGCCACACTCTTGGATGCGGTATGTCTCTGAAGTGGCCGATTGCCCGTAGGTGAGTGAAGTCTGCACGTTTTGAAATAAGACAGAGGTGACCAGAATAAAATGCTTATTGCTCTTTTTTGGCGCAGTGTTGAAAATAAGATTAGTATTTAAACAAAGAAATTTTATATTATGTATACAGCAGCGGTGGCCAATCCATGGCACGACAGAGTTTTAAGAGTGGCACATGTGGCGCAGCAGAGTTGTAAAAGTGGCATGTGTGGCACGGCGGTTTTCAGGCAAAATAAAACATCAACATTTATTTGAAATACACTTATTAAAATAACAATAGAAAATTATAATGTAGACAACACTCCTTCATTGTTGTGTGCATTGGTTTTCCGAAGGAAGTGCATTCGTGAGATTCTGGAATTTGAGGGAGTTTGTTTTAAAGTATCTAAAAGAAAACAATGAATTATGCCTAGTGAGTGTTTGCTTCTCAAGAATGAAGATAGGCTTTGAGATTTAGGTTTTCTTACCGATACTACAAGACATTTAAATAATTTAACTTTATGATAGCAAGGAAAATATTGTTGTTTTTCCATTCTGATTGATCTTATATCTTCTTTTGCAAACACGCTTTGGCTTTTTATGTCTCAATTTTGGAGAAAAAAAGAGAAACTGATGAACACCTAGAACAATCCGATTATTTCAGCATCTTCGAGAACTGATCCTAATGTAAATGACTCTCAGTAAAAAAATACGAAATAAAAAACCACACTAAGAAAGTGCTGACTATTTAATAATTATTTTTTGAATTAAATTTTTTCTGGTTACTCATTTTTATTTTATACCTAACCTAATTGATTGAAACTGAAAAAAAAAATTAACAATACAACTTAAGTTTTACTTTTGTCTTATTTGTTACATTATTTTTAAATTTCCGCTACTTAGACGCATAAAATGTGTGCTATTTGCGTAAAAATTTCACAATAACCCTATAAGTAACATTTTTTCACCTTTTCATATTCTTTTGTTTGTTGGAAAAGTTTAAAGTGGCACATATAACTTTTTTTTAACAGATAGTGGCACTCTTCCCCAAAAGGTTGGCCACCTCTGATATACAGTAATACCCCGAACTTACGCGATAGGTGGGACCAGTGGCACACACAAACTCATTGAAAAAACTCAAGGGCTTTGGGGGGGGGGGGGTCCGGACACCCCCCCCAAAGCCCTTGAGTTTTTTTCAATTGATGATAATCCTATATATATGAAGTAATTTGAGTTGAACAATTTGGCTAATGTAAAAGGTTCCTTATTTAGATCATTATTTATGATAGTTGCTGTTTCCCTTGGATGAGATTGACGAGGCAGTCCTGTGATTATTTAAATTTGTTTTGTTCCACATCTTGAAACATTTAAGCATGTTAAACATAAAGCATGACAAGGACAACAAAAATACACAAACACAAACCAAGCTGCAGCCGGCTACATGTTGAAGGCAGACAAATACAGAAGAGCGAGAGGGGCGGTCTCCAGGAATCTCGGAGTATATATAGGCTGCTCAAATCATATGACCTAAGTGGGTGGATTGGTGTAGTTAAAAATACTCTCGTTAGGCGGATGGCTAACTTATTACTAAAACGTTGGTCCTGAAGGGATGGACCATAGGTAATTAAAAGATATTTAAAAGGATTATATTACTGGGATTATTACATATATGTATATATATATATATATATGGAAAAAATTATATATAAAATAGAACATAACAGGAAAAAAAAAATTAAGATCAGATCTAATGAAATACAAATAAAACTAGCGAGCTATATATATGTATATATATATATATATATAAAACATAAAATTTTATTAAGTACTTGTGATTAACAATTTATTTTATTAATTAATGCTAATTTTTTATTCAATAATTTATTTTTTACTGTTTTTTAAAATCAGAAGAGTCAATTGGTGTTGTCATGAGGTATGATACAAGTTAGGGGACTTTCGACCATGGATTCCCCCCCCCCTTGAAAATTGTTTGTGTGCGCTACTGGGTAGGACTGTGTAATAACCTTGAAGCCGGGGTATGATTTCGCATATAAAAATCTATAAATTATTTTTAGTTGGGGCCGAAGACAAAAGAAAATCATTTAGAAAAAAAATGTTTAATAAAATCTTAGACAACACAAATACAAAATCGCAGACAGAAGTAATTTTGATGTAGAAGGTTTCATAAAAACAGAGTAGTCTGCCGGCTCAAAGTTTTTTTTCTTTCGCAAAATTTCCTCGTAACATGCTAATATATTTTTTAAATTTTTTGTTTGGTTGAAAAAATATGGTTATTCGTTGGAATCTATGTTTTCTAAAATTTGTAACCCTTTTTCAATTAAACTAAAGCCTTCAGTCAATTTCCGAACCGTTATTCGATCTTCTAAATGAAATAGGTCTAAAGACTCAAGCTCTTCTCTTGATCATGCATTTCCATTAGCTCATCAATTGTCAGCTCCTGAATGTGGGAATCCAGCAATTCTTGAACGTTATCATTATCCTAAGTTAATTTGCCAGGAAAGATTGACTATTTCTTCAAACACATTACCAATTTCATCCACCAATTTCGCTGATTCAGCCTGAGTTTCAGTTTTTTCTAAAGAACAACAAACAAAAGCGCTCAAACAAAAGACGAATCGACGAGATTTGAAAATCGAGTAACTCCGAATTGGCGTAAGTCGAGGTATTGCTGTACATGAAACAATTAAAACAATAATTATGCTGTTCACTTTTTAACAGAAGTTTTTTTGATAGAATTTTATTTAAATCTGTACCAAGTGCTGTTTGTCCATTTTCTCGGAGTCTCCTCTCGAATCTTTTTCAAATGTTTTGTTACTTATTTTTAAATAATAGGAATTTAAGTTTCGCCAGTTGTTTCCAGTACTGCAAGGATTTGGGACGTTTTAAAGTTATCATAAAAATTATTTGACGTTGCTTCCATTTTCATTTAAGTTTAATTAAATTACACCACACCAACGTAAGGACTTTTTCAACATATTTAACGTATGTTAACCCGTTTGGACACTGTTTTTAGTGGTTCCTGGTAGCTCCGATTAAAGCACATTTCGGGCCCTGGGCGTAAAAGGCCCTCTTGACAATGGTAGATCGAAATTTAAAACCAAAAAATCTGGTTTAGTCCAGCTTATTCGGCTTCTGTGCGCTCTCCCCAAGTGCCTAATAGATAAACCGGCACTGGTTCCAGGATTCGAACTCACGACTTGATTGAAACAACACCAGCACGAGCTTTTTAATCACGACCGCTGAGCTACCGCAGCCGTTACTTATTTCAGTCTTAAGACTTCTTGAAGGCCTGGGCCCCTACTCAAAATTAGGACCTTAACCCCAACACAAATGTAGGCCCCACTTATGACCCTTAAGCAGACAATATATAGCATACGTTGTCAAATACTCGTACAAACAACCCGAAACAAATAAATGGGCATGACTAACAATTGCATTAACCGGCACGACCAACTGCCGCCTTTTGAGTGTATGAGTAATGATAGTGTATGGTGGTAGGCCTAAGCTTGTACGTGGACGACGGTCATTACATGTCTTGCCAGTTGACATACCGTCCGAAATTCCCAGTGTTTCGGAAAATACAATCGGAAATAACGTTTGACCGCTGAAATTATTCGAATCTTATAACAATCGAATTTTATTAAGGTTGAGTCGAGAACGAGGCGAGATCCCATAGTAGCTGAGGCCCTGGGCCCAGTTGGGCTATGCTTAAAGACGTTCCTGGATATGCCTTGTTTATTTTTTTTTTAATATCCC
Organism: Trichonephila clavata; assembly: GCA_019973975.1. NCBI lineage: Eukaryota > Metazoa > Arthropoda > Arachnida > Araneae > Nephilidae > Trichonephila > Trichonephila clavata. Next base: position 290,133 of record BMAO01038410.1, read on the forward strand.
TGCCTTGGAAGTAGTCTGTGTACGAAACTGAATTACTGTATTTTATTTTGCCCTTGCATACTTCAGCTTCAAAGCAGAAGAAATTTCTAAGTAAAATAAAAAGTAAGTAAAACTAAATTTTTAAAAAACATCCCAAAATTTCCAGGAAAATCTAAATTAGCTTAAATTTTATCAGTTTATTTAGAAAATTCTTTATATCTTCCGTTAAGTATTTAAGCGTTAACAAAGCATTACGCAAAAAGCGTGGAGTCCTAATTTATTATATATGTAATTTTTCATTTGAAACATCAATTGTAACCAATTGGGTGAAAGGGCCACTGAAGAAAAAATGCTTGTAATTGAATGAAATGTCTCAAAAGAAGAAAAAAATAATCATATATAGCTTTTAAAATCTGATAAGTTGACTATAAGTCCTAAGCGCGAGTCTGCAACTAATAAATAGCGATAATTTTTAATTCAAAATTATGAATTTCTTATGTCTTTTTTGTAAAACATGGTAGTATATTTTAAGCATGTAATTATTAAGCAAATAAGTGGTTTTTTTTATATTAATTCAAAGAAAATTTATTTAAAACTAACTAAATTGTTTCTTTTTTTTTCCAACATCAATAAAATGTTTATTTTTATGGTGTTTTTAAAATGTTTCTGAATAAAATATTTAAAGAAAACAGAGTTATTGTATGTGTGTATGAATGTTGAATCAGTTGATGAACTGTGCATTTGACTTCTTTCATTGTTAGATATAAATCGCTGTAACAATTTTTATTTATTCTTAAAAAAATATTTACATTTTCGTAAGTTTTTCGGCTTTGTACAAAGAGTCGCAATTATATGTAGAATCTATATAAATTATTTGAATATTGGTTTTGAAGTATAATAACGTTTGTATATAAATATAATAAAAACTAACACATAAATACAATTAAAATTAAATACTGTTTTATCAGCAACTTTGTTTATTTTCATAGTAACAAAATTGCTTTCTTTTAGAAAGCACTCCAAACGTTTTCACGGTACGTAAAATAAACAAATAAAAATTAATTACTATGCTTCGTTGTGTTGTTTCTTTCAGCATTCTTTGAAATCCCTTTTAAGTAATCATTTCCTTGGTATTTCCAAATATTTTATAAGAACAGTATTAAACAACTAGAATAGCAAACGTATTACACCAAACCAGATGAAATGTTTAAAAAAACACTACAAAAAGTCTAAAAATCCTAACACGAAAAATAAAAATTTGCAGTGAAAATAAACTTTTCTTAAAGAGAAGACTCCAGCTAAAAATAACATACACTCGAATTAATATAAATAGATTCCTACATATCCATTACGCAGTATTTAACAAAACTAATAAATATCAATGTTTATTTATACAAGATTTAAAAGTTTACTTTTCATTTCTACACTCAACAACCATTCTTACATAATTTAAAACACACAGATGTACGACATACTAGCGTTAAAAAAACTGTATTAAGCATTCATCTCAAAATTAATTCTGATGATATAATAATAACAACAACGGAAGACTAAACATAAATTGCACGGTTGAATTAAGAGAATTCTTCTATCAGAATAGCATAACTAAAGTGAAAGTCATTGTTCGTTCTGAACCCATCAAATGATAACAACCGCAAAATCCTTTGTTATGACAATGCCATCTTTCCCGAGTCCGTCAAAATAAGCTGGTTAAACGGCGACGTTTGGCGAAATATAAATCACCATGTCTCATTTTTATAACAACGTAAACACAACAAAAAGTGGCAACCCTTTTTCTCGGCTTTTCAGCATAATGGTTGGGAGAAGTGGCGCAAAAATATTCGCCTTGATAGGATCTCGGGGGCTGGTTGCGAACGCTACGAACTGTCGAACGCGACCCCTCTGCTCCAGAACCGGTTCGTCGGGTTCTCTTCCCCCCTTCCTATAGGAACAGTTCGTACTCTCGCCTCGTCTTTCCATCTTTCTCCCATGTCCACTGCAGTTTGGCTAAGCGATTTAAAAGAGGTTTAGATCGAAACTATTCACACTCTCGCTGTGGCTTGACCCTTTTGGAATAAACTTACTAGTGAATACGCCCCCTTTTTTTACACGGTAGATACTTTCCTTTACAAACCGTGCAAAAAAGAGAATATTGTTAAAAAATATCATGCGATCTCTGGTAAATTTGGGGACTTGTTCCACAATTTTAAAAAATCGTGTAAGATGAAAAATATCTAAATATTTTTCGAATAAACCGTGCAGAAAAAGTAATACTAAAACTCATGTTAGATATTTAAAAAACAAAAACAATTTTTTTTATTACAAAATAAACTAAAATTAGGGTACAGCGAAAATTCAGTCTATAAATACGTATAACATATGAAAATTCGAATTGAAATTAGAAATAAAACTATACTTACATTCATTGCTACTCGATAACAAGAGTGCACGCTTATTAAGAACCGGATTGAAAATGCTATCATCAGTAGATATGTTAAATAAGTCTATACAATTGTCGGTTTTTGATTCTGATGAGGAATTTCGTTCGTTATTAATTAATGTCCTCATTTTTGTTGTTGTTGATTAGCGACTATTTTTGGTTTCTAAAGTTGCTTATATAATACTTGATATCCTGCTACACAAAACTTATGATTAAGTTGAAATTTTAATGCACACTCTAAGTCAGGATTATGAGTAAGAATACTTATCAAATTTCTCTACTTGTATCAAATTTCAAGCCTTCGCAAATTTAATCAGCTGTTAATAGCTGAACTTCACCTTCGACTAAGGTATTATTGTCTTCTTTATTGTCATAAATTTGATCTAATCTTCCTCATCATAAGAGCATGAATCCCCAAATTTTTTAGAGATTCGAGTTAGAGCAAAAATATTCATGTAAAAAAATCGTTAGATTTGTGTGCCGCATTATTTCAAAATTTTGTTAAAAAGACTATGTAAGAAAAAACAGAGTTAAGTGTATTAAAAGCAGGATTGGGGAAAATCAGAATACTTTAATAGATAGAAAAACGCCCTATAATCTTTATCAATTCATATAAAACGTTCTTAGAATTTAAAAGCTTCAAAGAAATAATTGTCCTTTTTAAAACTGAATAGAAATTTAACTTTATATAATGAAAATACTAGAGGCGACAAAAAGAAAATAAAGAAGTGATTCAAAGTAAAATAAAAAAACATATTAAGATATGATTATCGTTATTCGTTAGCAAAGTCTGAACAGATATGTTGATATAAGATTATTTTCCTCAATTTAAAGAAGTTTTGAGTTTCTATCAGGTTTAAAATTTAACAAAAATAGCTCATAAAAAAAAATTCAGAGAAAAATATTTCTAACTAATCGTTTTGAATTATAATGTTTCTAATAATTTTTTTAAAAAGATTTAAGTTCTTTAGTAATGTCTAAATGATTTTCGGAAAATTCCTTTTCGAAAACTATAATCAAGTGATTCTGGGTGAAATAAAAACGTAAATATATATATATATATAAGTTTTATTTAATATATTCATGGAAATTATAAATTTTGCAGTTCACACATATTTATTGAAATGCTTGATCAAAAACAATATTATTAAGATATTCGCATATTCTTTTTATTTAAAGATAGAAAAAAATATATATATTTAAATATTTGAATATACATTTTGAAAAAAAACTGTTTCATATTATCGGTATATTACAATTATATTTTTTTCAGGGCTTTTTTTATTGAATCCCGAAATATCAAAGCTACTTCTCAAATTTGTAATACTGAACTAAGTTCAGTATAATAAAGATTTTGGCATATATATATATATAAGCTTAGAGCATAAATATCTGAGCAAGGGGAAAAATAAGTTATTTTGCTCGACAAGAAAATTTTTATTTCTGGAAAATTTATAAGTTTGGTTGAAGTAAACTTGTAGTTAATTGATGATATAAACATCTGTAAAATTGTAGAGGGGAAAAGATTTATTTCGAAGAAGAATTTCGAAATTACATTGTAAATGTCACATCTAGTGTAATATATCACATCTAGTGTAATTATAATCATAAACCAAACCAAAAATTAAAAGTAAGCACCTCACTAGGGGAAAGGATATAATTAAAGATTTGCAAAATTTCTGTTTTTTCGGGAAGAAAAAATGTCTTAAAAGTTTTCTTTCTCTCTCTCTTCCTTTTTTCCTCAAAAGCTCTAAATGATATTCTTTTAATATTTTTTTATTCGCTAATGTCTAAGAGTTCTATCGAAAGATAAAACACTTCTACAGAACGAAAGTTATCGTTTACTTAAAAATGTGTGGGATATACATACATGTACAGTAATACCCGAACTTACTCGATAGATAACCGCGTAAGTCGTGGTATAATTTCTCTTAGAAATACATATAAGTTAATTTTAGTTGGGGCAGGAGACGAAAAAAATAATAACTGAGAAAAAAAATGTTTAATAAAATCTTAGATAACAAATATACAAAATAGCAATAAAAAGTTTTTTGGATGTAGAAGGTTTCATAAAATCATTTAAATAGTCTTTAGACTCAAAGATTTTTCTTTCCCCAGCAAAATTTCCTCATACCATGCTAATATTTTAATTCCTTATTTTGTTGATAAAATACGTTCATCGTTGTTTCTAAATTTGTAATACTCTTTTTCATTTAAACTGAGGCATTTTGTCAAATTCCCAACCGTCATTCGATCTTCTGATTGAACTACTAGGGCTAAAAACTCAAGCTATTCACTGTCTTGCTCATGCATTTCTAGGAACTCATCAATTTAAAGCTCCTGATTGTGGGAATCCAGTAGTTCTTGAATGTCCTCGCTATGAGAAATTAATTTGCTTAGCAAGATCGACATCTTCAATCAATTTACCGATTTCATCAGGCTTTGGCACTGATTCCACCTGAGTTTCAATGACTGAAAAACAATTGACGAGATTTGAAAATTTGGTAACTCCGAATTCGCGTGAGTCGGGGTAGAGTAAATCGAGGTATTCTATATTCTTAAAATTTTTTTAATATTCTAAAAATATGCATTCTTTTGTTTGAACACATGAACCCTTTTAGAATTTCAGTATAGGGAAGTAAATTTTAAAATATATTTTACACCAGAAAAATAGACTGATCACTTTAAATGTTATATTTACATTATGTATTTTATAAGGTATATATAATTAATACAAAAAAGAAAATTAACATTAAGAAGATACATATATACATCGCTACGATTTCTTCACTATAGAAATTCTGTGTTTGGAAAATCTCTCTCATTCAAAGTAAAGATAATTACAAAAACATATCCAGTTTTATTCAAAATTCATTTTTTCGATGGAACTTGAAATGTACGTGAGCAAAGCTTGTATATTTTTAAGTCATTTATTCGAGGTATTGTCCCAGACGTTTGGAAAAAAAATTAATACTTCTAGAATTACAACCATTTAAGGTCTTTAGGTATGTCATTTCTCTCAAATAAATAGTATTCCGATCTACGTAAAAATCTAATTTTTTATGCTCATCTCTTTTATTTTTATTTTTAAAACTCTCATTTTTTTATACCCGGGGTATAACGCGCTCTTGTAAGTTTCGATTATATTTTTTTGTATTAAAAGGGCATGTTATACGCCGGATTTTACGGTAAGCAATATTTTTTAAGCAAACATTTGGCGTACTTTTTCTTTGTTCTGTGTATGTTCTCATGTTTCATCAGAACCAATAATGGCTCTAAATTGTAATTAACCGCCATAACAGAATGGCAATATTTGAAGAAAGCGTAACCTAATTATTGTATTAGAAACAGATGTAAGTCAAAATTTAGCTTTCTACGTGTTTTTTGGCATGTTTCGGCTCTTCATTTTTATAACCAATAGGTGCGTTTTTTTCCCCCAAATCTTATTATATTTCTAAATTTCAACAAAAAAAAATAAAGTTTTTTTTTTAATTTAAAAAAAAATTTATTTTAAACTTTATGAATACACATAGAATTAACATTGCTATTTTTAGGGTTCTGATTGCTAACACATTCGAAAATAGAATTCTACCATAAACAAATTAACTACTTTAAAAAAAGAGATAAACTTCGAAAAACTTCCCTCTATTCAAATAAATTTAATGATCTTTGTATTATGCAATCAAAACTTCGGTTACCGAAATAACATAATATTTTAAGAATTTCAGAAATCAAAAGAAATTCAAATAAATTTTTAAGCAGTGCTATACAAACCAAAGCCGATCTAGAGAGAAATGCTTTTCAAACTCATACGTCCATTAAATTCAATTAATTAAAAGTAATTACACGAACTATGCCTAATTACCCGGGTCAATTAAATCTCGCAAGGAAGAACAACAAAGACCGAATTACTCTCTAAATCATTCAAATGTATTTCCAAATAATTGATTCACTTTATATAATCGGTTCTCTTCGGGTAATTGAATCATTAAAATATTTAAATCTTTGGTCCTGATTTCACTCATTATTTTCTGCGTTCGTCGTTCAAAAGATAAAGCGGTTCTATTTATTGAGGGATGATAAATGATGTAATTGTTTGAAGATGAAGCTCTGTAACAATTCAATCATATCATCAGCTGTTGATGGGCTTAAAGTACTTTCGGTTTCTCTTACGAAAGTAAATCAGTTTTAGGGAATTATTTTGTACATTAAATCAGGGCTTAGTTAGTGAAATAGTTGTCGTGTTGTTAGCTACCGGGGTGTTGTTTTAGCTGCCAATAAAATGACTGGATAATCAGACTTTTCACTTGTGTTTATGCTGCAATTCCCACTCTGCTTTTATCAATAATAAAATTAATTTTGAAAGTATAGTCGACTCTCGCTAATTCAAACTTTCGATAATACAAACCTCTCGCTAATTCGAAGTATATGCTCAGCCCCTAGAAAACTCTTGATATTTCGAACTAAAGCAATACGTTTTGGTACACTCAATATTTCGAAGTAAAATCTGTGGCTGACCGGACTACAACACGCAATAATTCGAAGTTATCTTACAAAACTCTTGACAACTCGAACACTTACTATCTAGAGTCCTGTAGCAAACAGGTTGGAGCCTACATGTTCTGTGTTGTATTGTCTCTGCATGTCTCCCATGTAATGTAGCCTCTTTGATGGCATCTGTCTGTTACCCCTTCTTTGTGTTACCCTGTTCCTCAGGCGAAAATTGTGTCTGCTGAACATAACGATTTATGGTTCATCTGTGTGCCTTATAGCATGTGGCACCAAATAGGGCACGGGCCGGACTGGACCCTGCCTTGAAGAACCAGTGTTGTTGGGGATAGTGTCTGAGGGAACAGGGTGCGAAACGATTTTATTTCCAATGAGGAATTTAAGAGATTGGGTGGGGCGTGAGAGTGTCCGAGAATTACTATATAAATGTATTCATTTAATGCATGGCTTTTAACTTCTGTATAATATTTTTACTGTATAATATGTACTTTTTAAAAATATTTTAAAGCAATTTTATACGTAAGTACAATTGTTGTTTTATTACTACATAGTTTAAAATTTAAATGTGTTAGAAAAAATTTTGAGAGTTTTTTCTTACTCTCTTGATAATTCGAACTCTTGATAATTCGAAGTTTTTCATTGGTCCCTTCAACTTCGCATTATCGAGAGACGACTGTATTTTGCACCAATGAAAAATGTCTTTTTAATTCTATTAAAATTATAATAATTGAACTGTGAACTGAACTCAGTGGCGCAACAGCCCATGAGGGCCAAGGCCTACTGTGCCTATCTCAGGTTTTGTGACCTTAGGCACTGGGGTGCATGTGCAGATGTTTCAGTCAAGTGGTCACTTTGACTCGAAGCCCCCAATGTTCAGTTCCCAAACAAGCTTGGTACTCAGGGACGTCTTAAGGCATGGGTCAACTGGGCCCGGGACCAGGGCCTCGACCACAAAGGGGGCCTCGTCTCGTTTACGACTAGAACTTAATAAGATCATGATTTGAATAATTTTAACTGTCAAATGTTTTTTCCGGTTGGATTCTTCGAAAAACTGGGAATTTTGAACGATATGCCAACTGGTTACATGTGATGACCGATTGTCCATGTATAGGCCTGGACTTACCGCCATACACCACCATTATTCATTACGTGAAAAAGCTGTAGTCGCTCAAGCCAGTTTGTGTGATGGTAAGTAATGTACATTTATTTGTTTGGGGTTATTGTTTGTAAGAGTATTTAACAACGTATGGTATGTAGCGTCGACTTTTAAGGGTCATAGGTAGTGTCTACATTTGTGTAAGGGCCCAGGGCCTCAAGAAGTCTTAAGACGTCCCTGTTGGTACTCCTTTAATGTCCCACTGAAGAGATGAAAGGCTGAGTCGACCTTGCCCAGCCCGGGATTTGAGCCCTAGACCTGTGGCGGGGAAGCACGATACACTACCATTCAGCCACTGTGGACTCCATTATAACAATTATTATTATTTTAGCAACATAGCTACATAGAGTGCTTAAAACCGAGTGGTGATCGATGGCCGTGGTAACCTAATGGTCGTGGTCACTAACTAGTCGAGTCGCGGGTTCAAGCCCACTGCAGACCCGCTGTGTAGAGAGGGCTGATGCACCCCTTAGATCTGTGAAGGCTCAAAGTCCTTCTGTTGGCGAGGCGTGGAAGTTAGGAGAGTGGGTGCCAACTCAAGTGTTTTCAACGTCTCTTAACCGCGTTCAAAATAAAGAGGTTTGCAGCCAATAGCTTTTGAGTTGTTTTCGAGTGTGAGGTCAATAAACACTCATTCACTCATTCCCTCGAGGTCGTGGTTGGAGATGCTTCTATCGAGTTACAGGGTCGAGTCACAGAGCCATTGAAGACCCTTCGTGTAGAGTGGCCGATGCACGTTAATCTGTCAAAGAAGGCTCAAAGTCCTACTTTTGGAGGACTGTGGAAGTTCGGAGAGAAGGTGCCAGCTCAGCAGTTCCCTTTATCACTTGACCGTTGTTTAAAATTACGAGATCTTTCACCAATAATCCTCCTGTTACTTTAAAAGGCGAAATTAAAAAATCTCACTCATCATCGTCACGAACTCATGGGTGTAGTTTCTATCGAGTCTAAGTTTAAATCCTGGTGTCGTACAAGACCCGATGTGTAAAGGAGGTTAATTCTGTAGAGGCTTAAAGTTTTCACGAAGACGTGGTGGGGAAGCTTGGGAGTACCAGTTTTGATATCCTCCCCTTCACTTGACCGTGGTTTGAAATAAGGAGATCCGTTTCCTTAGTGTAAGCTTGAAATAAGACTTTAATAAATAATAAATAAATATTATTAGAAGTTTGCCCCACAGTTTGAGAAACGCTGGTTTATATTAATGCATGTCTTCCATTTAACATTACAGTAGAAAGTCGTTTATCCGAACGTTTTTTATCCGGAGCGTCAAATATCCGGACCGAAGTCCGGATATTTGAACCGTTTTTGCACAGTGCAATGCTCAACAGTTGTTTCGTGCGTGGCCAAAAGTGACGGGAAAACCTAAGGTGAGGGATATTTGGGGAATTTCAGTTGTGTGATTTGGTAAATATCTGCGCGGAATATTAGGTCAGTTTGTTTCCAAGTGAGGGGTGTATACGTGCTCTTTTGTTGAGTTTTGTTGCTGTAGAAACCTGTATGGCATACGATGCAGAAGACTGTGGGTTTCAAATGCTGAAAGATGACGAGATTGCGACTTCCGTGCAAGAAGAATCTGACCCTGTCAACGATGAAACAGATGAAGATGAAGACAACAACAACGAAAGTAGCTAGGGTCCATCAAATGCTATCACGTTTTCTGCATTAGAGAATGTTATGGAATGGTATGAACAACAATCAGAGTGCTGTCCTACTCAACTACTGCTGCTCAAGAGAATCAGAGACCTTGCAGCGAAAAACGAAGGTGTAAAATGGTACAGCGAAAAATAAGTGATTATTTTCCACAATAAAGGTAAAATTGCAACATTTTGGAACTATTTTGCTTTTTCTTCAAGCACGTTTCCTGCATGTGTTGATTTTCAATATTCGTATAGTGTCCGGTTTCAAATACTGCATGGATCGCATTCGGTTTTCGGTTATCCGAAGAATTGTGTATCCGAACGGTGTCCGATCCCAATTGATTCGGATAAATGACGTTCTACTGTACTTGATTAAAGGCTAATTTAAACTTTAAATTGTGAGTCATTAATTGAAATCTAATAATGATGATTCTGCTTTCTATATGGAAAAAGATTTTTGCAAAATTTATTTGCCATTGTTATATCGATGCTAATTAATATCTATAATCAATGATAAAAAAAAAGTTTTCTGTTTTAGTGAAAGTACAATTTATTGAAAGAAATGAAGTAAAAAATTAAGGAGAATTATGCTAGTCAAAGCTAAGTTTTATTTAATAGGTGTTAAATCTTACTGCGTTGAATCTGCGGTAAATTATGATACATTAAGAAAAGAAGTCACAATTATTTTGTACTTAATTTATTTAAGACTTTTTATAAAGTTGATGATCAGGAAGATTTATTGTAGAAATACAACATAAAAAAAGCCTGTTAATATTTAAGAAACTCATTTGTATGATGGAAAAACAAAATAAGTAAACATAAATAAATAAGAAGGGAGAATAAAATAAATTTTTTTCAGTCTTTCTTTTTAGCCACCATTAAAAACTAAGATATATACAGTGAAATAAATTCTTCTTATATTTTTAATACACACGAAATAAATAAATCCTGGTTTAATGCGACATATTTCTTATATAATTGGGATAGTTAAAAAATCATATTTGCATAAATTAAAAATGCAATCTGCTATATCGGGAAAATGAAATAACTAGAAAACTAGAAAAATAAAAGATGGAATTAGTTTTTCAGATTTTTTTTTTTTTTTACTAATCAGACTTTGTAGTTTTTAATTAATTAAATTATGTTTATCATTATCTTTGGAGAGGAGAACTTTTAGTACAGGAATATACTTCTATCTTCCTTTTAATTAATAATTCTTGAAACTCAAGTCAGCAATAATAACTTCTTCACTATTTGTTTTCTTTAATTATCATCGATTTTTTTTACACCACTGATTATTTATTTGTTTGTTTGTTTTAGAAGATTGTTTTTCGAAATTCTATCTTTTTTTGTGATTCATTCATTTTAATAAAAATGTTTCATATTACAAATTACTTGTTAATGTTTGCCTCTTTTCTCATCCTCTCTCTCTTCTCTTTTTATCTCACTTTCCCACCTTTCTCTTTTCTCTCTCTCTCTTCTCTTTTTCTCTCGATCATCTTTCTCTTCTCTTTTTATCTCTATCATCTTTCTCTTTTCTTTTTCTCTCGCTCCTCTTTTTTTCTCACTTTTCCACCTTCTCTCTCTCATTTCCTCTCTTCACTCTATCTTCTCTTTCCCTCTCTTAACTCTCTCAAAATTCTCTCTTATCTCTCTTCTATTCTCGTTTTTCTCTCTATCACCCTTCTCTATCATTCTCTCTCTTATCTCTCACACTCTCTTCTATCTTACTCTCTCTCTTCTCTCTTCCTCTCTCTTCTCTCTCTCTTTCTTTCTCTCTTATTCTCTCTCTTATCTCTTACTCTCTCTCTTCTCTTTTATTCTCTCTCTTATCTCTTACACTCTCTCTTCTCTCTTACTCTCTCTCTCCTCTCTTTCTCTCTCTTCTCTCTTTCTTCTCTCTTCTCTCTCTCTTCTCTCTTACTCTCTCTCTTCTCTTTCCCTTTCCTCTCTCATACATACAACCCTCTCCCTTCTCTCTCTCTCTCACTCCCTATATATATATATATATATATATATATATATATGCGCTGAATAGCCTCTACTTTTGACCTTTAGTTTAATACGAAGTAGGACCAACATTCACCTAAAAAACGCCAGCACCTGTGAAGTTAGTTATTGACAAGAAGCTAATAGGTAGTCTGGGGTATCTGGTACCAGGCACTCAACAAATAATCGTGCACGTTCCGCACATTGCAAGGTGGTAAGCATAAATTTGGTTTTTCAGATGGAACCACAAATTTTTATTGGATTCATGACAGGTGAATTCAGAGGCCAAGACATGACTTAAAATTCTCCAGAACGTTCCTCAAACTATATGCTTTATTCTGTTGAATGACAAGGTGCATTATTCTTTTGGTGAATGTCGTCATCTGTCAGGAACACTGTTACAACGAAAGGATGCACCTAGTCAGCAATGATGTTCACATAGCATACAGATATCAGGGATTGTTCTAAGAAGATGATGAGTCCTCATGTACCCAGGAACGTCTTAAGGCATGGGTCAACTGTGCCTGTGCCCAGGGCCTCGACCACAATGGAGGCCTCGTCTCTTTCTCAACTCAGCCTTAATAAGATCATGATTCGAATAATTTAAACAGTCAAATGTTATTTCCGGTTGTATTCACTGAAAAAACGGGAATTTCGGAAGATACGTCAACTGGCTACATGTGAGGACCTTCGTTCACGTACAGGCCTAGGCCTACTACCATACACCAACATTACTCATTCAGTCAAAAGGCGGCAGTCGGTCGAGCTGGTTCGTGCGATTGTAAGTCATGCACATTTATATGTTTCGGGTTATTGTTTATACGAGCATTTGACAAGGTATGCTATGCACTGCATACTTTTAAGGTATCATAGAGGGAGCCTATATCTATGTAGGGGGCCCAGTGTGACCATAAGTCCCTTAATGCACAACATGAAAAGATCGTCCACATTATAATTCCTCCACTACTGCCTAGAATGCGGGTAAATGTGCAATTGGGTGTCAGGATTTTCGTTGAAAATCGGCGTCTTCGCGCTCTCCCATCAATGTGATTGACTAGAAAACGAGATTTGTCGGACCAAGTGATATCCTTTTATTCATGTATGTTCCAATATCGATGTTTCATGACCAATCACAGGCGCTGTTGGCGATGACGTGCAGTCGGCTGTCGAGGTCCATACACAGCTGACGCTGCAGTGTGTTTAAACGCACTGTCTGGGTAGCCACTTCTGTGGATGTTGGTCATATCGGTCGTTCTATCCCTTCATTTAATACAGAAGTTCCCAAACTTTTATGTCTCATAGACCCCTCGCCCTGTTTTTCGATTTTGCTTAGACCCTTACTTACCTAATATTGAATTTTTGCAAATTTATCAACTTTAATGTCTTTGACTGCCCGGTACAGCTCTACTTACTTAAATAGTTTTATGTTTCTAAGTGTCGTGAAGTATAGTGTTTAAAACTTAAGAAACACATATAAATTAATTAAATCAAAATTTAATTAGTAGATAAAATAAATGAGCAAGAAACAAATGCTTTTAAAGAGTTGAATGAATCTGGTGCTTTAATAACAAATTTTCAACATTTGGTATCGATTTTGTCAGGTTTAACCCTAAATCTCCTCGGTTAGCAGTGTCCAATCTTTTTTTTTTTCTTTCTGCTTTTTGTTTTGGAATTGGCAACCATGATGAAACTCCTTCTCTCTAGGAAAAGTACAATTAAAAACTTTCTCAAGATGTTCCATAATTCTGGATGAATAACAGTTATATCTTCTTAAAGCCAAAATTGCTGACATTTGTTTCTAAACTTTACTTTAAAATCTTCGTTAGGGCTATTCTAAGCCCTATTCTTCGTTAGGGCTATTTGTAATCTGGCATCCCCCCCCCCCTTTTTTTCAATTTGACCACATGAATTTATTGCCTATTGTGGTATTACCATAGTCAAAGCATTCTCAAACTAGTTTCAAAACCTGAATAAAGGCCCTCTAAAAGTTGAACGTAGGTTAAAACGTTATTTTCCTCGTAGATTGTCTGTGACAAATTGCTAAACTGGTAAAATTCGCGTTCTAATATTATACTTCTTTAGTTTAATTCTGGAAATAATCACTGAAACGTGGGTGCTTTTTTAATAAAGTTTATGCTGTCGCTTTGCAACTGCAAACTAACCTCATTAAATTTAGTAAATAAATCTGTTGTAGATAAATCTTATTTCCACTCGATTAAACTTTCTCTTAAGAATAAAGTCACGATCTGTTTTAGTCCATCGTAGATGCCCATTTGCACCTCATAGACCTCCAAATTATTTTTCGCTGACGTGAACCCCTTGCAGGTCGTCATAGACCCCTGGGGGTGGATATAGACCACTTTGGGAAGCACTGGTTTAATACTTAGCGCTTTCTTCTGGAATCAGAATATCCTCTGGTTTCAGTGCGCAAGACTTTTATACGTCAACATGTAGTTTTTTTTTTTTTTTTAAAGAGAATACAAAAGTCAAACTTATCAGAGAATTTCCCTTAAGAAAAACTTTTTTCCCTGTAAAGTTACTAAAAATATTTCTGGTATCACTATAATTCAAGTCTACATGAGGATATGAAAAGTGTATTATTTTTACTAATTGAAGCAAATTTATTTTCTGATAGAATTGAGTAATAACCTTTAAAAAATCCCCCTCCCCCTATATTTATTAAAGAAAAAAAAAACCCTTTTGATTTCTATCCTATTTAAAATATCTGAAGACAGTGCAACAGTTAATTATTGAAAAAAATGTCTGGTATTTTAAGATAACAAGTATTGCAGTTCAATCACTTAACGTCCAATCAATGATTTGATCACATTTTAATGTAAATAATTCTTGAGGAAAGCCGGATTCCAATTTCGTATTGAAAAATGTTCGTAAAAGGATACCAATAGTCCAATTAGCGATATAAAAAATCCTCTGTTTTATAATAATATAAGGCTAATGCACACATTACTCCCTGTCGATTTCTAAAACGTGATTTAACATATCTACAGATCAGTCAGAAGGTAGTATTTAAATTTCATTTTCTGTCTATAGTTCTGTTGTCAATTTTGATTGATTTCATTGAACTTCTTAATCATTTTCTTATTATTTTCCAGTAATTTAGGGTATTTTTTCTACAAAAAAATTCACATGAGTACATTGGTTGGTAATAAGGCAATTCCGCAAACGTACTCAAGAAATTTAATAATAGCTTTAAACAAGGATTTTAAACCTTTTCATGTCTGATTGATTTCTTTGCTAATAAAATGAACTTAAGATCTCTTCTTATACGAGATATCCTCCGAGAAATGCTTTCCAAAAAACGCAGAGTATTTGTAGTACATACATATATATTAAAAATAATTATTAAGATCTAAATGATAAGGAAATAAAATGATAGTCAAGATTCTGATAAATTGCTATGAAATAATAGGATAGATAAGAAATTTCGAATAGAATTTTATTTTTTAAAAGCTAATTAATTTGTTATGTGGTATTTTTGATGATTATATGTAAGCGACTAATATTGCTGTAATTTATTGCATGTATTTATATAAAAAAAGGAAGTGTAGATCCATTAGTATCTTTAAAAAAAAAAATGAGTAGGTTTTTCCTTCTTTTTTTTTTCTTTTTCTCATTCAAAATCATAAAATCCAGAAGGGTTCCATCCTGCCTAAAAATCCCTAATAAAGGAGAATCTTTGTATGTGTGCTATGTGCGTGTGAGTGTCTATGTATTGCAAAAAGAATCGCTGAGAACTAAGTTTAACACTAGCAATAGCATACACCATGGGTGTCTAAACATTGTAAAAATAATTTTTTTTCTGGGCCACACGTACAATATTTTTTTTTTAAAAAAATGGAAATAAAAATTAACTCTATGTAGTTTTATTAAAATAAATTTATTTATTTTTATTATAACTTTTTAAAATTTGAATTAGACATGAATAGGTACACATTTATTTTAAATTTTTAAAAGTTTCGTTTCATTTAGTTTGGATTTCACAAAGATGGAAAAAAATCAAGTTACTGAGATGAATGAATTCGTGAGTGTGTGTTGAATAAGAATATCGATATCGGGTTCAATAGACGAAGTTGCAATTCTTAATGCATTTTCAAGATGTTTGTCAGTGATATTTGTCTTATCTTTGTTTTTTGTATGCTTCATTCTTGGAAAATAACTGTTCACACATATAAGTAATGCCAAAAGCTGTGAAGACATTAATAAAGCATGAGTGTGAAAATGAGGATATTTATCGCGGTGTAGATAATCTTTATAAAACTCCAGTATAGAAACAATCACAAATTTTTCTTTCAGTTGAATGTCACCTTGCAGTTCAATGCATTCCATTTGAAGATTTGAAGGTAATTTATTTATTTCTAGAGAAAACGTTGTAGAAAATATATTGAAATACACTTCATTTTTTTCGAAAATCTTGAAATCTTCTTTCAAACTCTTCAATTAAATCGTAAACAGCATACTTTGCGCATACATTTATTTCTTTTAATAAAAAGGTGTAAATTAAAATATTTTCATAATTTGCTTCTGGGCCACACTTTAGACAAGCATGGCATATACAGACCTCTCTTATGAGGGAAGGGGGGGGGGGGTATATTCTGAAAAGCACACATAGACGAGAAAGAGAATGTGCCGAGGAGTAATTTATATAATTTAAATCTCTATTTTTCGTAATTACGACTCTATATGCTATTGCGCAAAGTTTGTACACGTTTAGGTACTTCTAAATATGTTTTATTTGTAGTAAATTAATGTTTTTGCAGTAATAAACATCCGTAATTAGTCCTTATTTTGAATATAACGATACAGAAATTTCAATAAACATAATGTAATTACACGGTAAATTATACTCAAATTGTAATCCATTTATTAAGCGTAGTCAGGGGCGATTTAAGCTCATTTCGGGCCCTGGGCGCTGAAGATCTACATGTCTACAGATTGATAGGGATTCAAAATTACGTATGTTCCGTCACCAATAAATACCTCATGCAGTTTCAAAATGTGTCGTTAATAAACAATCTATAGGTCAACAATATGGAACTTTTTTTTTATCATACTTAAATGTTTAAAATCAAAAAGACTCCATACTAGTGGCGTACAAAAATGGAGGTTAAGAGATTCAAACGTTCCCTTAGACCAGTGGTGGCCAACCCTCGGCACGCGTGCCACAGTGTGGCACGGCAAGTTGTAACTGTGGCACGTGAAGACTTATTGAAAAATTAAGAATTGTGAAAAAGTAGCAATAAATAACAATTTTTTTTAAACAATTTTATACAAATGTGAATATCTTAGGAAAAAAACCCTTTAAGCTTGTATCACACAGCATATGTTTGTAAATAAATGTTTTCTATTATGAACATAAAATCAAAATATTACTCAAAACTAGCTGATATGCACTTAAAGTAACTTAATTGTGCTTGCATCTTTAAGAGCTAATCCTAACATAGATGGAAACCCTGTGGCTGAGTGTTAGTGCGTCATGCTTCCTCCCCACAGGTCCGAGTTTCAATCCCCGAGCTGGGCAAGGTCTACTCAGCCTTTCATCCCTTCAATGGGTCGATAAAGAGTATACCAAGCTTAATAGGGGACTTAACACTGGGGGTTCGCGTCAGACTGATCACCTGACCGGACCATCTGCTCATGCACCTCAGGCCCCCAAGCTCACGTATACTGATATGGAAACAGTAGGCCTTGGCCCTCATGGGCTGTTGCACCACTGAGTTAAGTTTAACATAGATGATTTGGTCAAAAACCTACAAGTTCAGAAGCCACATTAAGTCAGTACTGACTTTTTAGTAATGATTTAGAATTAAATGTTTCAAGTTAGTCATTTTTATTTCATATCTTACTGAACAGATTTGAAAGTGTAAAAAGTTTATTAACAATAAAACCTAAGTTTGTATTTTGTCTTATTTATTATATTTTTTTATTTTTTTTAATTTCCACTACTTAGGCTTGTATAAAAAAATATGCTATTTGCGTAAAAATCTCATAATAAGCTTACACGTAACATTTTTTTCACCTTTTCATATTTTTTGCTTGTTGGAAAAGTTGGATGGGGCACGCATAATTTTTTTTTATCAGATTGTGGCACTTTCCAAAAAAGTTGGCCACCTCTGCCTTAGACTAACAGGTTATTAATTTTTACCATAAAAATTACCTCATGAAGATTTCGTCTACGTGTTTCTTCGAATATAACAAACACCCCCTCCATACGAGAGGCATGTGTACGCTACTGCTTCATGCTCAGTGGCGTAACGGAGAACATTGAGGCATCTCTGCGAAGTCAGGTTTCAGACTTTTTGGCCCAAATAATTCTGTCCCACCCCTGCGATGCGGGGATTGTGGAAATGTATGTTACGCCACTGTCCGTACTATTATACTTGTGGTGCTGTTGAAGATTCAAAGCAGTCTTTAATTGGTCAAATGCCATGGACTTACACCTTAAGAAACGCAGCATTAACAATCAAGAATTAAAAATGTATTGAGTGATAAAATTCTATGCATAGATTTCAAAATTGATCAAAATTGCTCGCGTGATACCTGATGAGATTCAGTGAATATAGCAGGTTATATTCGAGTCCGTAAGGATTTCATCCAACCGATTTAAGAGAATCTTTGAGTTAGAAGTCTCTATGACTGATTCAAACACTAATTGGCGAGTGAATTAATAATATTTTTGTATGACGTATACGCATTTTAAGTTTTGCTATACCAATTAGTAATGTAATAT
Organism: Trichonephila clavata; assembly: GCA_019973975.1. Classification (NCBI taxonomy): domain Eukaryota; kingdom Metazoa; phylum Arthropoda; class Arachnida; order Araneae; family Nephilidae; genus Trichonephila; species Trichonephila clavata. The sequence goes on from BMAO01038410.1 coordinate 308,591, forward strand.
AACCAGTGGCGCACACAAGGGAGTATCCTCGGGTCCAGACCCCCCTCCCCTAAAGCCCTTGATTTTTTTTCGGATTGATTATAATCCTATATATATAGTACATAAAATTTAATTAAGTATCTGTTATTAATAATTCATTGTATTAATTTTTTACTATTTTTGTTTTCGAAAATCGACAAAATTAAAAGAATATGTTGGGTGACGAATTGGAGCACGATACGAGAATGGTAGACTTCTAACCCTGAACCACCCATTGAAAAATTTCTGTGTGTGCCTCTGAATATAAGAATGTATTTGTTTCTTGTTTTGCTTATAATTGTAAATGTACAGACTTTTTTTTATAAATATTTTTTGACAGAAAGCACTTATAAAAATTTAATCAACTTTTTTATCATTTAGTAGGATTAATTTATTTTTTAAAAAGTATGTGTTATACGAATTTTTTTTAAAATCGTAAATATTTTGTAACTAAAAATATTAATATCGAACCAATGTGTTTTTGAAAAATGTAAATAATTTATGAAGAGAAAAATTACAGGATTACAATAAGAGTTGAAGTTATGTACATTTACCTTGAATTTTAATTGAAGCCAAAAGGATTAAAATACAAAAGTCGTTCAAATAATAATGAAATGTAAATTCTAACAAAACCTGGCGCAATCAAATAAAAGGAAAGCTTAGGTAGCATCCCTATTAAAAACTGCACTCAGAGCTCAATAGCCAAATCGGATTTTTTTTTCAAGGGCTCAAATCATTTGAGTTATTACAAAAAGCCCCAAATTTATGTCACTATAAATATCTGATTAAATTGTACCTACAATGTTAAAAGTCATGATGGCACAATAGATGGCTTAAGTAGTTAAAATTTATTTTTTGAAAGAGTTTAAGAAAATCCGATCCATCATTTAAAATCTTTGAAAAAAAATCATGACGCTGAGGACATCTTGGGGATTAAAAAAAGTCTTAAATTTGAAATGTCTTCAAAGTTTATTCAGCGCTTGATAGGCCTGTTTCTCAAGGTAAAGATTTAACTCCAAACGAGAATTAATACATTAAAAAAATTAAGTTAGTATACCTGTGCGTTTTAGTATGATAGCCAACATGGGGATGTTGCATAAACTACCAATAAATTGTTGTACCTGACCATTTTTCAAATTAAGGCAATAGAACATGTGTTAACGCGCTTGTGTAAAGATTTGTTTCTGTGAATGTTGGCATAACTCTTCAGTCTCAATTAATCCAAACCCATTCATCTATTTATCAATCAAATACCAATCCGCAGCCATATTTGGAAAGAAAAAAATTATCAATCAAAACAATACTTTATATTTCAAAAACATAGTTTTTTTTTTTTTTTTTTTTTTTTTTTTTTTTTTTTTTTGCAGCTTAATATGTTTGTCGCATGGAATATTTTTTGTAGATTTTGAAAAAAAAAGGGACTATTCAATCTTTCTATTTTCTTATGGATCCGAGGTTTATTTGTTGTAATACTTTTTTAATAAAATTCCTTTTTTTCTACTTGGTTACTACTTGAAAGCCTACTTACCATAATAGCTTATATAAAATAATACTTATTAACTGCCTTATAAAATGAAGTTTGTTAAAATTTGGGTTCCTTTGAGACAACTTTCTTTTTTCGAACTAAGTTTTGAAATAATTGTTTAGTCACAAACTACATGAAATCTAGTCTATAGTTAACTGTCTGACTTTTGTACGTCTATCGTTACATTATTTTAATATATTTTTGCATTTTCAAGCCTTTTTCAAAAATTGTGTAGCATTTCAAACATCATAGCTATTGACTACCTAATATTTTGATAAATTTACCAAATACTACAAGATCTAATATATGTTATAATTTTTATATTTTAATAATTCTAACAATATTAACTTTTCTTATAAATACAGTATTTTTTTAATACTGGTAGCATTCGAAAATTGAACTTAATAAAAGATACATTTGGTGATCGAGAACACTTACCACAACGAAAAAGAGGGGTTAGAATACAACAAGACGAATGAAAATGTTAACAGTCATAAAACGCTTATAATGCCAAAAATACAGCATGCAAATTTCTTGAAACTGTATTGACGGTTATTGTTTCGAAATGAAGGTGTACTCACAAGCCAAGTATTTCCTAAAATTACTTTAAAAGTTTGAATCAATTAACAACAATTTATCTTCCTATACCTTTGCATCAAATGCCCTTATTTATGAATGAACCCTCTACCCAATTGATGGAAGTCTTTCAAACCATCACTTTGGGTTTCTTTGCTCCATAATTGGGGGTAATAGTTCATATCTTCAGAGTCAATTGATTAAATATGATACACTCACCAAGTTTTTCCAGACTTAAAATCATCGAGGATTTTAAGGTATCCAACTACTCTAAAATTGCGAATTTTGTTCAAAATTGACAATTTTTAATAATTTTATTTTATAGACCATCTTATATTAGCTTTACAAAAACACCATGTTTATTATTATCCGTACACTAGAACAAAAACTACAAGTGTTTTAGTAAAAGCAGATGCCAGTACTTTAAGCAGGATGTCTTTACCTTAAAACGCGTTTTACTCAAAATGTGTGTGTTTTTTTTTTTTTTTTTGAAAATGCTCAAATGGGGCAATTGCTCAAAAAGTTTTGAAAATAATTAACTGAAATTTTGTGTGTGTGTGTGTTTTGTATAATAGTATAGAAGTGTTTTAACCTTCACATTTATCGAAAACTGTTTTATTACAAAAATTACAGTCCTTTATGTTAATATAATCACTATTATTTTAAGCAATTTCATATAACAACTAAGATAAAGTGCTCTAGTTTTTGTAAAAATTAAAGTATCTCTTAGCCTGAAGGTCATTTGAAAAATGAATAGCATAGCAACACATAAGAGTTGAAAAATTAAGAATTTGTTTATAAACTTTTGGTACAGAATGGGCTCCGTTTATGTTACTTTTTGTAAATTTTTACCAGTTTTTTTCCCATTTTAGTAATGATAATTTCTTTTTTCTTCTAAATTTTAGCGTATTTTTCTTAAAATGTACTAAACAAATTTAAAAACCATAAAAAAAATCCCCCCATATCTGCATTAAAAAAAAAAAGTTGTCGCGAGTAGTCAGATACCTTAATCCATTCAATTTCGTCTGAGGGTATGTATATGTGCGAGAAGATTCTGAATTTCTACAGAATAACTTTTGATGCCGTGTATTAAATTAACACTATACAAAATGGCGTTCTAAAAGAAACGACGTATTCTTTGACAGGGATCACGGTAACCTAGTGGTTATGGTCACAAACTTGTGGTCGGTATCTCATGAGTTCGAGCCTAGTGCCATTGAAGACGTGCCGTACAGAGGAGTTGATGCACATCAAATCTGTAGAGGCTAAAAATTCTCTCGTGGATGTGATAAGATACTCTGCAAAAGAGCATGCCAGCTAATGCCGTTGCTTGTCCTGGGCTCAGTATTAAGAGTTTGGTTGCCACTTGCACGTGTGTTGTGTGTGCTTTATAAACACTTATTAAATACTCACTCACTTTGGCTGGAGTATATTGAGCAACAAATCATAAGGTTGCCATTTTAAGTAGTTGCTTTAATTATTACAATATTTCCGAAGATTTATTTGTAAATTTCAAATGATATTGTGCCGTATGTGCGTACTTCTGTCTCTCTCTCTCTGTTACAAAAGATCAAACGTGGACAAGTGCTATTTTTCTTTTTTACCATTGTGAACAAATTTCATTGGTTGTCTAGGTCTTCAAGTAAGTTAAAGTTGTTGTTCATTTGTTACAAGCGTTCTTAGACACACACCATGTAAATTAAGTATATAATTATAGTTACGAAAATAAACACATTCCTATACGTAGCATTTCGAGATTTTCCATTAAAAAAATGTAATAATCTAGCATTTTTCTGAAGGAATTTCTTTCTGCAGTGCATTTGTGTGCATGTGTGAAAAGTTTCTCCCCAGAAATTTTCTTCGGTATAACGTTAATTTAACTAAATGAAGTCAAAAGTTTTGAAGACAAACTTCAGTGTACATGTTAAAATTACTCATAAAAAATGTTTAGGGGTGCAGTAGTTTGCATTTGTTTTATGGTTATTTTAATAGTTCTTATTCAGACGCAAGTAACTTTGATTCGAATTCAGAATTCCTCTAATATCAGTGATGAATTGTTTTACACCCCCTCCCCATTCCTATACCAAAGTGGCAATCACGTATTATTTCCATTCCTCTCGATACGCCCAAAATCCTGCGTAAAATTATTACTTTTCATCCAATCATGTCAGTGAGATAGCAGTGCGTGATATATTTTCGCTAAATTCTGCCAATCCAAACACATCTCACCAACTGATCGAGACTGCTGATAGCTCAGATTGACAAAGCGTGAAGACAACCGAAAGTTCATGTAGCAGAGATAAATTCCCAGATGCGCACGCATGTCATTACTGATGCCATTCCCATTGTTCCAAAACCGACAATTTGAAGAACAATACGCCCCGTAATCGAAGTAGAAAGAACGAAATAAGAACAATATTTTCGGAGCTTTATTCGTAAGTAATGTGGGTTAAACATGACAGGCTATTTTCGTTTTGTTGCGTGATTCTTCCAGTAGAAAAAATAAATAAATAAAGCGCCAAACGATAATGTGTGAAATTTATGGAAACGGAACCATAAAATAAGCAATTTGTTGGCAACAGGAAATATGGAAAGACGATGGAAAAGGGAGAAAAAATAATCGGCTCGTTGTGAAGAAACAAATAATTTCAGTTTCTGGAAACGCTCGTTTTTCTACGTTTCTGTGTTGCCATTGAACGCTTTCAAAGAAATATAATTTCCTTCGCTTGTTTTTTTTTTCACACGTTTGCAAATTGAAAAACAGGAATTATGCGAATATTAAAAAAATAATGTGAATCGTTTTCAATTTCATTGTTGTTGTTCAGAGAGTTCACATACTTGAAAATATCTTTTATGAAAGTATTGTGAGAAAAATACGGATCTTTTAGTGGCGTAATTATAGCTTTTGTGTAGCGAACCGATATTTTGCATTTGAAAGCTTTTCTTATTGTTCCATTTCTGAATTAAATTTTACTTTTTTTTACTGAATATATTTTATGTTTTAAATTTCTGGTTCAGTGCCTTTTTAAACTGAATTTGTTTGCAATTCCTTCTTTTAGAATAATAATCGAACCATTTCACACCTTGTAAAAATGCAGTTATTTATATAAACCTGTTTTTTCCCCCTTCTAATAAAAGAATTTATCCATTGCGAACATTTAAGAACTGTTTTTCATTTGTACCCAGGTGAAGTGTACAGAAGTGTTGTGTAAAATTCACAACATTTTTTTCTCGATTTTAATCAAATTTATTTATTTCTCACACAATACGTTTTGAATAATATTTAGGAAATAACTTCTATTATTGCTATAGTTTAAAAATAAAGTTTTGAAAGCTTACTTGAATGATATTTAGAAAACTATATTTGTGAAAGTCAAATATATTAAAGATTAAAAAAATTGAAATTGTATTTTTCAATTATGATTTAAGATACATATACTGTGAATAAGTTAAAATTTAACTTAAAAAATACCTTTGATTGCTTTCAAGAAATGTTGTTTTTTTACCGGTTATAGGGACTATGAGTTACCGATTGTTTTTCCAAGTTGTTGGTGTACGAACAGTACCGATATTGCTCGAGGAGGGAAATTTATTTCAAGCAAGAAGGGGGGAAATGATATAACGGGTTTCACACACACATCAAATTTATCTTATTTATATATTAGTAACCGGTATAAACTAGAATTTTTTATATTTTACCATGTTTTTATTAACTCGTTTTCTTATCTGACCTGGTGGAATTTTGTAAATGAGTTTAAATTAGCTTCCCGATGAGCTAGAGATTTGAAATTTGGACCATAGCTCAGAAGTGGATCACAATGCATGAAAATATGAAAAAAGAAATTCTAGTCTCGAACTCGGGTCTCCGAAGAGGTGCTCCCTGATTTCGACATAGGACCCCCAATTCCGGAACTTGTACGCTTTTAAACAAAGACCACCTGTCAATAGCACGGGTCAAATTGCGCCTACGTATACAATTTCGGGGCTCTGAGGTTAAAGAGGGGCCCAGGTTATCATGTTTTCATTAACTCGTTTTTTGTATGTCTGTCCGAATGGAATTTTGTAATTGATTTTAAACTAACTTCCCGATGAGCTAGGCGGCCACGGTGGCCGAGTGGTCTAGGCATCGGAACATGGCTAGCATGTCATGAGTTCGATGGGAGCGATGTACGTTAAATCTGCCGAGAGCTCAATCGTCCTGCCGTTGGAGTAGTGTGGTAGTTAGGAGAGGGGGTGCCAGCTCAAGTGTCGTCCGCGTCACTTGACCATGGTTCAAAATTACGCGGACCGTCGCCAAAAGCCCTCGTGTTGCTAATCAGTGCGACGTTAATATTCTCTCACTTACTCCCAATGAGCTAGAGACTTGAAATTTGGACTATAGCCCAGAAGGGGATGACAATGTATGAAAATGGTTTTAAAAAAAGGCACATAAATTTTCTTTTTATTAACAAAATTATTCTACATGTTGTCGTGGGTGGTTTTTTGCTTTTTTTAGAGGCGTAGCTACCACCGTATATGCCCTCTCAATGATACGGGGCCCCCAAGCTGCAGGAACCCCAACACGTGTAATAAAAAAATCATAAACCATTAAGAGGGCCAAAAAAGGGCTTCCGAGGAATTTTCGATACAGGACCCACTCAGGACTAGCTACACCAGAGCTAATTAGCCTGTATCCACCCTTCACTGTGTATTTGATGACTATATACAGTAGTATGACTATATATTTAGTTTTAAGTTATTGGCATCTAAGTCAACTATAAGCTTTCAAATATATTGAAAAACATTGGCCCTCACCTTCTTATTTAAAAAGGACATAAACCTCTCTAACCCACCTATCTGAGTTGGTTTCCACAAAATCCATTTTTAGCAGATCTCTACACAACGAAAGAAACATGCTTTCTAAATTTCAAGTCTGTAGGTCTAACAGATCAAAAACGGAAGTTTTTACTAAAAACCAGTCCATAACCCTCTGGAATCATCTTTGAATTCTATTTCTGAAAAAAACCCGTTCTTAGCAAATCTCTACTCAACAAAAGAAACATGCTTGCTAAACCTTCATGTCTTAAGGACAAACAGTTCAATAACAGAATATTTTTTTAACTATAACGCCCCATATCTCCCACCCTCTTTCCGCTACCCTACTTGGGAGTCGATTTCAATAAAACCCTTTCTTAGGGGATCTTTACTCAACAAAAGAGACATTCTTAACAAATTTCAAGCTCGTAGATGTACAATTTTAGAAGATCTCACGATGAGTAGGTCACTCTTCTCCTATATACTGAGAGAGCTAAGTTAAGGCGTAACAGGTAAAAAATGACTTTAAATTAAAACTAACCATTATTAACTGATTTGTGATATTAGAAACTAGCATATCTATTTATTGCATCAACATCTGATACTTGCCACTATACTTAAGCCACTCGTGGCCGGTGTGTCACGGATTCGAGTCCTGATGCCACAAAAGACCCGCTGTGAGGGGCTGATGCTCGTTGAATCGGTCGAGCTCAAAGTCCTCCCGTTAGTGTAGTAGTTTAGAGAAGAGGTACCAGATCAGAGGTGTCGTCCTCTTCACTTGATCAAGGCTCAAAATTACGAGGTCCGTCACCAGTTCCCTCATGTTGCTTTATATTGCGAGGTTAACATAATTCACTCTCACTCACTCCACAATATTTAAAAACAACGCCAAGCAGCTGGTGTAAGCCAAAATTTGGCGTGTTTTCTACTTGTTGGTGTCGAAATATGTTTTAAATATCTCAATATCTTTATATTTTCTAAGCCAAACTCTCTTTTTTAACAGTATTATACGTAGTATACATAAAACTGTGACTTTTTATACATTTAAAAACTATTTTTATCATACTTTATTTTTTTAAAAAAAATCCATTATTGGATTTTATAAAATTTGCTCCTTCAAATGAAAATAGCTATGTTCCCTATAGTGGTAATACCCTTTATTTTAATTATTTTTGGCTTAAGTGACGGTCCGTAATGAAATAATCTCTCTCTCTCTCTCTCTCTCTCTCTCTCTCTCATTGACCTCTTTTATACTGTCACAGACTTCTTTCAAAAGCGTCTGCATAATTAAAAAAATAGAACTTTTAATTAAGATTTACTCTTAAGATTAATTACAATGAAAGGCATGGGAATGCTGACAAGATGTTTTGACATTTTTGCTTTTACTCATTATTATCATATTTCCTTTTACTTCAAATCCCGGTTTTTAATTATGTACGGGTATTATTGTTGAAAAATGTGTGTATGAAATAGAAGATGATTTTATCAACGGCAAACCAATTATGGGTGTGGTATCTTTTTCCTCAATCATAACGATTTTGTTGACATTTTTCCTAATAGTATTATTATTTAATTTATTTCTATTGAATAATATGCTTTGGTGATTATGCGATATGTAAAAAAACAAACAAATAGAAGTATTATAAATAATTCTGTGAAATAAATCATTTCGATAACTGGATTCGTTCACACCCAAACCAGCCATCATTAATGTTGTGCAAGCCAGGTCAAGAAAATGATACGTTTCCTTATCGTTTTGTGCAAAGATAATTGCGAGAAAACCGACAAAGAAGTGACCTTACCAAAGCTCGTAAACTCATAAACAAGGCTTAGTGAAAATTTTTAATAAAAGAGGGTAATTGTATTAATTTAATTAAAATAATTACGCTTGAATGTATGTCAATGGAATTACCAAGGACTTAACTATGGAATTTGAATGTTCCTTATTGAACTTTTATAGAACTTATTACATTGCGTATGATAGGACCTGACACATACTCGATTATTTTACAATTCATTTTTGAAAATATTAGCTCATATGTCTGGAACAAATTACTGCTATTATATGCATCAGAAATTAAATTAAACTGAAATGTATAAGCTATAAACGTCTTTTCCTCCCTAAAAGGAATTACCCTAAAATTAGGCGTATAACTCGCACCCCGTGGCGCACACAAGGGGGAGGGTCCTCGGGTCCGGACCCCCCCCCCAAGGCCCTAGACTTTTTTTCCGATTGATTATAATCGTATGTAAATAGTACGTAAAATTTAATTAAGTATTTGTTGTTGATAATTAATTTTATTAATTAATGCTAATTATTTATTTAATAATTAATTTTTTGCTGTTTTTTGTTCCCAAAAATCGACAAAACCAAACGAATATGTTGGGTGGCGTATTGAAGCAAGATACGAGAATAGTGGACTTTCGACACTGAACCCCCCCCCCCTGAAAAGTTTTTGTGTGTGTGTACGCTACTGAGTACTATATACATAGAATTATATAATCAATCAAAAAAAATCAAGGGCTATTGGTGGGGGCCGGACCCGTAGATTCCCCCTTACGTGCGCCACTGACGTGCATGAGCAACATAGCAGAGTACTTACTATACAAATATTGGATAACTTCTTTTTGACTAGATCTTTTTTCCCTTTGAATTCAAATTCTGCTTTTTTTTTTAAGCAAAAGACAATGACAAACTTGGCACTTTCTTTCTCCCTCATAGCCTTTTTTATCAGTACTTCCGTCTTCTACAAACTCACCCCTAATCACTCACTACCATTTAATCGTTACAAAACCCATAAGCTACGACCACCTCATGAATTTAATGATCATCTAAATGCTCTCCAGATCTGAGAAGCGGTCACGGATCACTGATTCCTGAACATTGGAAAGGACACTGAACAAGACAATACGTGAGTGTCGTGTAGAGCTCAGGACATGATCTATGCAATCATGCAAATCAAGTAGTGTCGTGCCTTGCAAAGTGATATATATCCCTTCTTCCCCACATAAATCGAAATCATCAGTCCAACACACATATCACCACTTGAACGTTTTCATGTTATCTAATTCTATTGTATTTTAAAGCGACGGTCCATTGTCGAATTTATCCAGCTCATTCGGATGACCCACTTCCAAGCTGAGTGAATATTTTTTTTTTCATGTCCATATGTCCACATCGGAACAAAACGTGATGTCTAGTTCCTGTTTCAAGCAGTGTAGGGAAAAAAATCCCAGTCAACACAATCCAAAAAACAACGGGAAGATTCTTAATTTAGCCATTGTTGGGATAGCTGCGCCAAGCGAGATCTGATATGCTTCAGGACTGTAAAAAAGACATTATGCCGTTGCTGTGTATCATTATGATGCGAACGTGTGTTGTTCTATTTAGACAACACAATGAAAACCTGATTGGGTAATTGCGGGTTAAAGGAGATAAGAAAGTTTGGGATTAAAAGGGAGATCTGATTTTGATTTCGTTTTAGTGATTCATTAAGTTGTGGAAGTTCGTAATGTCATAAAGGGATTGGAAATGATTCTGCTGAATTAGATACCATGCTAGGGGCTTGGAGAGGAAATGGACAATAAAAAGGTGTGGGAAATGAAAAATGGAACACACGAGATGTGTATTAAATCATATAATATGCGGAACCTAAATGAATTAGTTTCTTCGTTAAAAATGTAGTCTTAAAAGAATGTACGTATGGTATCTATTTAGATTTTTTTTTTATCACTACTATTGTTTCTTTTTTATCTTACTATTGTTTCTCTTGTATTTTTCTACTATTTTTGTGCCTGAAAAATGTTAAAAAGTAGTTTGGTTTATTTTAAGATATCCGACTACTTGCGCGACAACGTTTTTTTTTTTAAATGGAGGTAAGGGGATTTTTTTGTGGTTTTTAGATTTGTTTAGTACATTTTAAGAAAAGTATGCAAATATTAAAAAGATAAAAAGAAATTATTATTACTAAAATGGGAAAAAATGGGTACAAATTTACAAAAAATAACATAAACGGGGCCCGTTCTGTACCAAAAATTTATGAACAAATTTTCAATTTTTCAACTCTGATGTGTTGCTATGTTATTCATTTTTGAAATGACCTTCAGGATCAGAGATATTTTAATTTTGACAAAAACTGGAGCACTTTATCTTTGTAATTACATCAAATTGCTTAAAAAAAACAGTGGTTATATTCACATAAGGGGATGTAAATTTTGTAATAAAACAGGAATTGATAAATCTGAAAGTTAAAACACTTCTACTATTATACAGAACATACAAACAATTTCAGTTAAATATTTAAAAAAAGCACATTTCGAGTAAAACGCGTTTTAAAGTATGATATATCTTGCTTAAAGTAGTGGCATCTGCTTTCCTAAGACACTTGTAGTTTTTGTTTTAGTGAATGGAAAATAATAAACTTGGTATTTTTATAAAGCTAATAAGATGGCTTATAAAATAAAATCACAAAAAAAGTTTCTCAATTTTAGGCGAAATTCACAATTTTAGGGTAGTCGGATATCTTAATCAATTCAAGTTTCAACTATTTGTTCTCCATAAGTATGGTAAGGGAATTGAAAAAAAAGCACAATTTGAGAAGTTAACTAAATATTTTAAGAAAAATTACTTTTATTACCCAAGATTTGGGAATGAAATAATTTAAAATATAAATTGTTATGTTTATATTGTTGGATAAAAAGATTGTACATATATATAAAGAGTAAAATTTGGAACAACCCACATTATGTATAAAAAAAGATCACTTTAAATTTTCAAAAGTTGCTTCTTAGTAAATGAGTTAATATTTAGAGTTTTGATTTGATGCAAAAACAAAATTCGTTTCAGTTTCCTGTTTTATGTTAAATATATTATTTCGTATCGAATTTTTTTTTATTTTTAAAATCACTTTTTTTAATGCTTTGCAACTATTCATCGCTTTAACTAAATTGAAGAACATTGGGAGCTGTTAAAAAATATATTTTCTTTGCACTTTTGCAATATTTTAAGATAATCATCTTTTATTTAAAAGTAAATTAAATAAATTTTAAAATGAGAGAAATTTTGCCAAAGAACTACTAAATAGATTTGGATTAATTTTCTTACGCCGAATTACGAAGCTTATTGGTGATGAACTTCATAATTTTAAGACTCGGTCAAGGGACGATGACGACACCTGAGAGGGCCCTTCAATTTCCTAAACCACTCGAACATGAGGATTTTGAGCTTCGACAGAATTAACGTTCAACAACCCTTCTACTTGGAGAGTTTTATGAGACACCAGCTCATGA